>JAEQBH010004131.1:0-464385 GCA_016808115.1 Tetrastigma voinierianum | reverse complement strand
CGCCGACATCTCCTTTCTCGGGCTTCTGTGAGCCTTTCGAGGTCGCCATCACCATAATGGGCCGCGATCAATGTTATGCTTATGAGCTCTTTGATGTGTCGTTTCATCATCGGCTGCATCGTCAAAGATCTTTAGGTATGATGCTCGCGATTACGAACATGATGTCATAATTCCGTTCTTGTGCCGATGCCGCGACGACAAAAGACGCGCTCGCGCACCATAATCCTTTGTAATGGATGTAGCGCACAACGGCGACGCCGTGATCTTCTTTCATTGTAACCGATGTCGCTACCAGTATCGCATTCTCGCGATTTAATTTTTATTTAACTGATGTCGCGACTCACTAAAGAAGACGCCGCGACTTCACTTTTATTTCAACGATGTCGCGAACACCAGCGACGCGACATCTTCATTCGTTTGATGTCTCAATCGTCGAATCGCTTTTACTTCGGCGTTACAGCCTCTTGAAAGTTCCTCAAATCTCTAACAAAGGTCACGACTTCCATGCTCATCGCAGCTTTCACCTCAGCCGCGACCGGAATGGTGTCGCTACATCTGCCATTCGCTTCATTAGTTCCCCGGCCTGCCCGATTTGAGCTGTGCCATCCGCTGCCATCGTTACTTTTCATGGAATAATGTCATCGAAGAAACGCACACAACGATACTCTCACAAAAACGACGCCCGCAACCCACCAAAAGAGGAAAGTCGTCTTCTTCGCAAAACGCTGGTTCGGCAGCTTCAAACCACACAACAGTCCGGCGGGTGGTTATTGGCGCCAAATGGCATAACGCCCACGTCCCCAGACCAACATCCCGCTTAGGCGTCGCGACGTCGCACACGATGTCACACACCGAATCCTCCATCAGACCGCTTCTTCATTCCTAATTGGTCGCAGCCTCGTCCCAACTCTCTCGCAGGTCGATCACTCATTCACTTCGTCTTCTTCCGTTCAAACTCAGTTGAGGTCGCGGACTTGAATTCGCCGAACCGCAAGACTTCCGTCGCAGAATCAACTCCAGCTTTTAATTTAAATCGCAGAGAGTCATGATTTCTTATGATTTTTACAAAATTTGATTTTCTCACATTTTCCCCGCAAATTGAATTTGATCCAATTATCGCTTCAAAAACACCCATCATTATTCACACAGTAAACTTAAAAAATATTAAAATCATTCTCAGGCCATACTGACCTCATCACTTGCTCTGTGCTGTTATGCCTTTTGAGCTGTGTCAGCCTTCTGAGTACTTCATTCTTGTCCTTCTAGGCAAACCTCTATTTCACTAGTTTTAAAGATGGTCGATGTTCCTCAAATTAGTGGTGATTATCATCATGTAACATTCCTCCCATGTGTCTTCCCCGTCATGTCAATGCCCGTCGCTTCAGTAGTTTTAACAGAGGCGCTCCCAATGTCCCCGCAAATTTCTCGGATCCGAAGCACAGATGGGCGTTCGGGCCCGCCGGTCAGTTTCAGATTAATCGATCTTCCGTGCGCATAGTCAAAGGTGCCATAGTCCCAAACCCAGAAATTTTTAATTTTCTCAAATGAAATGCATTTCAAATAAAACCGAATTTTCTCTAAACTTGAAAGATAAAACGTGACTTCACTCGTTAGTCTGGCTCTGAAATCTAGCAACCACTTTTCGATCCCGCTTCATAACTCAAACACTGAACTTTCACGCTGCAATGTAAAGTGCCCCACTTGTTACATTTTGAGGCTCGCTCAAGCAGAAAGGCCACGGTCATACGCACCACAACATGAGCTCGGGCGTGGTTCATGTGGACATGCATCGCGCCATTAGAGAAAATCTAGTTAAAGTACAAGATATGATGGGCAGAATCCCAATGAGCCACTTAATCGATACGCGGGCATTGAGATGACAAGTCTCTTGTCCCAACTTAACACCAAAATGTGTCGGAGAGAACATAGTAGGAAGAGCAAACCAAACAGAGCAGACTGTAGAGAAAAAAACAAAGAGAGAGAGAGAAAGGAAGGGGTTTTAGATGTGAGAGGTCTAACTTTCCTAGATTCCTCACATCAAAGCCATTTGCCAAGTGAGGTAAGAAGCAAGTTAAGTCCCACACTTAAAAGGCACATGTGTGGTGCAACAATTTTGGGTAGTTTTGATAAACTCTAAGGAGTTGTTTTCCACTTGATGACCTCTACTTAGAGAGAACAGATTTAGATACAAGTGAGTTAAGCAAAGAGTGGTTGTTGGGTCGGTCCCAAACTTGACTAAAATGCCGGAAATTGACTATTTTGGGGCGCCCCGGATATTACGACTCCAAGATAATTATCCATATGTGTGTCGTTGTAAGCAAATCTCCATGGTTTTCAGTGTTAAGGAGGCCTTAAATGGCCGGATTTTGGGTTCCAAAGAAGTGGAAATCGAAAGTCATGAAGTGGTCTCGTCCACAGCAAAGCTCCAGCCTAACTACATTTTTCGGACTCATAAAATAAATTCCAGGCTGTTGTTGACCGAAACTAGTGCTATTCGTGAGCGGTAAATTCTGCTTTAAAATGAAATAGTTTGAATTGTGTGGAAAAATAATAGCGTTAATGCACGAATCTTAATGTGCGTTAACATGATGTCTGAATTATATGAAATAATTGTGTAGAGCCAATAGAAACAGTCTGTTATTAAATTCATGAGCTTCAATTTTATGTTGGTTTGCTATGATTTAATAGTCACAATGTAGGTTAGTATATGAATTTGTTAATATATGCTAATACAGATACGTACAAATGTTTGAAATGGTAGAATGCATTTTGTTATGCAATGTAAGCAAATTTTAGAATAATAGGTGAGTGCATGGCATGAAAAGAAAAGAAAAAGAAAAATGCATATGCGGTGCTGAATAAATTTCACAGTTACCTTTTCGGGCGAGCTGCCAGAGAGTTGTCCAACAATTCATCTCAAGGCGGACTCCATGATCAGTTTCCTAGAATCACCAGCAGTTCACTTGAGGGTCAGTTCCATGCGATTTTACCAAAATCCTCTTCGCTTTAGTATGGGTTTTCTTTGAGAACAAAAACCTTTGTTTTGAAAATAGCTATTTCACTCACTGAAAAAGTACGTGAGGAGCCGCTATGCCCGAGAAGTGAAGGATGAGCTCAGCATCTCATTCATATCAAGGTGGCACCAAGAGGACTCCGTATCATGTTTCGAATCAGGTTCGGCTGGCATTGTTACGTGCACTCCTAAAGTGAGGCAACCCATGGTGAGATTGTCACCATCGGCATCGTCACCCCGTCAGGATCCCCTTTCGTACAAAGGACTATTCGGAGCACCACACCATTAGAGGCCGCTTTTGAGTAGTTATGCCGATATGTGGCTTCAGATTTGATTTATTTTGTAAAACAGTGGACAGAATTTATAAATTTAATATATGTCAGCTAAGAGTGATGTAATTAACTCGAACTATCAGAATATAGTTGGTTGGGGATTTTTATGAGTGCTAAATGTATGGGCCCACGCTATTTTGATCACATTAGATGTCCCATGATATGAGACATTGTGTTTTCTTCCATGATCGACTGATATCACGCAAATGCACTTCGGATTCAATATGTCTTATCTCTTCATGGCGAGTCTAGTCCACATGTAAGAGGCCCTCGCCCACCAATCTTGTGCCATCATGCCAATAGCACTCCCCATAAAGAGAGTCTCCCCAAACCACATCCCAACGATCGTGGTGTTGGAATC
Organism: Tetrastigma voinierianum; assembly: GCA_016808115.1. Taxonomy (NCBI): domain Eukaryota; kingdom Viridiplantae; phylum Streptophyta; class Magnoliopsida; order Vitales; family Vitaceae; genus Tetrastigma; species Tetrastigma voinierianum. The sequence continues at coordinate 460,679 of JAEQBH010004131.1, read as the reverse complement.
AGAGAGTAATCCTATGATGGCATCACTCCCAGCGGTGTCAGAAGAATCCCGCCAAACATATCAGGTCGCATTTGCATCTAACTGACATGTTTTTTCAACCGAAATCGCCAGAGCTGGGGTTGGAATCACTGGCTTTGGCCCATCGATTCGGATGTCCGGGGCCTCCTCGCAAATCCTCTAGTGGATCAGAAGTGGCTGGTGATCCTCTCCTCCCAGTACGGCAGCAGTTTGAAATAGTTAAATCATGGGCGCGGTGGTCGCACCCGGCCTTCGACTCCTTCAGCCATCAAATGCCAAAAGAGACGCTCCATCGGATCGTGGACATTCACCCCTTTCCCAACCGATAGCCATTCTGGTGTCCAGCATCCCGTGGGAACTCGTACATTATCGGTATTGTCCTTTTTCTATGTCCACTTCATCCGATGCGCTTTCAAATTTACAAATTTTCAAGTGCACTTCTCGCAGAGGGACCTCGTGACACTAAGGCTGTCGGAGTGCGAATCGTTTTTATGTGAATCATCAAGGTTTCAATACTGGGCCACGAGTGGTCCCAGCATGCTTCATGAGAGATTCCTCGCCTGGGCACGCTTCGCTTTCTCCGTCTTTCAGGGGGATCTAATCCCCGCCTCCGTCTCGGGGCTTTTCTTGTTTTTTTCTCATCTTACTTCTTTCCTTTTGTGCGTAGTTTCTCCCGCTTAAGATAGAAGAGAGAGCTTCTTCACATGATACTTCTGTTTTCTCAGCAGGACTCTCGCCATGTTTGCTCCAGGCTCAAGATCAGAAAACACTTTTCACCCGCATGCCCAGCCTGAAAATTAGGGTGCCATGATGATGGCAAACTCCATTCATGATATGTCCACTTCCTTTAATCCATCTCCAGCCAACCTCCTCCACGTAAAGGACCCGGCAAAGGCCTCCCAGTAGGTGTGCTCTAATTTTTATGGTCGCAAGAGATAGCCTGCTCTAGAGCACATCCGAGTCAGCACTTTATGTGAAACTGAATGCCATGGATAACTTCAAAGATGATCGACATTACAGAGTTCCTTGAACTGTGCCACGTCGAGCCTTCTCAGCGTGAATAGTGAAAGCTCTACACCCACTGGTCTTGGCAACCGTGTACCCATGACTCCCTTGTAAAGTAACGAGGTGGTCCATGCAGATCCTTCTCGCCGAACGCTTAACTCGAGGCATTCTCGAACTTCGCGAGGAGGAAGTGGCAAAAGACTCCGCCGTGAACTGGATTCTTGGTCGTATCTAAAGCGTGGCCCATAGAGACTCCAGCCCCTTGCACCCTTCCATGGCCAGTGTTCTCCCCTTCTTTTCCTGGATGTCTCTCAGTCATTGCCCGAAGATTTCCTCATTCATAGCCGAGTAAAGGACGGTTCATCGCCTTCGTTGTTCAGTTTATGCTTCCCGTCATGACATCTTCAGCGGGGTTTGTGGGGCGGCGCGTTTCGGGGTTTCACTTTAAGCCTTCCTTTCTCTGACCGCTTCGAAGGAGGTCGAGGCGTGCGCTTTCGTTTTCGGTAATATGTTCGGCCTTCTTGCCTTCGCACGCCTCAAAGCGTTGGTAGATTTGTTCGGAAGGTTGCTCCAACTTTTGGAAGACAAATCGTTGAAGGTCATGGTGAGACTTCGAGCATTCCATCTCATTTTCAGATTCACCGCTGTAGTCTCATAGAACAAGAAATCTTCGGAGGCTCGGCCATCTGAGACGCTAGTCTTGCTATCTTGCATCCTCGATCAGGCGGTCCCACCACACAAAGGGTTCCATTAGTCACCCACTACCACTCAGAGAGATCTACTTACTTCATAAAATATGCTCGTCAGCCCCGTTTTATACAGCTAAACTGATGACGCTTTTTCAAACTAGAAACAGCCAGAGCCTTGTCGTGAACTATTTAAGCCCATCCAGATCGACTGCGTCGCCTCTATAAAAACTGTAAGATCACAGACGCCCAAGCCGCTCCGATGCTTCTGCAGGTTGGCTCTTTCTAGATATAAAGAGGAAGATCAACTTGAGTCACAAGGGTGTCAGAATTTTTTGTAGTACAGATTTTCACTGCAATATCAGGTGCCTTATTTATGCTAATTAGATACATCATAAACTTTCCATTTATTTCAATACGAGGCCACATTTCTCCTACTATATATTTCTTCTCTTCTTAGTCATAACTGAGTTAATGGCGATAGAATTATAATCTCTTCCTTGCTTAATGGCATGTCATATTTTCTGGGCTGGGGAAGCTAGAGAGTTCTCCCAGCCCGTGAACCCAGTTCACTTGTTAGATAACTGATGAACAATTCACAGGAAATATCCAGCTCCACCACTGCTAGATTTAACAGGGTAGTCTGGGTACTTCCTTTGAATACTGCTTCTAATGCTACTACCACCGTCTCCTGACGCGAGAAGAACTCCAACACCCATGCCCCAATCTTCAGCTGTAGCATATTTTACGGTGAGCCCCAGCTTCTCACTGCCTTTCATCCGCCCAGCCTTTATCTCCCTCTCCCAACCCAACTTTGCAGCGCACCTCCAGCCATTTACTGAGTTGGTTCTTGGATCCACTAAGCTTAAAATGTAAAATAGAATCGATGCAAGAGATAAGTCAGTTTGCATTCTACATATCAAAATTAATCTAATTCTATTTTATATCAGAGAAGGGAAAATATTTTCTAAAACATAAGATGTTTTCAAGCTGTTAACTTTCAAGCTTTCAATCTTTAGTCTGTTATGCCTCAAGGTAATAAACAGTTAAAATCTTAAAATTTTATTTATTTTATTCTTTTAAATGTGTCCAAAATTCTTGTATAGAGAAAATGAGTTTCCGCGATCTTTTCGGAACACAGTGTGCGCAAAGTGCTGAGCCTGTGGAAAGCCTCCAAACAACAAAGCAAGGAAAATCACGTCCCCAGACATCCAGGGATAGATTCTTTAACATTCTGCGTCTTCTTGTAGTCCTGTATGCGTCTATTCTCTTTTCACTATAGTCAGACTTCTAAACATTAAATCCTTTTCCAAATTGATTATCATATTTTACCATCAATACGCTGATTCAAATCATCTATTTAACATTAGATAGTTAGAGTGCTCAGCCTTTTATTAGGTAAGGTGGAATTTTCATTTTAGATTATTTTTTTCTAAGACAAAGTGTCGTAAACATTTGATCTTTCTTACGTAATTTTTTTAATTCTTCAATGAATAACTATAGAAAATAGTTACAAAAATCTAGATATCGCGTCTCAAGCTCCTTTCTTTTCATGTCCTAGGTCCCTTTTCCCTTTATATTTTATTAACCTGACTGAAATGAGGAGGGGTCGTCATAGTGTTTAAATATTATGTCAAGCGCAGTTTTGAGTCATTCTTTGGTTTGTGTACTTTATTACGCAATATTTAATAACTCTTTTCCAATCAAAATTGCTTATTTACCAGTTAAAAAATTTATAAACTCTGATAAACTGATAAATTTGGTATGACTTTGCTAAAAGAAGCAATATCCATGGTAATTTTCATGTTAACAGCAGCATAGATATGCAAAGCAGACCTAAACTTGGTTTGAGAGTTGTTTACTAAATAAGCACATGAACTGAATAGCTTATATATTGATTTTGATCCCACTCTTCTGTTTTATATTTTGGTTTTCTTTGGGCTTTAATATAGTTCATGCTAGTAAAAGATAGTGAGGGTAACATAAACGAGTGTGTCTGGTTACAGAACAAGCAGATATAATGTAAAGTAAACGGATGTAGAAAAATTATATTTGCCTTTAAAGAATTTAAAAGTGAAAATTCATATATTTAAGTTCTTTAAAGAATTTAGTGGAAAACTTCAGTGCCAAACTTATAATATGGTCTAGCTAGGAGTTTATTATATAATAATTCAAAGTCTGAACTGTCAAAAATTAAGAAAAAAAGTTTGTAAATAAAAATAAAGGTCTAATCAATATAAATCTTTATTATATAAAATTCTTATTTATTTTTAATATTTGTCCGAGAATCAAAGATAGTGAATGAAACAAGTTATATAAAGATAAAACATGACATGCATATGGGATTATGATTGCACCTTATTTATCCATTTTAAACTGTTATAGTTTTATTATTTCAACATTTTTCAATACTTAATGTGTATGATGGATGGCAAAGCATATAATAAGCCAATATATGTTTGAAGAATAATTTTCAATTAGAAAACCAATTAAAATTTAAAGTAAACAAGAGCAGTTTTGTACCACGGAACTAATATAAGAAGAGAAAGCTCTAGTTAAAAAGATCAGAACATCGATCTCTTTAGGTTTTTCCTATATGTACATTTTATATAAAAACAATATTTTAAAATATATGATGTTTTAAAATAATATTTTAAATTATACGGTACTCTTTTATTGACTAGAAAAGATGTTATGAAATCATGTTTTGAAGACGGTGAGTTTAAGTTAAAATCGTTGTTTTGAACTGAATTCTCGCTGAAATCGCGGTTTCAATGTCGCAGTTTCTTCAATCTATCAATATTTTCAATATCGTCTTTTAGAAGATTTATTTCTTCGCCATTATCAAGCATTTAAAAGTACGTATTTCCTTCTACGCTTTTTTCTTTTAATATCGTATTTTCAAGTATACAATTTCTTTCTTCTAGTTTTTAATTTTTCCATTTTCATTGTTTCTAATAAAAAGACGATTTTCTTCGAGCTTTCTACCCTTTCATATTTATTTCTTTCACTTCCTTAAAGAAGACATTTGCTTTGAAAAGACGACATTTTCTTCTATCTTTTCATGTAGGATTTATTCGGGGCCCTAAGATAATTTCGTTTCCTTTTGAAAAATGAATATTCATTCTTTTTTTTTTTCTTTTGGTCTTTTTTTTCTCTTTTCAATATTGTTTTTACAAAAAAACTTATTTAGTAATATTATTTTCTTCATCTGATATTTATACTACATTCTTCAAATATTCTTCTTTTAAATATTTGCAATAATTCCTTTATAATTTGATATAATAAATACAATATATAATATATAAATTAATGATAAAATTATTATAAATATGTTGATGTTTTTTTAAATAAAATAAATATGTTGAGATGTTATATGAATTTGAATCAAAGTCATCCTATTCATACATTATATGATTAAGATTATTTTAAATTATCTTTCTGAAAAATATTATTTTAAATTACATATATTATTATAAATATATTTTTTATCTTTATATCTTAATATTTAATATTTTAAGGATAGCAATCCTTTATCACTTAATTAAAGAAATAAAAATATATAAATATATTTAAATATTATTTTCTTATGTTTATATTTGGCATGTCTATATAAGCTGTGCATTATATTAAGATTATTTTAAAATTATAGATATATTAGAAATATATTTTTTACCTTATCTTAATATTTTTAATATTTTAATTATACATCCTTTTATTTAATAATTAAAGAACAAAATATATAATATACATATATATATATATGTATATAATGATATAATAAATTAATATATTATAAAATTAATTTATTTTCTTAGTATATATAATTTAGTATATAAAAATAATTCTTTAGCTTATTATGATTATAGTATTTATAAAATAGTAAATATTTTTAAATATATATTTACTATTTGATATTAAAAAAAATATGATTTATTAAAAGGGATATTAATATAAAAAAATTATGAATATTTTGATATTATCTCTCATTATTTTTTCTACTTCCGTGATTTATTACTTAAATTGATTACACGCTTAAAAAATCTTAAGTCCCCATGTCATGCAAATCCTTAGTCCAAACACTATTTCAGTTATAATGAAAGTTCAGTCTAACATTCAATAACAAAAGATGTTTTGTTAGTTTTATATAGATTTATGATTCTATTTTAAATTGATTAATATTCAAATTCTTTTTATTCAGAATCATTTATTAAATAATAAATTAATTTATTATTTAATAAATAAAATGTAAGTGCTATAGTTTTTTTTAAAAGGTTTATTATAGTTAAATTTTAATTAAAGAATAATATTTAAGAGTTTGTACTCTTTCTGATATTTTTATTCAAAATCATTTATTAAATAATAAATCAAATTTATATTATTTAATATAAATAAAATGTGTTATAGTTTTTAAAAAGAGTCTGTGAGTAGTTAAATTTAATTAAAAGAATAGCATTTGGGAGTTTGTTTATTCAAAATTTAAAATAAAATATAATTATTTACTATGTAATTATTTATTTAAATTATTTTATGTTTTTTTTAGTTAAATTTCTGGGCTTTTAACAATTGATAATAAAGTTTGTTTCTAATCCTAAAGTAGAAAAAAACCAGAAGTAGAAAAATAATACAAATAATATTAAAATATTCATAATTTTATTAATATACGTTTTGTAAATAATATTATTTTATCAAATAGTAGTAAAATATATTTTTAAAAAGACATCATCACTTATAAAATACTGATAACATAAAACGCTAAATCATTTTATATACTAAATATATAAGAAAACAACTAATTTTATAATACATTTAAAATTATTATATCATCAAAATATATATGTGTAATATATTTTATCTTTAACTAGTAAATAAAAACAAAGGATGCTGATTTAAAATAATATTAAAATTATTTAATAAAAGATAAAAATATATTTATAATAAATAACCATAATTTGAAAATTTAAAAATATTAATTTAAAATTAACTTAATCTATAATATATGAACAAATGACAAACATAAACTAATTCATATTAAGATCAATATTTTTATTTTATTTTTAAATTATCAACATATTTATATAATAAATTTCATCATTAAATTATAATATAATAAATTTATATTATCATAAATTATAAAAAAGTTGTTGTGTAAATATTTAAAATTGTTATAAACATTCATCTGGTAAATCCTGAATTTAACTCACACATTTACCTAAGAAACACTACAGATACTATGGAATTAATAACTAACATTATATATATATAAGGTTTCCTGAAGAATTGAAAATACATTCTTCTTAAATTTATCTATATATTTATCTCTTTTCTCTCTTTCTTTATCTTCTTCTAATACGTTATTAGTACTCCAGAGCTCAAAACAATCAAGCAAAGTCAAAGCTCAAATCCAAAGTTAACTCAGACTCGTGACACATATTACAAAAATCATAAAAAATGTAAAGTACATTTCAATTTCATAATGAAAATTTTTTTTCAAACTTCACTTTCAAAGTTAAAGCCCTGAAGCTTAAACTCGCTGTAAAGTTCACCAAGTTTCCACATATGTCGTGGCATTTGTATGAAGAATTATTTTCTTTTTTTGAAATTAGCCCAAAGTCCCCATGGTCTGAATACCCAAGCCCCAAGCTGAGAATTATAATTTTTATATATATATATATATATATATATATATAGCAGAAAGAAGTATATATATATATATATATATATATATATATATATATACATATATTACACTTTATTAATATAGTGTTAATTATTCGCATAAGAAACTAATATCGTCCAAACTTTAATCGTTTCTCATGATATTTCAAGTAAGAATTATTTATCTTGGATCTTGATAAAAATCAACTTGATGCTATGAATCTTGGAAACACAACTTCAAATGAGAAATACAAGATCCCTTCGTAGATCGTGCAAGGTCAATATTCCCTTCTCGCCATCATATCATGAAAGGCTTAAAAAGGAATATCTACCAAATAATGATCCAATATCCTCCTGACGAGTTTGAAAGAACGATATGATCATCAAAGCACCGAATTTTCCAAATGCCCGTTATGATTGGCTTCATTTACGATTTCAAGGATTTCAAGTCAGCCATAGTGACTACATAACTCATAGCCTTTGTTCAAAATTAGTTCTTAATCAAATTTTATGTAAGAAAAGATTACAAATGACGATATGCTTCGAGAAAAACATACAATCTTCACTTTTCACACCTCTAATGTGCTCCCAGCAACAGCAAATATAGAAAATGTCTCGTTTACCAAATATTATGAGTTAATTCGTACGCCTCAGAGCCCGTCAGGCTGGCAAACAACTAATCGTTAACAAAAATCACAATCCTTCCATCGATCTATTCCATCGCATGGTGTCAATGCCATACAATCTGCCATTGTGATCGCAAGCGCTGGCGTGCAATGAAATATTGGCGGACAAAGCGGTCGCGTCGTGGTCGATCGCCATAATTCGGAATCAGGTAATTATAATCGCCTCAAAACAAGAACAATACCTCCCAACAACCGTGAAGCCGGCAGAACTGCTCTCGGGCAATGATCCGAAAGGTAACAGTAATATAACAAAAAGTGTTTATAGAGAATCAACGTTGTTATTATGGAATGAAAGGTCATCAGGTCTCGCAGATCTACTTGACGCCAAGCATTTGGTTGACTTCATCGCCTCAGTGAAAGGAAAAGATAAGCAAATCGAAACAAATTTTGTTGACTGAAAAGATACCTATGGATTCTGAATTCATTTCTTTTTATGATGATGGTGCGAAGATCTTTTCGGAAACATTTTGATGTTTCGATTTTTTGAAGATCCGCTGAAAATCGACCATTTGATCGGGATGACAAAACGGTGCGTTATGATTGGAGAGATATGGATTACTATCCCGCATTTTTCTTATGATATTTTCTTTTCCGCTATACGTGCCGCATTCATATAATGTTAACTTTGATTTTCTATCAAATTTTGCTTTTGAAATATATATGGATCTCCTCGACCATGATCAATTATATGCCATAGTATGTTGTGTGATGATGTCTGGCTTGATCGTACAACCAGCCACGATCTTATGTGATAAGAAATATTTTTCAAAACTTCGAATATAACCAAATTTAAATGTTCATACCATTCCGCAGTCCGTTAACCCGATTAGTTGCCCTAAGTAGTTTTCACCATTATTCTACCCGAAAGGCACCAAATCATAAATTAGCGATGCCCTTATTCAATAAATCTAGTAGAAATTTAATATCAGCTCACAAAGATATTCGTCAAATGGATATCATGATTAAACTATAAATCATGACGGCAAATGAAGATTCGTCATTACTTATTATTTCTCAAAAACGTATGCCGAACAATTGCCTTCTCATCTTATGGGAATATATCAAGATAACAAACATTAGATCTATTGAACTTTATGTCATCATAAACCGAAGTTCATCGACTCATGCATTTACTCGGGTACAGAATCGCATCAGCACCCTGACCTGCATGATGCTACATATAGTTCAAAATTTAAATGGCATTCATTAACAAAGTAAACAACCTTAGTAACTAAATGGTTATACTTGTGTTGCCTTGTTCCAAATACAAATTAATTAGACCATCTTTTACACAAAGTTACATTTTGAATCATTTAGAATGTATTCATGATATCAGGGCCCATTCCCATCACCTAGTAGACCTCACATTTTATGGTTTTCATCGATTGTGTCCACTAGATCGTCTTATGTATGCCTCTCTATTAGAAATGTCGCTTTGCTAGATTACCTGGGTCAAATAATCTTGACTCAAAGCACACCCCGATCAATCTCTATAAAGACACCATTCTGATAATGCTGAATTCTCATCCCCAAGACATTCTTGATTATTGTATGTTCATTGTATAGATGTTTAACATCCCGCTATTATGTTCTGCCCATTCTCATAACGGGTTAGCCTAATCTTTATCAAATGTCCAAGAATCATTGATTGCTAGACCATTACTTTGAAAACCAATCACAGACGATGGCTATGCTTGTATTACATACGCGCGTCAGCAAATTTAATTCGCTTCGCCCTACAACAACTGTACCATTAATCACCATTATACTTACAAGGTTAACCTAATATTTCACAGATTGGTAATTTTTTTTGGTCATACTTCGCATGCTCCGTTTTACCATTCCCGCAATACACACGACCTTAAGAGTCCTCAACGCCGCCTCGGTATTGCATTTATGTTGGCTTAATTCATATTCAGCTATAAATTATACTACCAGCCCATTTATAAGTTTTTAATGTCGACGGTATAGCATTGTCACTTTGATGAAAATCTTTCTCGCCATTAGGGGGAGATAGTTTAATCTTAAGAACATGAAGTAAAATCATGGAACAGAGTCATCTTATCTCTACACCTTGATCTCCTGTGATAGCCAACTGGTCCAGAAGTTCGAAATAATTCATTTCTATACATGGTTTTGCTAATCATTCACTCACAGACGCCATTGATCTTAACAAAGTTGCAAAATCCACAGCATCCCTCGTCGGCAAATATCCAACATGAGATTGAATTCAATAGGAAAATTACAAAGCAACATGACAAATGAACCTAAGCCACAGTTAAAACGTGGAAGACCTATTAGTCTAAAAGACATAAATTCCAGAAAAAGGAAAGATATATCTAAGAGCAATCAAGAAAGAAGAGAATCGTTAAGCCTTGTGTCGATGAACAAAGAAGCCTCGCAGGTATTTGGTCGCAGAGTTATCTCCTTTAATGATGTACTGTACATAAATAACGGCATTTTATCAATTATATACAGATCAGAAAGAATACGAGATCAAAATACTACCATATAAATAATAATTTTCTTTCCAAGTGGCTAAGGACACTGTATAAGAGAAACATAAAGATCAAGAGCCAGTAAAATGTAAGAATGTCGACATCAAACGATTGATTAAAATGAAAGAATCAACTGGCAATGGTAATTAAGATCAACGTAAACGAAGCGGTAGAGCCTGAATTGCGTTCAAACACCGCACAAAGTCATACAACCCTGATATCGATGGAATCCCTTGTACGAAAAGCAAATGATAAATAATGAATAAGATGATAAAGTAAAACATGCCTCAGGACTTAAGGTTTCGTTAAAAAGACCTGAATCTGATCAGCGAGGAGATGAGCATATTCTCCGTGAATGAGCTCAATCACATTCGCTATTTGATAAGTTTAGCGCCTTTAAGGACCGGATATGTATCACGATGGATGAAGTTACAACATAATAGTTATATGGATCTCTAGGTAGATGTTAATGTATATATGAAAATCTCCTAAGGATTCATATCACATAGCGCAATGAATCTCAAAACCACGTACATGGTTCAACTCGTTGCAAAGATCTTATGCATGGATCAAAAGTCCGGTCAGAACGTGGTATAATCGCTGGGTTTATTTACCAAAGAACTTATATTAATAATTCAATGTCCATAGCGTGGAGCCACCAAGAAAATGTAAAATGATCGATAATAATAGCAAGATATGAGATACGGATTTAAATCTGACGACTCCCGTTGTTCTTCATCAAAACAAACCAACTATTTAAAGTATGAATCATGATATGAGAAAGATCTCTAAATAAGATATTTGTCACAGCTCGCAAAGCCAAGTATTGTTTGAATGGTAGCTGAGATTCATCAACATGCAGAAAAGCCTGGGCGCTTTTATATGGATAATTCACAGCCCTTAGTTCTAATGTTATTAGGTCAATGAAGTAAATCTAAAGATCCATTCCAACACAAAGGAAGAAATATTAGAAATGAAAAGTTACTTGGTCCTAAAGTACCATATCTGCAGTGCAATTTCAGCACTAAATGCATTCTCGTAAAATATACTCACTGCAGAATCTTTCTCGCTTAATTTTATCTCAAAGATATAGCTCAACCCACCACCAGAATCTCAAGCAAGATCAAATGAATCAAACATAGCATTGAGATATCTTCAGGATGTTGATAATGAGATTATTTACTACAAAGCCCCGCCTCTAGAACATTCAAGAAATCCTTAATGTTAAGCTCAGATGTCACCTTTAGTATCCCAAATTGAAAATAAACATTAATATAGTCACGTTATCATCAGTGGTATGAATGAATAAAATGTTAGATACTCACCTTCTTTCCCTCTCAATCGTGCTTTTGTCCCACCACTTTACCCGAGCATGTTTAATGCAGATGAGACAACAATTAGCTATGGCTGGTCTGGCTGTGGTGCTAAATGATCCACCATAACTACAACGACCACTGAAGATTTACCCAAGTACACCAGATACACTTATGATAACACCGTAAATACTATATAAGGCGAGAGTTTAATAAATTTAAAAATACGCTTTCTTCTGCAATCTATCTCATTATCTATTTTCTTCTCATCTTTCAAATAAAATATGACATTTAAATAACACTTAAATATAAATCAAAGATCAGACGGCATGCCAAGAAAAACAATAAAAATAATCTTTCTAATAAAGGTCATATTAAGAGAGGAATCGTCTTTTCAAAAGTCGAGACTCCGCCATTTTCAAAATCATCAAGCAAACGCCTTGAATAATTCGCTGAAAATAGAAGTAAATCATATTTCCTCTTCAAAAGATAGCGATATATTGAAAGATTAAAGAGCTTTCATTATTTAAAACACAAATTTTAATCAAACTCATTTTTCAAAAATATGATTAATCGTCATCTATTTTGCAAAACTATATAAAACGGAAAATATTTTTTTAAAATATCATATTTCCAGATATTATTTCTTTAAATAACCAATGATTTGAAAACCATCTTTTTATTAATCCCCAAATATACTATAATTAAACCCCTCCTAATATTTTGAATTTCAAATTTTTCCAAAATCTAAACACTGCAAGATATCAAATTATCTTGTTTGCCCATTCCATAGCCCCATTCTGGCCGACCATGCCTTCCATTTAACACCATTATTCTACATTCATTCCCCACACCCTCTATTTCTCCCATTTAATCTCATTTCTCCTCCTAAAAATATAAAAGTTTGTAAACATAAACAATTAACAAAATTTCATAAACAACTTTAAAAATAGAAATTCTTTAGAAAATTTAACAGTGACAAAATGGTGAAATCCAAAATCAACTAAAAATAAAAACAAACATGATAGAAACTATGAAACAAATTAGAAACACAACTTAACTTACAGTTATACATAATATATTATATATTTTTTATTTTTCACATATAAATCCAGCAACGCCTACTGTATAATTTATGATAACGCCATCATTATAAATAGTAGAGTAAAAATGAAATGGATAAAATGAAAGATGCTGATCGAATAACGTGATTTTAAAAGACGGTCGTACGCCCAACGAGCGTTCACGAACAATATCAACACGCAATGGAAATATTGGGAAGAACATAAATTTTTTCTATTTAACAGACAAACAACAAACTATAGATATATAAAGAAGTCATGAAATACATCAGAATAACATTTATAGCAGAGCGTCTAGTAATACACTCATGACTGTTGCAAAAATATTACCGCTGAAAAATTCCTAAATTTTGCAATCCTCCGAATTCCTTGTGATCTGTCAAATACATATTTGCTAATAAAAATTAAAAATTTTTAATGACATGGCGTAAACATATTTCAACACGTAGATGCCACTAAATATACGACACAATTATTATTACTAAACAAGATTAAATTTTATTATCAAAGCTAACAAGTCCTCGACAATAAAATGCAGATATAAGATCGCTGTCAGACTAAAAGCCTAACAAAGAAACACACATAATATCACATGATTTGGTTAATATTTTAGATATAAATTTGTCGAAAATTCGTCATAGATGCCTATCCTCGAGAGGAAACGAAGTCGGGGAACCCTCCCAAACGGCCATGAGAGACACAGTGAGGCACTCTGTGGGAACTGACTCATACATTCAAAATCACTCCCATACTCATGAGTGCCCGCCTGTGCGGAAGATTCAAAACAGACTGTGACAGAAGCAGAAGAGAGCTAGAGAGCGCTGAGAAGATCCCCGTGCAGTTCGGGTGCGTGGCCCCCCATGCCTCCTACCCACGAAACCCCAATTTTTCCCAATTTCACTGAGATTGAAGACAATCGTTATGTCTCTTCAAGAAAACACTCTGGAACTCCCATTTCTTGGTGTTTTACGCTTTGGTATGTTCCTCTCTATATGGTATCTTTGTGTACTTCTTTCCTTCATTAGACTGCTCCTTCTCCTTGATTCTCGTCACCCTTGTGCAGATTCATGCGTTCATAAAAAGTTGAAAATTGGCTGCTAGAGCTATTACAGAGCTTCCTGTTAAGGAAATCATTAATGTCAGCCAGTCGAAGGGCTCAATGTGTGCTCTTTCTTCTTCTTCCTTTATTATAGTTTATTTATTTTGTCGATTGATGCCGCAGTACTCGTTTGTCGCTGAGAAAATTTTAAAATTGAAGAATTTAATGAGTTTCATCTTTTTCTTCGTGTCGGTTCGTGGAAAAGAAACGATTTTGATCCATTCAATTGGAACATGCCACTATATACTGATAATCATTCCTGATGTTGATGTTAAAGGTTGATTCTGTGTGATTTTCAGGAACTGAATAGGTTTATGCAGACAAGAGAAGAAAGGATCATTATACCATGTTTGAATGAAAAGTTGAAACTGATCCAGAATAATCTACTGGCAAGTCAAAGACATATTTAGAAGAACTGATGGTATTAGTTATTGCTGCTGTTTTTCGCCAAAGTTGTTAATATCACTAACTCCCATATTTAAAGTGTATGTCTTATTATTTAAACTAACTGTTTAATAGCACTTATCCAATCAGAATATGTTACGTTAAATCAATCTATTCTTTTGATTTAATTCATTTAATGTCACATATTCTATTTCGTGACAGATGATTCAGAGTTTCCTTGATTCTGAGTTTCTTAATAGCTGAAATCTTTATAATTAGCTGAGATTCAATGATCTCCTTGCAGAGAACCAGAAATTGTATAAACAGCATGAGAGTCTGGAGGAAGTCAGTTACTTGATAAGAACTATACACCCTTCGTACTTTCACTACAATGTTAATCAGTTGATACTGTTAGGCATTGTTTCAAATGAGTATTTATTGTTGCAGGCCTTAGGTAGCGAAATGCGGGTTTGCGCTGATGTCCCAAAGATGAATCCAGCTATTGGGATCTGCCACGTTCGAGACTTCATACTAGATTCTAATTGAACATCAACTCCCGTTTATGTGAAGTATATTTCAAAAAACCAAAGACTTTCCAGTTAATCAATTTGGTGAGACAAAACAGATGAATGTCTTAAGCTGGTAGATCCTACACTATATTTAGAACTAGGTATGTTCTTACTATTTTAAAGAAGATGCATCTTTATATTAACAACGAATCACATCCCACCTCAGATCTACACTCAATAGACATAACAGGTTATTGAAAGTGTATGAAATGTGCTGGATTAATTTTTATTCCAATGATTATATTTCTAAGTAGTTGGTAGATGCAAACCCAAAAGTCTCGGTTTTGTTTATCTCCGTTCCTTAATGCTGCTCTGAAAATATAATAAAATTTGAACTGCTTTAGGCTCTTGATTTTACTCTTCCAGTTCATAAAAGTCATCATCATATGGTTTTACTCTGGTACCAGTTCATTTGGTTTATCCGATCTTTCTCTGCATTTCCTGTCCTGAGTCACATCTTATTTTCATTTGGAATAAACCTGGTAGACTTAGCCATAGTCTTGAGTCTTAGTTCCGTAAAAGTCCGGGAGCTGGGTGATTCTGTTTAAAGGAAGGAAAGCACATTAACAAGAGCTTAATGGTTCTTGGTAATGTAATTAACAAATTAAGCGATGGTGCAAAGCAAGGGTATCTCCGTTTCCTGTAAGTTATCAACTCAACTTGATTAAACAGCCATGTGTAATGGAATTAATAACGAATGCAGGGGACATATTCCTTATCGAGATAGTAAGCTAACTCGCATACTTCAACCTGCACTTGGTGGCAATGCCAAAACTTCTATAATTTGCACTAGTAGCACCAGAAGAGGTAGTCTTTCAGTTTATATTCATTTCTTCATTTTTCTACACCTTAGATTAGTTCCAAAATGAATTTTATTTGAGGCACGCATGTGATTTATACCTAGGGTCTGCATTGAGGTTCTAAGGGAACCCTCCAGTTTGCTAGAGCCAAGTTTGCAGCCACTAATTGTGCTCAAGGAATGAGGTTTGTTTGTTTTTCTCATCATTATACCACCTTTTCACAAAACATTTTTATAGCATTTATTTTCCTTTTTGAAATCCACCCTCCAGTGATAACCCTCTCTGTGGTAATTAGGTAGTAAGCATAATAGCACATCATTGGATGTAATCCATCTTTCTTCAAGGCAAATGAAAATTTCCACATAGACAAATCCCAGGATGATTTATTTGGCACTCAAAACAAATGAGCTTATGGTTTTATTTTAGGCTGTACAGAACATAGAATGGGGTTATAATAGAAATAAAAGATAAAGAAAAATATAGAGAAAGAAAATAAAATGAAGAAGAGATGAAAACCTTATTCAAATGATGTATACCTCAGAGATTTATCCTCATCATAGTTACTTAAATCTTCAGAGACTACTTTCTTTGACACTAATTTATACTCACCTTTCCATTCACTTTCACACCTAATTGCAGGTTGAATGTTTTTTACAGATTTAATAAAGATGCATTACTGGAAGTTTAATAAAAAGCTAGAGTATAGAGTAGGGAATCCATGCAATAAACTTCAGTGGTAATAATAATACATATTTATCATATTTATTCTCATACAAAGAAGCCTCAGAAACAAGTAAACATAACATTTCTATTGTTTAGGGATCCCATGCTGAGGTAAGTTAGAAATGCATAGATTCTGAAATCCTCAAATGATATGCTCAAGGTAATGTTGTTCTTTCCCCTTCCAGAAAATTTAGATCTATATAAATGTCCTAATCACGTCACATGAAATCTCTCGCTTCAGATGCACTTATTTGCTCATTTCGTTCATATCGTGCACAGAATTTGAGCGGAGAGAAAATCCTATAATGGAACTGGAAGAGGAGAAAAATCCCCACACAAAGAACTAGATCAATGATTAGGGAAATGGTCAAAATGAAATTGACAATCTCAGCTGAAGTCTTATTACTTGTCAGATTACATAGAAAATCTAGTCAGGTAAAATTTGAATTTGTGCAAATGTTCAATGTCAACTTTCAACCTTATGTCATATTTATTTTCCTTGACGGCACTTCAAAGTATTTGCTCATTCCCATTCTAGTCTTCCTTTTGTGCCAACAGAATATTGTCAATATTTATTTTCTGTAGCTCTCAAAATATTTGTCATATACCAACTCAGTTAAGCCTTAACCCAATTGTTAACCAACCTTTGGGTAAATAGGTTCTCTTTTTAACACTTTGTCTCATTTTAAGGTCTGTATATCATGAATTCATCTGACGATCCTTTTTTCTGTTTTCACATTTTAGACTATGCCCATTTTTATTTAATGTCTCCAGTTGTTTTATCATAAAAGTTCCTAATTTTGTTATCTAGTACAGCATATTCAAACATCCATATAGAGACAACATATACACTGTTGATGTGTTGATGCTGTCAAGCTGATATCCTGAACACATGAATGCAGACTATAAATCTGCTAGAAAAATTGCACAATGGTGGGTCATTTATTTTAAAGTTTAGGGTTCACCTGAGAAGATAAGAAAATGCTAGATCTTTAAACTTAGCCTTGTTGCAAAATTGAAGAATGGTGAGATGTAGAATTTAGAAACTTGAGGTGTTATATTCTCCATCTAACTTGAAATGTCTACCAGTGCTTAATTTTTACAAAATGAAATGAAATACAAGTTGTGTAATGAGTCTTTTCATTTAAGACTTCATTCTTCTAGTACAACTTTTTTTTGTTTGATTTTCCTTGTGTTGTCTCATTCTTTTGGGAAATTAGAAGTACATCTCTGTATAGCTAATCAAAATTAAAATTGTTTACTGACTGCAACAGGACTATAAGACAAAGCCTAAAGAAGGAATTCCATTATAGTAGATCACAAGGGATGTTAGTACTCCTTGTTTTAAGGCAGTTTCAATGCCTTGTTGTCAAACGATCAAATTATTCAAGCTACCTGATTGCAGTCTCTTCCAGATGCACAGCAATGTGGCTGATGAAGATACATGGATGAAGATGAACAAAGTGTTACATTGCTTACCTGGATTCATCAAATAACTCCTTAAGAATATATTCAACTTTCTTCCATCATGGGATAAGTCCCCTGTAAGTTTCTTTTCCATTCTCTATGCTACAAAATGTCATTATTTTGTTACTGTTACATTGTCTCTTCGTTTTTTTAGAACAGATTTAGTACTTTTATTATTTCAAATAAAATGAAAATTGAAGTAAATAAAAATTAAGAGACACAGATCCAAATATTTGGTATTTGAATGAAAAATAAATTTTATGGGGCGGGGTGGGGAGCGCAAGACACGAATTTATTTCAGGAAAATAATTAATACACACTAATAATAATAATAATAATAATAATAATAATAATAATATTGTTAAAACTACCAACTCTCCTGGAAAATTAAACTTGTAGGATTTGAATTTAATATGAATATTATGCCTTTAACACCTCTTCCCTTTCACATGGCAAATTTACACTCGTGATGTGAGATTCAAATGAACCAAATAGAGTCCTCCATGAACTTTCAAATCAATAAATGAGGAAGAAATTGTAAAAGAGGTTCGAACTTAGACTTCTGCAACTAGGTTTGATACTATGTTAAACATCCAACTCTCCAAAAGCTAGTTTCAGGGCAGATTTGATTTAATATGAATATTATGCCTTAAGAAACAATGATATTAAGGTGGTGATAAAATATTCAGGTAGCTTGACTGTAATAAATTAATAATGGATTGAAGCAAATCCTTGAAATGCATGTCAAATGATTCATTCTGTCAAACCTTCCAAAATTGAAAGGCCTATGTGGTTGGCTTAGCTATTGATTATGGGGATAGATACATCACATTCTGAGTGTAATTATTATATATTATTTCAGCCTTTCTTATTCATTATTTACCAATTCCCTTGATATAGGTAGTATTTTATTTTATTTTCTTTTCCTTTTCATTGGTTCAAAGATCTTAGATCATGTAATGGGGCAGCAATTAGTTTATAATAGGATTTCTTACCATAAATTTAATTTTATATGCCACAAATTTTAAATAATTTGTATATGTTACTTAGTCATGCATGAATTCAATGTAATCTTCTAGGTTGCTCCAAACAGAAGATTATAAACAAGAGGCCCAAAATTCCTCTCAAGAGACAATTAGAACTTGCTGCACACAGAAGAGAAAGATCATCTGAGGTGTTAGTATGTTAATATTACTCATCTATTCTTCATGTATCTCAAAATTTGAATGCATAAGGTAAATGAATAAAGTAATCTAGAGAATCATATTCGAACACTACCAGCTACGGTCTGCTGACGCTTCAACTTCCTAGTGTATCCACAGACAGTACATGATATGGGCGTGATATAGGGATCTCTAGTAAGATACTTTACTAACTTTCATTGAGGTTAGAGATTTCTTTGGATTTTTGTTTTTATTTTTTGTTCAACTTAAACAAATAGTTAAAAATAATAAAAGGATAGCTAAAAGCTACATCATCACTTTTTATCATATTCTCTTGACATAATATAAAGCTGTTATTATTATTGATCCTGAAAAGACATCTATTTATCGTCTACCACTCAAGTTATTAAATTAGAATAAAAAGTATTAGAAAAAGAATTGAAGATTTCAAACAAATAGAGTAATAGCAATTGAAAAAAATTATAGAATTTTAGAATAGAGAGGAAAGAGGTGTGCACAAAATAAGTGAGAAATAGAGAAGCTCATTCATGATATCTTGTTTACTACTTTTTTCTTTTCTATTAATTATGTTTACCTCATAAGTTTCTATGACCATTTTATTGAAATCTCCAATATACTCACCCAAATACATGGATATATACCTGTCCATGCAACATTAAGAGAACTAGCATTGTTATAGTAGCTGTAGAATTCAGAAATTAGTTTGGGAAAAGGAAAGTTTACATGGTAGGGTTAGTGAAACTATATTCTTCCTATTTTGTTTTAGAGATCGTCTGTATATAAAACAAAGTCATTTAGACTCAATGAAATATACATTTTTTCCTTCAATTATCTATGATTTATATAATAGAGCCTAGTCTGAAATTTGTTTAGAAAAGGGCAACTCCTCGTGGAAATAGCTAGAAAAACCCATCACTCCAAGCAGAACAAAACTCGCGACCCTCTGGTAGATCCATTCCCAGAGTAGACCCTCCCACCCGTGGATCATTGTCACCGATCTATACCCATCGACACGCGAGACCTCCCAAATGCACCACTCACGCACTTTCACGTGCGGCGCCGCACGGCTGTTTCCCAATCCTCACCTCACATCGCCCACGCGTGAAGACGAGTGGTGTTACATTCCTCGCCATCGATTCACCCTCCGTGTTACCGGCCATCGACAAAGCTCCCCTTAACCATTTTCTTCTTGTCTAAGGCCTCGCCGAGTGCCTTTTCCCCTCTTTTTGTGTTCCGGTCACCCTATTTCTGTGGCCTTCTGATTTTCTGTTATTCGTTGAGGATCTAGTAGCTCCTCACAGTGTTCAGGCTCAGGGACCAAACCATTGAAGGTGGATAAAGTTTCTTTCAGTAGAAAGGTATCATTTTCCTTGCAAGATCCCCATTCTTGTAGTTTTCTGATTCGAGGCTTGCTCTGAGTCTCTCACTTTCTCTTCTACGAATAACAGTTAAACCTCAGAGAGTTTTCTGGTGTGTCACATGCTTACAATCCAGACACATGGTATGCCAAAATCAGAGTAGTCAGACAACAAAAAACCTAAGATTCTTAATATGTTCCATTATCTTAAATCCACTTAAGTCCTGATTCATCTATCACTACACTCAACTGTGTGTAAAATTCAATACATGTTTTCTTTCATCTTCCTCCTACATACTGGCCAGTTTTGACTCCTGGAGCCACCACCACATGATAGTAATTCAGCTTATTTACGCTGCTTTCCGCTTCCACCTCACCCATCCGCGTTACTCCTGCTGGGGCAGATGGTTAACATCTTGAATCCTTGGGTCAGGGATAATTCATCCAAATCTTCTAATCACTTTGACTGGTTTACGGAGTTTAAGACACAATTTCTTAATTTAATTTTCGTATGGTCGTCTCTGTGACACTTTAATCGTAGTGATCTCATTATTTTATGATCATTGTCTGGTCGTCTGTGATCTTTCTCACTTAAACATTTACATTATCAGATGCTAGTCCGGTGTGTCTCCTTGGCATCCCTAAACAGAGAAGCAAAGCTTTCTTGTTAATTTGGTTGAGTTGTTACCCCATTCGAATTGGGTATATCATGGTTCATGATCATCCTCCTTTTCTCTCAATAAGAAGCTTACATCCTCGCCTTTCTAGTCTATCCTCATTGAACCGTGAGCTGTGTCAATATGTCGCATCGTGGTGCATCAGAAACGTCCCAGAGCCAATAAACGTAGCCTGCCTCTTTTGCAGTTAGTTCATTCCAATGTTCGGTCCCGCCCATGGTGTCTCCGCATCGGTTTAAGTATTTCATTTTTTGTCACTATTTCGTCACTGGGTTTATCTAATGAAAGTCGCAGTGAGTTGTTTTCAATTTTAGTGCCTCTTTAGCTTAAATTCAACTTCACTCATGTCTTTCTTCAAATATCCAGAGGATAATTCCAAGGAAAATTTTCTTTTCCTTTAACCTTTTTTAAGCCCTTCATGTTACACGCTCATGATCTCCATCGACTTTTGTGTTGATACAATCTTCCAGAACGGTACGAGAGAAATAGGTAGACATTTTGAGATCGTCAGGGGGCTCTTTTTGTTCCGTATGCCGTCCTTAAACACTTTCTCAAATATGCAATTTATACCGATGTTTCTTCATTAATGTGGATGCTAACATTATTAGTTCTAATCAACATACTACCAATTGCTTCAACACCGCTGTTCTTTATTGATCCGGTTGCACATTTGATGCACATACTTTGTTCGAGATGTCCATCCTCAAGTTCCCTAAACTTGATCCAAGTCCCAAAGTGCAGTCTTCGTGGGATATCCTCGTGTTCAGAAGGATATAGGTGTTATTCGTCCCACTCTTCGCACTTCCACTGTGTCATATCGATGTTGCGATCTTTGTGACTAATTCTGGCATTCCAGTGTCGCTCATCACAGTCGTATGCTGGGGAAGATGCATGATTTATCGTCATACGCTCTTTTACCAATCTCTACTGGTAGGCTCACTTATTCTCATCGCGTCTAACTCCTTCAAGCTCCCATTACCTGTAGAGCACACTCCTGCGTTTAACCCTCCAGCCCCAGTCCAACACTGACATTTGCCATCATTCAATCCGTAATGATGATCTTCCAACTGCCTCCTGTGGTCGCTCACCAACTTTTCTTCGTTTGTTTCTGGTAACCAAGCTCTATCGCTCCCTCCTTGAACTTTATTGCATCCTTTGCTCATCTCTCCTACCACCATCCCCTGAGGTTTTATCTCACTCCTTGTCAGTGAAGGTTATAGATGAAATGTAGCTTTGTACGGAAAGAACAAACGAACATCTTAAATGCACTTTACCCACCAGAAGTTATTATTGCGCTATCAATATCGTCTGGGGCTTTGCAGAAAGCTTAACTTTGATTACATTCTCCATTGTTAGACATTAGCGCCCTGGCCTTATTTCATAGTACATTTTTCAGACTTATGGCTTCCATCATCCTATTGCTCCCAGTTGCCGACATCCCCGCTCAGCTCATTTATTTCTCATTATTTCTGGCGATCAGACTCCAGAATCATTTGATATCGCAGAATGCCTTTCTACATGGAGGCCTCTAGAAGAATGATACTAGAAGCAAACCTATGGTCAGATCGCTCGTGGTAGAGATGTGAAGATCCGTCTGCCAAATCTCTGGTGATGGTTCAAACAAAGCCCGTGTCAGGCTCGGGAAATTCAATAAGGTGCTGAGATATTTTGACATGCGTATGAGTGTCTAACTGACCATCTAGAATAAAAATCCACCCAAATGAAAGATTATTCTTCATCAGAAGTGTATGTGATTGACATTGTCACCACCGAGGAGTGACTCCCGTGGGAAGAGAAATGAATTCTCCTACTTAACACCTTTACAAAGGAGATAACACATTGCATTAGTAAAAAAATTCCAGGGAAAGCAGAAAAAAAGGACAATGCATCTTGTAGAAATATAAATACAAGAAGGTAAGAATTAAGATAGTTGTAATATAAAGATAATATAAATCTAACAACCTAGTTCTGTCAAAAGAATACAAGAGATAAAACCCACTTTCGTATGTATGGCCATAAAGAAGAACAAATATTATAAAATTTAGTTGATATAGGTTAGAAAATTAGAAAATTAAGGTGGAGATAATGTTAAGATATTGCAAAAAGGTAAAGTGTTAATGTGATATTAAAATAAAAATCTAGATGAAAATAAAGATCAAGTGATAGGTGCCAACCTGAAAAGATAGAGAGTGACATTATAAGACACACACTAATGATCAGATTATACTCAGCAGTTAAAAGTGTGCAAAGGAAACAAAGAGCCAAATTAGGGAGACTAAAGATAAGAAAATAATCCTAATGGAATGAGGACTAATCTGCACTCCTCTGCCATGCTAGATAAAAACACATTGTGAAGTTTGTCACATACAGACTTTATCCTAGAACTGGTAGACGAGTAGATATTCCAGCTGGTCAATAGAGTCGACAATCAATAAATATGGCATCCAGTTTCAATTTTCTTTTGATAAAGCAACAATCCACCTCCAGCCTGCCTGGGTCCCTCTGCATGGAAACCGGGGCATAAATATGGTAAAGGTGGCTTGATTATCCACATATAAGCCCGATCCGTTTATCCTTCCCAACCGAGCTCTTAAAGGATGCTTCCTGTCCATGTATGAGTTCGCATGTTGCTAAAGATCCAGTCTATTATGAAGCCCCCGCTCACACATGGCTGCTTGAGACCATGGCTTTTACTTTAGTGATATTGCTTACTCCTCCTATGAACATTACAACACCTCCGATGTAGAACATCTATCCGCAGGTGCAGCCTCGCCACTCAGATCAGCCATAGTCAACAATTGCACACTCATGTTCTGCACTAAACATCCCTATAACCCATGTTCCTTCATAACTAGAACATCACGAATCAAAGAGATTCCAACAAGCACGCAAGTGGTGACAGAAACCGAATTCTACTACGCCAGAAGCAGAAACAAATGTCAAAGTACGAAAGATAGTGTGAGAGATAGTTCAGCCAGATCAACAGAGTCGGAAGATATCTCTCTAGATCTCGTAGAGACTCCCCCTTATTTGGTACAAGTTTGACATTCCAGAGATCCATGCTGTGGAGTGTTCAAGCTGTGTGTTTATAAATCCAACATACTAGTGTCGCCATTGCAACATGTATACTTCTAAGAAATAAACTACTGAACGTTAGACTCCAGCTACCTAAACATCTAGAAACATCAGCTCTCAAGTCTTTTTTGTTTGAGTGGGAGCGATAAGAGGGTTGTTTAAGTCGGAATATCATCTCGTCACCGTCAGAATGATAATATCGCACATAAACAACCGCTAAACATACGTCCAAGAGAAGAAGATGAGATAAAAACTGAACGTCCCGTCAGCCTAATCTCGCCATGCCAAACTCCCAATCCATCGAGCTGCTAAACCGGTTTAAAACTGCTTCGAGGAGACTGTTTTAGACCATTTAAGGAATGACTTAGTCAGCAGATACCAAACCAAACTTCAGAGATAAATAACCCACTAAGCGGTTGTTTACATATGCCAATTTCCAAATGAGATCATCATGAAGGAAGACATTCTTGAGATATCCAGAATTGAAGAGTGGACATGGTACATATCGTCTAGAGAGCGTTTAACAGAGATAATCTCAAGCACGTGAGAAAAGTATCAGCATTAGTCCTGAGTCATATATATTGGGTCGACCCATCTCAAATCAAACCGCCTTGCCGATCAACCTGTTTACAGGTCCCACCTTCATTGTATAAACCTGTAATGCAACCAAAGTGAGGACCCTGCTAGAAGGAAGAGCGGCCAAGCCCTGAATGCAAGCAGCCTGAGGAAGATCATCCATTTCAAGATCGCCCTCGTTTTCATGTGATGAGATAGAGCCCCTTATTAAAGGCTTTAGGGGTTACGAGACGTAAGACAAAGGTAAAACAAAGATAAACACGTAAAGTTAAAGAAAATTATAAATAGGATGGGCTGTGGCAGAGTATGCACTTTTCCCTCCAAATAATGATAACAGATAGATCATTAGAGTGTTGTGGAACCTGAGTAGGAGAGAGATGACGGTAAGTACAGAAAAATGGTAAATCAAATAAGCAGGCCTCTCAGAGAGGACGAGGATGCACAGGTATAAATCATGGTCGAGGTCAAGACATCCAGGAGGGGGAAGAAAGGTGAAATCTGAGATGGTAAGGCAATCCGAACAAGATAAGACATCAAATGTGGATGCTTTTGTAGGGTGGGGAAGAATGAGGAACCTCAAAGAAACGGTGATATTAGCAAAGACGAAGTAAGTTTCATTACTGCCGGAAAATAACATCGAGACAACCCCTTCAAGGTGAGAATAACTCATAGCATACACTTCATGGCTTTGCTCGGAGCGAGAATATGAAACAAAACAGACAATACAACCGAATACGCCAAGAGGAACGTAAAGAGAGCAGAGAGGTTGATTATGAAGGTGAGATGGAATCGAGGATCCTGATCATGTAAATGAGGATGACATACGCTGATCAAATAACATGCGCCTATGATAGTACCTTCTAAAAACATGTTGAGGGAAAAACAGGAGGATGGAGGATAGAGAGCAAAGTTCTCTCAATCAAATGATGATTCGCCCTCACCACTCCATTATGTTTAGTGAGAGTTGCATACGTTGATTTGGGTGCATAAATCCATGGTAAAGTATATTAGCGGGTATACAAGAGGGAATGACATGAGAAAATATCCTTCGACATTATCAAGATCTTAGAATACAAAATAGAAGTATTGAAACTGAGGCATGAATTTCAACATGGAATTCTTAAAGATTTAAAATAATCGTATGCATTGAAAGCCATTTCTTAAAATAACTAAAGCACACAAGAATAATTGTCTATAAAAAGTAAAAAAGTGAACTTAAATGTTAAATCCTAAAAAGCAGAGAAGATTGCATCTAAAGGAACCCCAACATCGCCAGATGCTTCAAAGGAGACTCTCATATTCGAAAAGGGTCTCGCCTGCCGCCATGGTGTAACAGACCCGTGAAAGAATATGTTTTCCGGCAGATATTACTCACTCCGTATGAAGATAAACTAGAAAAGTGTTCAGGAACTACTAGCTCTCCGTAAATCCGTATGAGGCTCTAGACAGGATCGTAGACGATCGTCGGCGTGGATTTCCGAGAGAGGAGCTTCCGGGGTGAGTGGAAGGGAAGACATCTAAGATGGGACTTGTATATGCTTCCGCTTTAGTGTCAGACTAACACCTTAGTTGAAGATAAACTACACAAAAACAGAATCACCGAAACTCTGAGAGCTTGGATGACTTTAGACGCCATGAGTCAGGAGAGCAGCCCGTGGAAGTACAATGGAGCAAAGAGCGGGCTGAGTGAGCAGGCCTCAGACTCATGCTCCATGCCACAATCATCTTCCGTGAAGCAATCATGTCCCGCTAGGTTTTCAAAAGTTTGTGAGAAAGAAGCACACAACGATGGTCACTGGGCCGAATTTACTAATGGAAGCCAGAGATTATAAAAGGAAAATTAGGAACATGCATGTGAGAGGTGAAAATGTGTGTATGCAAAGTGAGGTAGATGTCGAGTCAGCTTTAGTTATGAAGCTTGAGAATCCACAGAGAATAAGGCAATAGTGTGGTGTATGAGATTTAAACATAAGAGAAGAAAAAGGTCTTTATTACAAAATATATGATCGCAGGCTCCGGTAACTGGCTGATCCAAAGCGTGTGTGCATGAATGTGTAAGGTGGTGCATGTGATTCATGCTGGGGTAACAAAGGAAGTCATTTCATCGCCACGAGGATACTGGTATCCCATATTCTACTGCAAAGGTTCTAGCTCCTCATGTGTACGAAGCCCCATATGTAACTCCGAACTCGTGACATGATAAGAAGATCGCTTCAAACAGAGAATTATAGGAGGAAGCCCGCATAATGAATCATAAAGATCGATCGTATGCGTGGTCGTCCGCTGTATCGTGCTGGAGGACGTCGCCCCCACCCTCGCTGCACTGCTCAATTCTCCAGAATCACAAACGAGAATGGTGACTGCGTAAGAAACCATCACTGTTGTCGCAGTGTGTAATCTCGCATCAGGCTGGACCCGAGCTACGTGAGGGTAAAATGATTTATAACCCAGCAAGAGCCTTATCAAAGTTTGGAATTAAACTGGTCCAATGCGAGGTATTTGTCCCGGATGTTCTCAAAATCAACAAGGTTAAGGTAAAGAATGATCATAAAGAATTTTCAATCCATCTTCTAATTCGTGAAGTCTTGGCATATTGAAGTAGAGATTCCCTAAGAAGATAGATGTAAGTCTCATCATCCTTAAGGGCAGACATATCCATCCACCATGGCAGCAAGATATACCCACGTTAAAGCTAGTTTTTATAAAAATTTTCATACTGAGAATATTAATTAGATAGACAATCGAACGTCATTAGTGTACATTTTCTTTCACCACCCTGTAGAGTGTAGTAAGCTCTACGCCCCAATATAGCAGAGTTTCATCAAATAGATTTCGCCGCTAATACTAAGAAGATAGTAAAGACACAGTTTTCCACTTAGCACGCTTTTGTTCTGTGGGATACTCAGCCCATATAGAGGGGGCGACGTGATCCTCGGCAATCACATCAACAAACCAAAGGTCCACCAAATTCGTTTCAGCGATTTGATAATTTTGCTCCCCTGAGTTTATCCGGCGCAAATCTGGCAAAGAGTTCCAGTTACAAGAATCAAAAGTTTGACCTTTTCAAACAAAGAGATTAGAACTCAAATGTAAGGTCAAATGTAATCAACAAAAAAACAATCCAATATCCTGGCTAAGGTGTTTGTGAGTTCAGAAAAACATATAAAAAAGAAAGGATTCAAATAATAGAAAGCCCGTAAACAATCAACGGAAAAAGGAAAACGAGGGGGTTTCGGACGACAAAGGAGGCTCGCCGACGATAAAACGACTCCGTCGAGGCAACGAGCGCGTGGTTAAACAAAGGCCTCTCGCGTTTTCGCCACGGTCAGAACCCGTGGTCGACGCCAGAGATCGCACAGAGGTTACTCGCGACGTGGCAGAGGTGTGCTTTCGCGCAGTCAGGTCAACGTGAGGATAGGATCAGAGAGATTTCGCTTCGGTGCCCGCCGCCTGTAGTCCAAGGTCGCCGAAAAGCCACAGCAAAACAGAAGGGTGTTTTTATGAAAGCTGCGGCTTCCGCAGGTTTGATGATCTGTAAAGTGTGAATACCATCGCTGATGCAAAGGTCGAATTGACCATATGATATAAAACCCCAACCCCAGTATTCTTCAAACTCTTTATGTTTTGATGCCTACGGGGAAGATAAAGGAATCCAGTGGAATTAGCTTAATTTGTGCAAAGAGTGCATAACATACATATTTATATACTTGTTGCCAGGGGGCAAAAAAGAAACAAAAAGAAAGTTTGAAATCTTCGAAGAGATTGTCGTGTAGAGAGAAGGAAAAGAATCCAAATAATAGGAGACTAACTCTTACTCAACCCAGTTATATTATCTCTTAAATAATTTTTTCAATGTGTTTCTACAGCAAAGGCTGGATCTGTGAAACTATACCCGTAGCGTCAGTCATGAGAAGTAAGCAGAATGTTTGAAAGACCATTCAGAAATACGCCGCCGAACATTGTCCGGAAAGAAACAGTCGCGCGTGTAGACTCCTGTGACTCCCAATGCGCGATCACTAGAAAGAGGGCATGAGACCATTCAAGAAGACAACGGCAGAGATAAAAGACTAGGGTTGGGAAATTAAATTTATTCAGCAGAATCCCGTCGGATACGCGTATCCACAAGGCGCTTTTGTTTCTCGGGGATCTCCTAGTTAGCCATATCGTGTGTGCTTATAGAGGATGAACCGCGCTGAGTCAGCAGCCCACAATGATCATACAGCCGTACGAGAAGTTGTGAACGAGGCTTTCGGTCGAATTTCAAGCAGATCCAGCAAAGATAGATCCGCCCCGAGGTGCCCTTTAGAGGAACACACTTCGCGGCAGGCGGCCGCGTTGCCCGGCAACCAGTGCCCGAGCATAAAGCCAGGTTCCGAGGCGGATCGCGGATATGCGTCAACTTCACAGTCAAACAGGAATCAAAACTCGCGACCGTAAAACCTTGGGTAAATCAGAAGCCGCAGCGCGTAGGCATCAAACCGGCATTTCAGAGTCGGAACGTCATATCGCGATGGCCGTCACGGTCCGCAGGGAAAGATCTCGGTCAGTTTCGGATCTCGCCGCGATATGCGTGCATCGGATCATATTAAGAAGGTGGCATCACCACACTTCACAAAACCTTCGGAGTAATCAGTAGTTATCTGGCAAATGGTAAGTCAAGCGACCAATGATCATCCTCCAATCCATATGTGATGTTATAGCATTGCGTAACTAAACCAGCTTGGGGAAAGGAAACATTAAGAGAGTTAGAAACTTCATATCCCATTTGATCTAGTCTTTCAAAGTATTTCCAAGTCTCAGCAAGCAACAGTTATTCATGGGATCCCCATAAAGTTTCATACCTTCCTCTACAATTATCCATGATTTACGCCACACTGAAAGGTGGCGGCTGACAAGGTCATGCAATAGAAACAATATTTCAAAATGTCAAATAGCCGGCACTTTAAATATAGTTGATTGATAACCCAAGCCCAGTCCCAGACTCGTAACGCTTACCTTATAGCTGAGACCCATAGTTTCTTTTTTCCAAAGCAGAGTTATCGGATATTTTAATTAGAATTTCTGGGGTACTTCAAATGATATTTCAAATTCAGTCTATTCAGAAATTATATGTTAAGGAAAAACAATATAGCACTGACAGCTAGGTTAGTGTCAGAGACATACTTCTCATTCTTAGAAGTCTCAACATAAGACAACCATGGAAAAGAACAGTGAAATCACACCCTCTAAGTCAACAGACAATTACATATAGCTTCTTGGCTTTGAGAAACAAACCCCATCCCGATATAAGTTAGAAGAAACCTCACGTAAAAGTTAAAATGGTGGTTTTACACTTCGCCTGTTTCTGCAAGACTCAAAACATTCTTTTTGGCTCAGCCAGGTGCCAAATGGGTGTTATTTCCTCAATAATTAAATGCTTTTATTGTAATATAATTAAAATACAAATAAATCTATCAATTATATATATAATAATTTGATGCTAATGAGTACTTATACTTAAAACAGTCACCTTTATCAATTTAAATTTAAAATCAATTTGTTTACTTAGCATCTGTGTTAAGCCTTTTAATTAAAATAGTAAGTCTCTAATTTAAAATATATTTCAGTATACAATGGTCTATTAATATGCTTAAAATACTTGGGGTGAATGAGTAATTTATTAATACCAAAAATACTTATCACTTTAAATTTTAAAATAATGTCAAATTTAATAATGATCAATTTATCAATTGTAATTATAATCACTTCCATGTATCACTCTGAGTAAATTATATAATGAAAAGTTCCATTAAAATAAATTTGTAATAAAATTAAGTAAATTTCATATATATTTTAATTCTAAAATCAAAATTGAATTTAAAGAGGCAATAACTCCTTTCTTTCTCCGGTCGTACCTTCCTTTCCTCCACACTTTCTCCTCTTTCTGCCTCCTTTCCTCTTCCTTCCTGGAATCTTGAGTTACAGTCATATTTTTTCTTTCCTTTTCTTTCTTTTCTTCCTTTCCTTTTCCTTCTTTCGCATTGCACCATAACAGAAGCAAAGTTTCCCCGGATATTTTCAGTGGAGTTGGTTTGTTCCGTTTCAGCGCTGAAGGCAAAGCGATTCAAGGTGTTGCTTTCTCAATCCTCGTAGCTTTATAGAATGAAACGATATGCCGCTGAGTTGCCGAGAAGGCCAGAGGCCATCAACGAAAGCTAGATTTTCAGCCTCTTCTCTCAAAGTCACGTTATGGCACTCATAAATACTACTAAGGGTGATTTGTTAAACAACCCTGAGTTAAGTATCGGGGTGGTGCTATATCAGACCTGCTAAAATAGTACCCCAAAACACCATTAAAAACGTGCCCAGTTCCGAGATGCATCGGCGGTAAACACTGCGGTGTCAGGTGCTGCATTTAAGAACTTTCGGTAGGGCTTCCTGAGATGCAGCACCTGCCAGATACTTCCTGCCATGATCCTAACGCCCCAACCCACTATGATCCGGAGCTTCAATTTCACAGGAAAACACGTAGATTCAAAGGAATGTTTACTTTGAATCCTCTGTCTTCAAAACCTTAGAACTGAACAAACCTAGCTTCCCGAAACAGTTGTCCGAAACTAGCCCCTTGCCAGTTTTAAAGTAAAGGGAGCAGAAGAGGGAAGAAAGCAGGGAAAGAAAAGGAAGAGGGAAGAGGAAGAAATAGAAAGAAGGAAGAAAATCGAGCAAACCGCTTTATAGGATGGAGGAGAGGCATTAAAAGGATATGAAGTGCCTGAGTAAAGGAAGGGGCATAATGGAAAGAAAGGTGTTCTTCTTTAAATTAATTTTTGATTTTTAAATTAAAAAACAGGCAAATTGCTAATTTTTAATTATAAAATTATTTTATTATTCATTTATATAATTTATAAATTGTTAATTTTAAAATTGATTATAATTTCTTTTAATTGAGATAAATTGATCATATTTAAATTTGATAAATTGGATTTTTAAAATTAAATTGAGTAATTTTTTATAATTAATAAATTACTCATTCTTAAATTGATTTTTTTAAATTTTTATAATTGGTAGATTGATTTGTATACTTTATAAATCGTCTATTTTTTAAATTGATTTAGGACTTTTAATTAAAATGCTCATTCTTAAATTAATGTAAATTATTCTTTTAAATTTAATTTCGATTAACTTGATGTATTCTTAATTGATAAATGCTCATTAGCTCAAATTAATTATATATTTTATAATTGATAGATATTTACTTGGTATTTTTAATTATTTTTAATAAAAATATTTATCATTATCGAACATGCCCCATTTCTTTGCAGACCTACCGAAGAAAACGCTAAAAAAACACAAACATCGTCATAAATATAAATCTGCAGATATTTTAAGATTTATTTTTAAAGTATAAATCAGACGGGAAATGCCTCTAACAGACCTTCACGCCATCCATCGGAAGATCATTTTCTGTTAGTTTTGCCATTTCTCAAGAAGCACAGATATTTAAGATTTCGATAGATAGAACTCCGTCGGAAAGGTTCTTAGTCAGAAGTATATGATCTCACTTACTACACCAGTTACAAAAAATATAAAGAAGCTTTAAAGCTGGTTTCAAATGGTCCTAATAGAGAAATGGGTAAGCGGTGGTCATCGCACATTTCCAACTATGAAATATAAATATGTTATATGCTGATTGATCAAATTTAAAGTCTGCCTTGAATTCTTCAGGACTACCATATATGCATAAAAATGGCTCTCCTGTACTAGATTTCAAAACCCTGCTTTTGATTTAATTGTTCGTATCGTATCCTCATTTTACCATTACTCAAAATGATATATAGAACAGATTGCGGTGTAAAACTTCCAATATGTTGGCTTTTGGCTTGTGACCATTCTGTTTATCCTTGCCTTATATTTTTCGCAGCCACGCCAAATTATAAAATTGTACACATTGATGCATATGTTTTGCAGAGAAACCAGCATTTAGAACAAATATCATTATAAAAAGTATACAGTTAACAGGGAAATATCTGAACTTCAAAGAGAGGCACAATTGTTCTGAGAAATTCATAGGCTGTGTGTGAGTCTGTGCAAATTGCAAAGAAGGTGTGCAAGATGTTTTGTCGTAATCAAGTAGGTAACTTAATTTTGAATTTACATTAATATTTACTTATAAGAAGTCATCTACATTTAATAACATTTGTTACCATCTATTCTTAAAGTTATTATTAATAGAGTTTTGTACTGAATGATGAATCTTCAATCTCAAAATTGTTTCCAGCACAAGGAGATTGGTGGGCAAGTCTTTCCTTTTCAACTTGAAAAAATCATTTCTGTGAGCATTGATGGAAGAACTTCTGGGAGAATTATACTTATTCAGCAGAGCAACGCAAAGTGCTGGTAGGTTGAAATAAAACAATTACATCCTTGGTACTTTCAGAACCACCAATCGTCAAGCTTCAGACATCTCATGCGCTGCGGATATAAGGTAGCTGCCTCATCGCTAATTCAGCAAGATGTCACCTAGCCCATTATGATAGCGTCTATTCTCTGTCCTGATGTTAGGATATTTCTTTCCTCTTTTTCAGACTCATGAGTTATTCTAGCCTTTGCTTTATCTATCGTATTCAACAGTTTTACCATCTACTTGAGAGAAATAATTTTTTGTTCATAATTCTTAATGAATTTCTGTCACATTGTCACATTTTCTCAGTGTTACTCATCATATTAACTATGTGTCAAAAAAAATCATTCATGCTGTATTATTATTTCAAGTAGTAAGTGAAGTAAAACAAAGCTTGTTATGGTTTATAGAGCACAGAACTTAGTTCATAAATTACAGGCCCTGTACCTGCCACTCTTATATTTAAAAAAAAATTTCCATCCCAAATTCGTTGTCCATGTGCCAAGGCATTTTAACTAGAGTTTTAGAACATTTAGTCACATCTTTGCTAGTTGAAATGCATCTTGAAATTTTTAGCTCAGTAAAATTACTCTAGCCTGCGTTTCGCAGCCAAGTTTATGGTAAGCAGCTACTCTTTTCCAAGTTCCTAACTATACTTACAAAAATTGAATGACATCTCAATATTAGTCCCATTGGAAGGATGTGTTTATTGTTTTTCAGGAACATATGTCCCTAAGCTGCTTGGTACGCAAACAGCAGATATTCTGTGTTATTTCTTCATATTGGTATTAATTATTGCAGCATCAATATCACAATGAAGAGAGATAAACCTGCTGATTTTTTTTTTTCCTGTTTACACTTGATGTTTTTGTAGATTTTCCTATTTTGTTAAGAATTTTTATCTCAGATTGAACTGTAACCTTCTCAGATTTAACAATTGGAAACACCAGACTGTTGTCATAATAGAATATATGTATAAACCCATGATTCTTTTTTTTCTTATGTGAGTAGGGCAATTTTTCCACAATAATTTACACAATTATAGGAACTTGTATAAAAAACATTAACTGAGGGCTAATCAAAGTATAAATAGAAATGAAGTCTGGTGCAGAAACCATTCAAACCAAAAGTTGAGAGTTGTGAGGTGGGGCGCCAAACCTGCTTATAGGCCTTGTTGGATGAAGTCCTGTTAATTGGGTCATCTTGACATGGAGGAGGTGCCCATGCGTGCCTTAGTATGCATCCCAAGACGTCAAAGCTGTAATTAGTCTTGAAACATCACAAAGTGCAGCTCATTGTCCAGCTTTTCTAATCCAGCATGGCATAAAAAATTTCTTCAACTATGAAATAGTTTCAGAAGAAACCAGTGTCAAAACTAATTGAATGCTTTCATATATTAAAAGATAAGGATTCAAAGTTTATTACCATTACCAAGAGTTAGACCTGGGGTATTAAGTCACTTGAACTGTCTTAATGAACAGCAATCTTTGTGGCTAACCTTACTAAAGCAGGTATCACACAAAAATCAGTTTGTATTTATTGATTTAGAGACGTGCTTAATAAATTACATTAGAAGTGATTGCGATTAGGTACAAGAATAACCAAAATGAAGGGTGAATGCCACAACTTGTGCATGGAAAGTGAAGAGAAAAACGTTTATATTTTTAAATATCTCTTTAGCATATGTTAAGCTTAATGGAAACTTTCTAATACAAGAAGTCTTGACTAACATTGTGTTTCTTCACTACAAATAAATAACAGAGCATTCATTGATGTTTGAGTCTTGTGCTTTAGTTTAGAAAATTTCATTGTTGTCTTATATTTCTATGCACCCTAACTATATATGAAATACGATACATAAGAGAATATATGACCCTGTTTAGCTGTAAGAAGATGGTGTGCCAAAACCTGGCCAGTTGTTTTTTAGTTAAGAAAGAAAATGAATTACTTATTTTTTTCCTTAGGTGAATAGATTAATATTGCTTTTCGTTTTAAGATTTGTTTTTGTAGATGAGCAAAGGGCTGTAATTGGGTATATGAAACCAAAGTTTGCTGGAAGTGGTAAAACTGAATAATGGTTCCAGATAAGAATCAACAGGCAATATCAGATCTTGGAAGAGTTAGTTCACAAACCAGGTTTCTGGAGGCTGTCTCAAAGAAAGATACCATGCCTGGGCAGAGTCCCATCTTTCTTTGAAAGATAGCAGACCCTCTCAGTAACAAAGGCATCCGCTTCCAACTAAAAAACAACCATTGGGGTCATCACAGTATCATGGTGAAAGAATATGTCATAAAGAACTGAATAATTTAAATTAAGAGGCGAAAGGATCCTCGGAAGAAGAGGTCAAACAGTTCGGTATTACTTTACCCATCGACAAGGATCACCAGCGCCTTCCCACAGCGAGTTTAAGCTCCAAAAAATCTTGAGAGAACTTGAGAGCTCAGAGATATCAATTGCCAAATCTCTTGGCTATTGAATACATATGCTTTGTTTCTTAAATGTGAAATGAAGGTCATCAACTTCTCCTGTTTCTTTTACTGTATTCCATGTATTAAACTAGCAAACCCTGTTGATGTTGTTTGTTACACTTGATTTTTCCATCAGAATCCCATATTTCTTACAGATTATACGGGTAACACAGACCAGTCTGGAACCTAGTTTTTCAAAATGATCAATGTCTCTGTGTTTTCATATCTAGGAAATCTATGTTCGTCCCCAGTAATGGAAAACCTGAAGGCATTCTCGATGTTTAGTCATGACCTGAATCGCATGATTTTTAATGATGAGTTCAATTGTTCTATCTGCATGTGAGTCTTATTTGGTCAACACCACTCCTGACTCATTCAGATCTTCTGGTATGTGAGCTTAAGCCCAGGTAATAAAGCCGTTCTTGCATAACAGAGCAGGGGGCAAAGTCTGGAGTGGCTATATCATGGCCTCTTTTTTTTTTCCTTTTTTTTTTTTTTGCTCGATCTATTTTTATGAACTGGAATGATGGTGGGTCAATTATTATTAGATTGCGATGAGCCTTGGTCACAGATATCTCTCATGGACGTATTTGTTAAAGTCCACATTTTGGTGTCCTACCCAGCAGATGGTGATAAATTATTGTAAATATTCCTACTAAAAGTTTGGGATCTGTCTGTTGTTAAAAGTAAAATTTATTCTTACCCATCTTTTTCAGCTGCCACTGCTGATGTATTATGCAACCAACACAAAGACTAGTGGAATCTCCATGCTTTCAAGGTTATGTTACAAAATTATCAGCCACAGAACCTTTCGTTTGTCGATGTGTTGTCGAGCATGTCATCTTAACGTATTTTCCTTTAATTTCTATCCTGTTGCTGCGTATGTGCCTATATGTTATGTAAACCATTCTTTTAAATCAGGTGTTGATTTAATCACTAACTTTTATCAACTGAGTTTGCAATTCGATATATCAAATATTGAGCAACAATCAAATTCCTTTGATTTTTTTGGACTAATCATTTATGTAAAATTACTTCCAAGAGGGAAGGAAGTCTGAATTGGGTGATAGTTACTTTAAAGAGTTCCTTTATCAATTACAACAAAATAAATAGATCAATAATGATAAAATTATAAGAGCAAATGTAATAGAAGATCCATTGCATGTGGAAATAAGTGAATGCAATATTAATTTTAATCAAACAATAAGCCCAAAAGTATTCTTAGTCTGATTAGAATTCAGACTTCCACTTATTCTTTCAAGAGACACTCTATTCTCCTTGAGCTCTTCAAGTAATTTAGCAAGTTTATGTAAGATTACAAATGAATGGAGAAGCTTCTTAAAACAATGATGCCTGGGAGTGCGCCTCCGCCTATACTTTAGATTTTTAACAAATTATATTCAGTTTTTGTTCTTTAAAGACAATCATTCTTTTTGCATAATTTAATAATCAATGAAATATAAGTAAAAAGCTGAAACTAAACTAGTTCTAGATGTGTTATGGAAGCTTCCTTGGGTTTAGTCAATATTTGATGTAACAAACTGTAAATGTCGTTAGATTGATCTTATCTAGTTGTTCAACCAAACCTTGTAATCAATGGTTTTACTTCCTCTCTTTCTTTAATTGAAACACCAACATATCGTGAATTAGAATGGTTTTCTTTATTTCTATTTCCACTCATAATCCCAATGTGTTGACAATCTCCTCTTGAAATCTGAGATTAAGGTTATTAACTTTCCTTGTAAAATAAATTATAAACTTCTGTAGTGGAACAGTTCTGACCAATTAGTTCTTATGAATGTTCTACATAAACATTGTCTTCACCACATTTATAAAAGAATTTGTAATGTAACCTTATAAAGGCAATTAAAATGCAAGAGATTTTAATATATTAGTTGAAACAAGTCTCTCATTATTAGTTGTTTAAGTTTTTGAAGATTCATTACTCCTCGCTTAACCAATTGAAATATGCCAAGTGGGTATAATATATTTAAAACAAAATCTTTTTAAAGAGATATTTCAAATTAAAGTGATTATGATGTGTTAAAGATTAATTCATATTAGTTCAAACCTTTTCAAAGATAATTTAAATTAAAGTGATTATGTGACGTAGAAAGCATAAGCCCCATCCTCAAGTTGTCCAAGAATTTGAACAAGCCCCTTTTTCTCAGCTCCAGCTACCATACAGATCTCTTCCTTCATTCAATATCCATAAGCATTTTTATATCAAGTACAATAGTTATCCATTTTGGGATCAATGACAAACTCCTTAGCAGGTAATAATTGAGTATTTAGTTTAGTAGGTATTTATCACTTAAATATTAAGCATAATGTTAGCCATGAAATCTTTGTGTAATGTGGGTAAGGATTGAATTGAAACTTTATAAAAAATTTGAGTGGTATATGGCTAGTATGCCAACACTGAGAAACTGTCCGGTTTGGGACCCATCCTTGTGTCGCATATACCAACTCAAACCACACACCCAGAAGAAAGCAGGAAGGACTAGGAGGAGGGGAAGATAATTCCAAAACAAATATGGACCAAATTTAGGGTAACAATCCATATGAAAAATGTACAAAGGTAATGTACTTAAAAAAAAAACAATTATAATAAAATAATAAATAAATTATCAGTTAACTCCATGACTGAATGTGACAAGAATCTTCCGCTTCCTGTGTTTGGAATTGGTTAATGATATGGTTGATTCCATGCATGCAGAAAAGGAAATATCCAATTCACCCTCTCGTTATGTATTTCATCTTTTGGGGTATTCTTTTAAATGAAGACAAACTCAGCTCTGGCCATATAAATATATATCAAGATGGGTGGGTGTGTGAGGGAGAGAGAGGAGAGAGGGAGAGAGAGAGAGAGAGAGAGAGGAAAAGATGCAAGGATGATCTTAATACCAATGGAAGTGTGGAACACAGACCATCCTGTATCAGACAATCTTGGAAGACATGCAGAGAGGAAACCTCAACAATATATATACCTCTAGAGAATTTGTTCCCATATCCTGTCAACTCTCAAGCTTTTAAAGTCCTATTTGTTTACCCTTGCAGTCCTCTATAATCATACACTTCTGTCTTATTCCAATTACTGGACCTGCCAAGCCCTGCACCTCATCATCTTTCAGAATAATCTGAATCTCTCACTTTTATATTTCCATTCACTACTCCCACATCTTCATTCACCTCCCACAACTCCTCTAACACTCTCACTCCATTAAAAACTTTTATCCTTTCTTCATCAGAACCAAAAACTGTATGTCCTGTTCAGGAAAACAGCTTTAGACAGATTCTCCAGGAGGAACAAGAGAGCCTTTTAGTCTCAGATTCTCACCTTCTGGACAGAGGGTGCCCCAAAGGAGCTTGATCAGTGAGGCTGGTCAGCTGTTGTCCCTGGGAAATCAAGTGCATTCATGGTATTCCTAACGTTCCAAAGATTTGAGCTATGTTCTTCATAATGCTTCAACATATCACAACCCAAGGGCAAGCTTTGTGATCAGATGGAGGGGGTAAAATGAGTTTGTTTAGCGCGCAGCATCAAAGGCAAAAGGTTGCAAAGAACAAAGATAGAGCCTTCTCTCAGCTTGGGGTGCACTACTGTGTTAACTCCTGCCCGAAGTGACACAGAAGTTGAAGATCTATCTTCAGCTCTTCCCACCAGTCCCTTTTCTGCTACAACCACCCTCGTATACAAGTTCCAAACAAAAGAAACATAGTAAGAGGAGGTGAAGATTTACCTGTTTCTGGGCCTTCCCTAAAATCTTGTTCATACAGAACTATCCACTTGAGGTAATTTGTGGCTGACTGTATAACATTGATTTGACTCTATTTTTCTCAAAAAAGCTAAATAGCTCCTGTTATGCATGTGTGTTCAGAGGATCAAAAGAAACATACAGGCTGAATTCAAGGAGAGTTCTGCTCTAGAGAGACTCCCCAAGTTGGTAATTAATGAGTCTTTTTTTTCTCTCCACCTGATAAAGAATTTCCATCCTTTAAATTTTTAACCTAAAGTATGATTTGTAGTAAGAATCCAAGCAAGAATGTGAAACAAGAGACCTATCCAAATTACAAATCGGAAGGAAGTTCCTCCAACAAAGCACATTATTCAGTGATTACCAGGCCTGTCTCCTCGAATTATTGGGTCCAATCCCCAGCTGGAAAGCCAAGATATAGCGAAACGCACTCCATGAACTTCTATTTGGTTGAACTCTTTTCCGCAAAATTGATTTTGCGTGTGAAAGAAGCTTCAGTTTGTTCGTGTGAGGTGGTGGAGGCCTGGGCAGCAAGAATGAGAAAAATGAAGGGCATGGAAAGTAACCTTGAAAGGAAATGAAAAGTGATAAAACCATATCCATATTATTGACTTAGATTTTTACAGTCTAAACATGCAAGAAAATGGAATGATTTGAAAGGAGAGAGTTATGGGAAAATCAAGTCAGAAATTGGAGAAGCCATTTTAGAAGAAGATCACTGAGACGGTTACTGACATGGATTAGTAGTAAGTAATACATGATAAATTTCCAAAATCTGTTATCAACATGTACAAATA
Organism: Tetrastigma voinierianum; assembly: GCA_016808115.1. Lineage (NCBI taxonomy): Eukaryota > Viridiplantae > Streptophyta > Magnoliopsida > Vitales > Vitaceae > Tetrastigma > Tetrastigma voinierianum. Next base: position 420,418 of record JAEQBH010004131.1, on the reverse strand, counting down.
GATTTCCTGATTTGTATACTCTGAAGAAAATCTGACGAGAATATCAACACTAACGCCAGGTGGAGTGCAGCCAAATTACGTCGGGTCACAATTATTTCCCGTGTAGATACTCTGTTACTTTTTGCCAGTGTACGTCTGTCTATTTTAAGCCTGCAATTTAAAGAGCAGAAGGCAGGCATTTTCAAGATGCTATTTTTTTGGCTTTATTTATATTTTGATCAGGGGCGTTATTTGTTTCAAAGTGTTTCTGCACCCATGCTGATTAGTGACTCTCAAGCTCTATATTTCATGAGCTTAGCTAACCACTAGTTTTGTTTTTGCAGTTTTTATTATATGTAATAGATATGTTAATTGTATCTATAAAAAAAAAAAAAAAAATCAAACATATTGAGTATACTCAAATACCAAGAGAAAAAAGTCGGAAGTAGTACGAAAAGTGAATTAATGATTTTAAAATACATTTTCTATTTTCTTTTCCTTTCTTTTGTCCTTCCCCTCTCTTTTTTTTTTCTCCATTATCCCTTCCCTTCACATTCTTACTCAATTTATTTGATACAACCAAACATACTACTGACCTCACCAAATTTCCTAGAAATTGAAAAGTGCATATCCAAAGCAAACTTATCATCCAGTCATGGAGGCAAATTGTTATTAGCCCATAGATTTAAATTTTGTTGGTCTCATGCACGCAGCAGGAAGGAGATCAAGGCAAATTATGCTATGCTCAAGCATGAAAAGCCTCTAAGAACATACAGTGTGAGCCATGCACACATGGAGTGGGCAAGATGCGTCCAGAATACAGGAACACGCAACAGTAGCAATCAAGAGCATGTCCCACCCGCCAGAGAAGTCGATGATCTGAAACAGAAAACTTGTATCGAATCAGGTTCTCAGCCCTTATATAAAAGACGGTAAGCCCTGGGGCAACAAGTCTCCCAATGAGCAAACAAGGAGTCCCTGGATCAACATCATGACCTGTAACTGTACAAGGATCTCTGGGTGGATTTGCAGGCTAGAGTCTCGATCAAAAGCATGACTTTGCAACCATGATTCACTCATTTCAAGAGCCGAGGGAATAGGAAATTAGAGTGAGATGGAACTTAACAGATTCAGACAGACACCTGCCAATCTCATATAAAGAATTCTACCACCTCCACAAAGATGAATCTCAGACCGGATCCAGAGAAAGAGATCGAAGATCCCAGACGTAAAGAGTCTTTCTCACAAAGTACATGCCTTGGGCCTAAATGTTGAATAAAACACGAAATGAGGCTCTCATACACTCCCAGGTTTTAGGTGCCAGAAGATCATATGTCATCAATAGCCCCAGACGCAGCACACGCAAGCTGTAATCGGTGCTGTGATGCCTGGTATCGCCACAAATAGAGTTGGTGGCATGAGTAGAGTCGCATTGATACCGCAGAGGAAAGAGTGTGCGATGTCTTGGCAGAGCAGACGCAGAAGGCCCAACTCCTTGATGAAAGATAGGTGCCGTCGTACCGAGCAGGTAACACAACTTCTGACTTCATCTCATCGGCTTTCCTGTCGCCGTCTTCTCAGATTGAGATTTGACGGAGATGCCAGCCATGTTCCTTTGAAGAACTACGAGACCCTTCCGTGACAAAGCGCTAGCCGTGATCGAGGAGTTCCAGAGTGACAAGATCTCTGTGGCGGTAAGATCGTATTGCCGGTTGGGAAGAACAGCAATGAGACCATCTACCTTCGACCGCTTTCCTCAATGAAAAAGAAGTGCCCGGAGTCAGCGCCTTTTAGTGGTGCAGAGCTTAAATGCCGCCAACATCACAAATTCTTGTGAGAATGGCAATATTTGGCCATCAATACCTTATCAAAAAGTAGAAGGGAAGAATTTCATAAATCACGGCAGATTATCAGCAGATTTGAGCGCCTCGGGCCAAGCATGACTCAGGTCAACAGAGTGCTGCATATTTGGCAAAGATCGAGAGGTGAGATCTTAAAAAGAGTCTAAGATTCAGCTCCTTCCACCTAACTCCGCCGGACGCCTGAGTCCCCTAAACAGCTCGCTGGGCAATTTCGCCAGAGATCAATGCGAAGGAATTAGGTCATTGATCCTGGGCATCAAGGATGCCTGGGTTACGTTGTCAACCTCGTGTCTCGACACAAAAGACGGCCTCATAGAACTGCAGGAGGCTATGTCCAAGACTTGGCCCACCATGGCAGCGAATCGACTCACCTATTCGACATATGGGTGACTCCTTTCATACACCCACCTGGGGCCGTGGGAAAAGGCCAGCTACAAGAGTCAGCCTGTTGAACTCAAAGACCTCAAACTAGTGGATAAGTGCTGTGGAAGAAGTCATGAAACACAAGCTAAAGTGCGGAAAGAGCGACTTCCCTCATGAAGCTAGCAAACGATCTGGATGTTGGCATCCCGCAATGGACCACATCACCGAGCAGATTGCCCAAAGAGAAGTTCACGGCAATCAAATGTGGCGAATGGAAAACAAACACAAGGCTTTAGGTCCCAAGAAAGCCACAACACCCCGGCCAAGTCATTGAATGTCATTCGAGTCAAGGTAATATATAGTTACAGTGGAATGTGATTTTGAGTTGTTTACTAGGTAGGTAGAAAATCGTGAACATTGTAGAATGTTAAAACTCACAATTTCATATCACTAGGAGACAATCCATTGATTTGGGAAGCTGCCAGTGATGGCCAGTAGAAGCTCAACGTGGAATAAAATGAAAGAAGCAGAGATTTACACCTAGCAAGAATGCGCGCGGGTTTGAGATGGGGATTGAAGCAATGATAGACTTCTTGAAAATATTCTTTCAGGAGCATTCTCACGATTTTTATTATGGTAACGACTTCTTCCGTGAGGGCCAAGGTAGCCTCATGTTTGCCAAACACTTGAATGGATTGTTGATCATCGATTTAGCGTACCTATATGGCTATGAATATTAGCAAGCCACCATGAGACCTTCGAGAGAAGACCTGTCTACCCACAAATGAGCAGAAGAACTTAGAAGGCGAGCACAGACATATGTAGAAGCATTTGATCAGATCAGTCGGATGCCACGTTGAAGCACCATGCGTGAGTCCCCTAAATCGAGAAGATTTGAGGACGTGATGCCTCCCGAGCTGCCTACAGTTACCATACCAAGAAGGGCAAACTGGTCATTAGATTTAGAACTCATGTTGATTTAGACCTCCGCCTAAGCTCCTTATTGGATGACTGTACTAGAATTGGAGGATTTGCAGTACAATTGACGAGTCATTTGACGCGTTTGGTCCAACTTCACAAAGCACCACACGGTGACACCATGTCAAGCTTTGCTACACAAGACTATTTGGTTTTGATGTGTAGATTACTTGAGCACCCAACACAAAGTTTCACAATAAAAAAACAAGACCACACTTCATTTGAACCTGTCACCGACGAGTGGAGGTCGAGTATCGCCACCGCTGTAATTCGCTATTTAGATACATCGTACGCGGCCATGATATGCCAAGACTACATGTGGACACAGTATGAAGTCGAGTTCAATGTCATTTTCTTCCCTTCAACATCAACACTTTGTTTATTACTTTGTAACCTTATGGATGATGTCCTATTCAACTGATTCCATCCATGGCGGTATACTCGACAAAACATTGGTGATCTATAACCCAACTCAGAAGATGACTCAAAATACACCCGTATAACATTTTGATGATCGAGGCGTAACCACTTGTATGTAAAGAAGGAGAAGTGTGAGTTTGCTCAGGCGCCCCGAGATCAGTTCCTCGTCACCATTTCCAGTTCCATATTCGATGGATAGAAGGTGCAAATAACGCCAGATCACAAACATCAGCGCAGAGACACAAACTCATCATTTCTCAACCATAAACTACTACAAAGAGATTTACTGTATGAAGTTATTCTAGATAGCCTCCTGGCCCCTCTGCGGACCTTTCAAGTTATAGCTGAATGGATGCAAAGCGCCAAGTCATTTCTTAAAGCCAAGGATGCGATCACCTTAAACTGGGCTGAGGATCGTTTGGATTTTGGTTCCATTTGAAGTGCACACGGATCGAACAGGCCTCCCGTAAGGTCGTGCAAGAGGGGTATTCGGATATATCGAGGAGTCGAAAGTTAGATGCAGCAGAGCAGAGGTACATTACCCATGAAAGCAGATGATCCGTTAGATCATCCATCGTTTCAGAGAGGAGTCGGGGCACCAGCCTGATGAAACAGTTGTGGTTCATAGCATAAAGGATTGACAATGTAGCCAACGCCTTCTTCTTCAAACTACAGCAGGCCAGTTTACTGCCAAGCAAGCTCCGAGATGGTGTAAGAGGCTCTGGTCGACTGGTCATGGCGGTGCACAACAGGTCTGACAGACAACCAAGTGGCAAAATGCGCAGTATGGAGGAAGTTATGAGCCGCCAGTTAATGTGGATCAGTCGTGGAGTCAAAGTCAGCGCACTTCACAGAGCCGAGACAAGAAGCCCCATACAAGACTGTGACACATCAAAAGTTTCGTTGAATAGATGAGAGACTCAAAATTCACTGAGAGGCGATAATGCTCAGCTGTGAGAACCAAAGGCTTGCTTTACTCTGCCAAGAGGGTGGAGCTATGGCTTCGCCTTCAAGAACAGAGAGACGAGTTGTCGCATGAAGGAGCACATTATTTTCAGACAAACATAATGGTCACCCAAAGACCAGCGCACTTACATGACTTCACAATTTTAACGTTATTAAGAACCCTTTCTCTCCTAAGGCTGTAAAATTTTGATCGATCATATAATAGATTGATTCTTTCCTCCTCTCATTCTGCCTCGTGTGGATTCCTTCAAAGTTTCTCCGTCAGAGTGAGAATCTCGCAGCTTCCTCCTCCCACAACAAGGTAAGCTCTTAACTATCTTCCTTCAAAAGCTTGCTGTACAAAATTGAAAAATCAAAATTTTCTGTGTGGCTATTTAAAATCTGGCTGTCAAGAACAGTTTCATAGTAGAAGTGTATTATTCATTCATGAATTGTTTGATTCAGTATCATGGATTGAATTCTTTAGTTTTGCAATTAAATCACAAAATCGATACAAGTTGTCAATACTTCATATTTGTTTTTGGTTTTAGGCGCCAAACCTTAATGAATTGCGGTCCCGCTCTCGGCATCCCCCTAAAAGTAAAGACTTGAGAAAAGCTTCACACAAGAATGAGAGGTGGAAGAATGTGTTCTGGGCAAGTCACAATCACAAAGAAGCAGTGGTCATGCTGCATCGTGTTCATTCTAAACATAAGCTTGAAAGAGCTAAAGTCAGAATGGAGTCTGGTTAAGAGCCACATTTCATCCGTTATTGGTAGGCCAAAGCAAGAGTTCTTCCTTCTATCCATGCACTAGAGTTCCCTAAACCAATAAGCATGATCAACTATACCCAAAGTAGATGCAGTAGGTAGGCTCAGGTTGTGTCCCCGGCCTTTGCCCTGATTTAACATTACAATCGCCACTACTTGTTCAGATAGCGTTTATTTGATGCACTGGCAAGACCCATATCACATTCTGAGATCGTCAGGTCAGAATGATCCGTAAATGACAATCCCAAATAAGTTTCGTAATTATTATGATAATATAAATAAAAATGAAATCCTTTTAAATAAAAATGGGAGACCCACTAACACAGCCAAGGGTAAATATGTAACGTACCACCTGAGAATATGAGAGGTACAGTAATAAACCCAACAAGATTATAATATGGTTCATGGGACTGAGGAAAGATGAGGGGTGTTAGATTAATAGGAAACATAGGACATAAATTGCTTTGGTAAAGCAAGGAGTTCATGACTTAAAAAGCAAATACAAAGAAAAGAACCAAAATGGATTTTATTACTTGGCCAAACATGGCCTAATAAACATAGATTTACTAAAGATCAAAAATTGGTCTCATTTGGGGGGGGAGAGAAACCAGAGAGAGAGGTATGCTGGGAAAAGGAGAGAGTTAAAGAGGGGAAGTTAAGACGGATGGTTTCGGGGAGATCATGCCAACAAGGCACAGAACTAACTTTGGCATAGAATTGTCAGAGTATGGAGTTTCGTATGGCATTCTATGGTGTTTAGGAGTTCCATGAAACCTAGAGTTTGTTAGAATTCATCCAACTAAAAGATATAATGAAAATTAAGGGTTAAGTAAAAACTTTAAATCCATAAGAGGTGCAGTAACCCTTCCCTTTTTGATATTGACCATGGTTAACATGATGCAAGCAACGAGTTAGGTTGCAAACAAACCCTAACAAATCCTGGTTTGGGCTTGGTGGTGTATGGGTTATTAAGACCCATATTAGAATGGTTTTGAATAAATTCATGAAAAGTTTGAAGAAAGATATGTAATTGAAAGACGGCGAGGAGAAAAGATATCGGCAAGATGAATCCCGAAGTATTCCAGCGCGTTATGGTAAAGCATGCAGAGCTGATTCGGGGCATCAAAGATGGCGGAAAGCGAGGCTGAATATTCTGAGATATTTTTCGGAACAGTGTGGTCGTACACCTCGGAAAAAGTGTACCGTACACCTCCGTAACTGTAATGTACCGGGCAGACACGCCAGGTGCAGCACGGTGACACCCCCGCTCGCTTTCCAATTTCACCGCTTTTGTGATTTCGCCATAACTTTCTCGTATTCTTATCCGATTTGAGTTGACAGCGGCCAATTAAAAGGGCCAGATCTCCAATTAGAACCTCAAACATGAAATAGGTGTCACAAATTATGGCTCTAGCGGCCTAAAAATTCACTCAAATCTGGGCAATGCAGTTCACCCAAACAGCTTGAATATAGTCCCGTTGTTTCCTGACGCATCTGAATCTCAGTCTTAATCAAAGCGATTCCACGCCGGAATAACTAGAACTTTGGTACTTTAAATTCTAAAGATACAAATAAATAGCAAAAATATGAAGTTAATACCCCGGAAAATGTGAGCAATAGTCCTTGAGTGTGTAAATCGCAAGGTAATGACTATGCTGGCAGAATGAAATGCTGGCAAGGACATCCGCTGATTGGAATGTTTCAAATTCTACAAAGTAGATTCATAGAGAATAAGTGAAGAGTATAAGGAATGAGTGTACTCATATACATCATACTTATGTAAGTATATGAAAAGGAAATGTAGTATGCAACGGAGGTTATGATAGGTATAAGTCATAAGATAAGGGATATGATAGGTGATGTAGAACATGGTCATAAAAGATATGATAGTCTTTCAAAGTACAATTTCCTTATGATAGTACATACAGGAATATAAAGCCATGATGCGAAAACATATGATTGTCAAGTGCCACCTAAAGGAATGGGTGAATAGACATGTGCCAGAACACACATATGTAAATATAAATTAGACAAGAACGATGGAGATAAGTAAAAGATTTACTCAAGGCCGAGTCAGCATATGGCAGCTAATCTGAGAGGAAAATAGTAAAGACATGACAGTAGGCATATGGAACAAAGATATAAAGGCCATGCAACATCATGTCCGTAATAAGAGAAGCAGCCGTATGTATATATGAATATATGTGAGTATGATATGAAGAGTATAATGATGCAAAGCATACATGATAGAATATGGGGAAAGTGGCAAGACATAAAGCTAAACAGATAGAAAAACTATGGAAGGACATGCGAATAGATAATGATATATATGAATATATGAATACAAGAGGCATAGATGCATTCAAATATATAATGATACAAAACTATTAAATGATAGAAAAATATGAATATATGTAGTTTATATATGTAGATATATGAGAACCAATAAGGAATCGCGATACAGAAACTATATCAATGTATAAAGTATAATGATATGCAGTTAGTTATTGCATGTCGCATCGCTTTTATTTTCAAATAAATAGTTGGTCAAGCTCTTGAGAAATGTACGTAAACATGATATACGAGCAGAAAAATATCCCCAGATCACTGCTGTAACCCAAGATAGAGTGACAGATAGGCACGCTTCAGAAAGATACAAATGTCGCAGATATTCAGAGATGGGGATAGATATCGCAGCTCAGCTTCGGCTGATACATATATCCTGTTTGATCAAAGGCTCCAGTAAAGGGCTCACTCATTAATAGACACAGAGATCATCAAGCCAGACAAGGATGGGCAGAGTAGACCTTCTGGGTACCGATGAAGATAGAGTGGAGCATAGGTCATCATTCTCAGATGCTGATTATACTGGGTATTATCAGACAGATCACCACTGGGTACAGCCAGATAGTGCACCTTCGCACACATACTAGCTTCCGTATCCGTCCTGTGTGGCAGATTCACAAGTATTTGAATGCTAAAAGAAGAAAAGATACACAAAGAAATGCAAGGATGCGCATACATAGTGAGGCATACACCGCTATCACGGAAGATGTATGCCATGGGTCAGCGGGCACAAAGATAACCCTGAAGTTAAGAAAATACATGGCAACACAAGAAAATGCGAAAGTGCATGTTAAAAAGCACCAAGTATACGATAGAGATAGAATGGGCGAATACACAAAATGTATATGAAGCATACTTCATAGATAGTACAAATTAATAGAAAATGCAGTTAAAATGTAGCAAGACAGTAATGGGCGTGATGGTGCCAGACATATATATAAAATGGGTACATGATATTATATACACAATCTGGAAGAAATGATATATAACAGTACTGAAGATAGAACGCAATAAAACTAGATAAACTAAAAAGATGAAAAGATATAGACTTAGAGCATGAGAGAGTGTAACCCTAAAAGAATAGGAAATGAGTTATGATATATGAGTGCTGAAAGACATAAACACATGAGCAAGTATGGTGAATATGCAAAGTATAGAAAAGTCAGAACGCAAGTAGTGTGCAGATACATAAGAGATAGGTCAAAGACATGTGAATATAGTTTAAAAGATTGACATTTAAAATAGAAATGTAGAGATGATGCTAATTAAAGTTTATATAAATATGTATAGATAGATAATATGCATATGTAAGCTTCAGTGATGTCGTTTGCACTGGTGGTCAGTCTATGCTTATGTTCACTGCCGTAGTTTAGCACCCGTAACTGAATCTGGTGGTAGAAACAAGATGAGGTGCTATAGATAGACATTCCACATCAGCAAAGGTGTCATCAGAGATAGGTGCTTCAAATGTTATTTGGCTCCGTGGAGACCCCGATGTTTCGTAAATAGAAATTATATCGTATAATAAAGTGGATCTAGATATATGTGTATAGATTGTGAAAAGATGCACCACTTCATGGTAGTTCTTCAGATATGTAAAATGATTTCGTTATTATGTAAATTATTTGTATACCCATTGTGCATGTGTACCGGGCTTCCTGGTAACAAACAACGAGTTCCAAAGATAAAGACAGGCAGTATGATGATAATATCGAGTTCTCTGACTTGGTCGTATCCTAATCGCAGCTTCTGCGAGCTGATCCGGGGCATGTGTTAGTCAAAACCGAATAGTACACTAATAAGAAAATTATTGCTTGGTCCCAAATATAGTTTAAATGCTCTAGTATTTGCACAACAGTTCCAGCCAATTCTTTTCTGGCTAACAACCAGATTTATATATATCTGTAGAAAAATAAAGAAACTCGGTGGAGTCGATAACCTGGGACCATATTTCTACCTTTCAGACCTAACATCCCAAGACAAAAAGAACAAAACAATTAAGCCTCTTTTCTTTATTTTCGAGAGAGATCTTGGAGGCACATACATCAAGTATTTATGCACAAGGGAGAAACAAAATATGTTAAACCATGCTTCATTTAGTAGTTTCATTGAAAATGCGAGTTTGATAGTTGTACTAATTCCAGCGCTCCAGTCATATGCTGGACTCGGGTCTCAGTAAAATGGGATAAGACCTTGACATTAGATTTATTCTTTTTGTAGGTAAATAATAATGTGTAATCTACTATTCCTTTATATGTTTATAGCACGGAAAAATTTTTGAGGATGTAAATGTATGAAATATTATGTTGGGAATAAAGCCAAGTATTATAGTTTTTGATGTAAATTTTAAGGATGCAGAGTGAAGTATTTGATCAATATATATTTATGATATACTCAAGGACTGACATTGACAAAGAAAAGTTTCAATAAGTCCTCAATTATAGGGTATCCCTTGAAAAGGGACAATAAGTTCTAACTTTGTCCAATATGGGATGACAATAGTTTGTCCCAAATGTTAAATTTGGTTAACACATATGGAATGGACGAAAATGAATTGTATCTTGAGCAAGTGTGAGTTAATCCACAAGTGAATCCATCATTGAGCCTAAACAAATCTATTACAACATTGAGGAAAAATGAGGCCAAGAGTGGTTTTGACACAGAGCGCAGGCCTAGCATTCCAGCTTTGCTTTTAATCGAGCATGGTAAAGCCTGTATGAAGATGCACGCTAGAGATCAAAAGATGAAGTAGTGACGATGAAAAGTAGTGTGGTGATTTATGTGTTCAACATTATCATCGTTTCATCTTTCAACTCACCAAGTATAATGCAAAATTAAGCAAGGGAGATATGTCTCACAAAGGAAGGGTTAATGTTGTAATTTCTCAAATAACTCAAATCTTGAGGACCTAATAGAGTCTTCCCTTATTCAATATCACTTAGAGGTTTGAAAATGTAAAAGACTCGTAACTATGTTGCTCTCGGGCGGAATAGACCCCATAACTTAGTTACTAGAAACTCTTGTGAGAGAATCAGAAGCGCCAAAGTTGCCAGAATTCAAAAGTTTCCTCATGCGATGTTACAAAGTTGTATTTATTATAATACATACACCATATCAAGAAGGCGGTTGTTTAATCTTCCAAAATTTGTTGTACCAAGAAGATGGCAAAGTCAAAGCGTTAATGCCCTGCGAAACTCCCGTGCTATGGTCAGTGGAAGTATACATCTTTGTAATCATATCGTTATGTACTGGTACACACATAACAAATAACTCCGTCGCGAACCGAACCACTGCACCAGGACTAAACCGCGGGCTGCTGTCATCATATCCAAGCAATGATTACAAAATCTTACTGTTAGTTAGCTACTCATTCAAGCAAGAGTACTTATGAGGTAAAATTTAGATGTCACAAACATCATGTATACATATACATTGTTTGGAAAATAAAAGACCATTTAGGTCTAACTTATTTAATATCTATTATAAGTCATATAAGTTAGTAGCTACCATGTTTTTCACGTCTTTGTATAAAGGTATAAAACTCGGATGTGTTACAACTTTAGAAAAACATCTCCGCTAGTATAAATATGCAAAAACATAGATATTTCACCGTGGTTTTCAGCGCCATGCATCTATTGAAGACTATGAAGTATTCACATTCATAATTATAATATTATTAATATTGGTACACATTTGTATTGAAGAAAAGACATTTTTAATGATTATTTTGAGTGATGAAATAATAAGTATTGTTTCCGGATTTTGGTCTAATGTAAGGCAAAGAGAATACTGAGCAGAAGTCGAGGGATGGTTTTTTGCATGTATTAGAAACAGAGAGAAAACTCAAAGGATGAGACTTGTACATTCGACATGTGATAGCCAAACATTATAAGCAACAATGAGCAGGATGCTCTTATCTTTGTTAGTCTGAAACTATGCTTTCCAGAGTCATCAAGAGGATTTTAGATGCGCTATCTGTCACCACCTGTGATGACCTAGTTTCAAAGATAAAACATTCAAGAACCAAAAGTAGTAGTAGCGAAGTAACCAAAGTTAGAAAATTTTTAATAAAACATATATGAGATGTCAACTATATTTAAGAGAATGAATGTGGAAAGTCTAACACCAGGTTATATGCGCTTTTGGAGAAATGTACTTCAGCGATAGGAGGTGGTCAAAGATATGGCGTTAAATGACTACGTAAACATGTTTAAAGGTCAACAATGTTCTTGGGGCTGGTTTCGTAGCTTCATTTCCAGAATCGATTATTATTAGTTCAATTGATATTTTTTAGGCTCAATATTTACTTTGCTCCAAGAAGGGAACAAGGTGCTAACAGATTGACCTTAGATGAGCAATACACTCCATATGTTGATACTAAGATTAAGGCAAATGTGGTTAAGGCTGGATCTTTTGAAATTGTTTTTTACGATCACATCCAAGGACGATTTCATGCAAATGCAAAGAGTGGTAAACATCGCCTAACTATATGAGCCGGAATGCACTGTAAGACACCTTAGTAAATGATTTCCTATGTAGTTTACATTCTCACGTATCAACATGTTAGTTCTATCCATCTTGCTCATTTTCGGCACACCATGTCTGGCGCCACTTTAGTACTTGCCATATCGACACACCAAAACTTTGTTCCCGAATCCATCTCAATGAATTACAGTGACTTTACAAACATATGATGGTCCAACCATTGTGGCCTTCCGCTGAGTCGAATGAAACACATTCACTGACTTAATTGGGGCAACCGTCATCGTATGTTCTGAAACGGACGCTAGAAAGGAAAGATTCTAAGGCGTGGGGTCAGAAATGAACCCGGTCACAAAATCAACGCCTTAAAACTAGAAACAGCCAGACTCTAAACAGATGTGACACAGATAATATTTTATGTTAAACTTCATGAGATTAATGTACTTTCTTTACAGCCATCACATTTAACGCTATATGTAGTCACTATGTTATCGTGGTAATTCTCATGAGATATTATTTTCATGCAATTATTTTATTCATTGTTTTTAAAAATACAAATAAAACTTTCATTTTTCAGTAGAACTGCATCAAAATCTTCATTTTATAAATAACTTTGTTACGTATCAACATGAAACATTAAAATCACAGATATATCATCTGTAGACAATGATGTACCCCCATAATCCAGATCCATTAGAGAGATTCCATTTTGGTTTTACAAGACAAACATAGGTCCATTTTGTTGATACTATTGGAAGTTAGTGTATATTGAATTCATAATAAATTCTTTTGAAATATTAGATGAATCAAGGGAGTACTGATTTCGATTTCTTTGTAATTTGTAGCTTGCTTCAATGTTCACTTGTTGTCAATGTATGTCCAAGCTTTCATGGGAATGATAAAGATCCCTGAATCTTCCTAAAACATCCTGAACCCATAACTCCAAATATTAAAAAACCCGTAAGAAAGTCATATTTAGATCATTCTGAATGGCTTACTAGTCTCATGAGACAGGAGTCCTGAGATACACATTTCCACTTACTAAATGGGGGGAGATGGATGACCAGCCATCATATTTACAAGATGTTGCTATCATCTTTAGATTCTCAGATCTTACGCCCCAAGTCACCCCGCACATGCAGGACTCAGACAAGCCGTTGTTAAGTCAAGAGTTGTTAGGTGTGATCTTACCTCCATCTTAGATTAGAGGATCAATCATTTCGCGGCAAGACAGTTACCTCAACACCCCCATCTAAACGATAGAGTGCGCGTATGATGTCATACATTAGAGCCGAAAATGTGCAAGCTTTACTACAGCATTGGCTTAGTGATTCAAAATAAAACCCGAAAATTTCAGAATTTTCCAAAATGGCAAAGCCAAGAAATTGCCTAAATGGTTCACTGTGGAAGCTTAGAAATTTTTCAGATCTCTGATGACATAAAACTAGACTTCACCTGCTGGATCCATCTCACGTAAATCAGTTACCTAGAAAATTGTCAATTCAGATAGTTAAGAGGGTCCTTTCTACATTTTTCTTTATAACAGTGTCCAATGACCCAAAATGAGTTTGAAAAATATCAAAATTGGGAAATAATTTATAAATTTCATTTAAAAAATAATCTAACTTTAACTAATGTACAAAAAATAAATCGTTTAGTACAGGAACGATCAAACGGTGTCGTGCGACATTTTACGCTACATAATCGTTAATAAAACTTAAAGATATGTTAAAAGGTAAATGCGAAGGAAAAAGGAAAAATCATTTTTCTCTTTTTAGTTCGAACTAGAGAGAGAGGAGAGAGAAAAAGAAAAATCCAACTTTCTGATTCACGGTCTGTCGCCAAATTTCTGTTTCCAAAGTTAAGAACTAAAGTTCATCTATCAAACAGGGCTACGCGTGGTACCAAGACACGGATTACCTTCTGCAGAGGATTCCAAAGGAGGAGTTCCTGAAATCAGTTGTTTCGGCTCTGGTCATTCATTTGGTACTTCCAAATTTTCTTCTCACGCCCAAGCAGATGGATTCTTCCTACTTTATTTATTTTCCATTCTAGGTCAAGCCGCCCTTTTTTCCTTAAGGGGCTGTTTGGAAAATGAATGAGTTATGAGACTAATGCCTTGTTTTGACCCTATATGATATCCATTTTTAATATACTTCAATAGAAAAGTGGCACTTGACAGATTCTTCACAAAATTGTAAAATTGGGTCCGAGAATCCTGATGTTACAAGCTTTTAATCACTCAAATTGTACATTTATAATCAAGTTAGATCCATTTTTCAGATCACTGTATAGTCGTTTCTATTATGACCGTAGACAAAAATACATATATAAATTTTATGTGGCGCAGAATTACTAAAGGATCATTATCTAACCCTTAAACTACAATTGACATAAAACTTGTTGAGACTCACAAAAGTCTCCAGAGTTAATCATTTTCTAATTTTGTTTTGGGTCTGAGGTTATACTAAGTGCACAGTGTCGCAAGTGGCCAAATGGATATAGAAAGTCCAGATATCATCCCGGTATAGAGATCTCAAGAATTTCCAACCCCAAATTACCCCACTGTCATAAGCTCTAATACTATTTCCGATCATAAATGATAGTGAATCCAAATTTAAGGAGCTCGGAAATTATGTTTCAGTTACGAGTAAAATAGAGCGAACAATCAAAACAAACTGAATATAAAGACAAAGAATAAAGAATAGTTAAAATAAATGGACATCACATACCACTTTAGACATATCAGCACGTTTCATAGGAAGTACCAGACTCGTGAGTACACACTCGAGATAAAAAGTCTCCCTTAATATTTCAGTTTTAAAATCCTCCCATTCCAAGGTGCGTTTAATAAATACAAATGATCTCTCCATACTCCACATTCTGTTATCTAATTTTCCGATTCTCTCAAGATAGGTGCACTAAATAACTACTTAAAAGGGATTTCCTTAATCCTTATTTTCTTTTGCAATACTTCATACCCATTTTATGGATCTAAAATTTTGGGCTTCCTGGGTTATTGTTTTACAAGTTAGAAACATGATATAAGGTAAACTTCTGTGAAGGCCTTCCTTCGTGTTCAGAATTTCATAGATCACCCTTCCCTGATTTTCTCCTAGATCTCACTAAATACCTGGATTGGCCTCATTATCCCACCTCGAGGCAGTGAACTCTCTCGCTTGTTTAAATTGATAACTCATTCAACTCTTCTTGATTTCCCGCAGAGAACAGACGATCGGGGCTGGTAAACTTCTAAAGCTCATTAGATCCTAAACAAAGCAGGTTACTATATACCTTCCAAGAATGTTCATAACTCCTGCAGAATGCCTTCTCTCATGTGGTCACTCAGAGGGCCTCCTGAAATCAACGAGCAGAACGAGACAAATCCCATACACCGGTATAAGAATCGAGATTCAGATCAAAGCCAGCAAAACCAACACTGGGCGGTAATTGTAAACGGGAATTAAAAGTCACTGAACGACATATGTGAAAGATAAATTTCACATGTGATCACTTTAATGAAGCCGGATTCTCACCATCAATTAGTACATAAAGATTCCTTCCGATTACAATAATCGCACTAAATCAAGAGTTGAATTTAAATTGTCCTAACTTAAAACAGATTCCAGCAGTAATTTGAAAGTAATAGAATTCTCGTATTCAGCTTCAATAAAAATCGACAAATACCCAGATCCAGCGGTAAAATAAAACGAAACAAAAAATTATAAATTCTAATCTCCCAATTTAACTAATAACACACATTGTATTAAAGAAAAGAAAAGAAAAGAAAAGAAAACTAAAAGCGAAAACACAAAGAAAATAGTTTCCTTCAGCCATCCACTCGCCCTCGTCACCGTTTCGCCTCTTCCGGTAGTCACAGATGAGAGAAAGCTCTCTCACAATCTCTAATCCCAACGATCTTCGTTGTGGATTTCAAGTGCGGGATCGCCCAGTTACCGCTCTAAGTCGTGACTCAACCTTGTCGCGACATCATCTATGTCACTACATCGGTTCCCCACGCCGCGACATCAACTTAATTCAATCGCACTTTCGACCTCGATTTCTTCTCGGCGCTGTCGCCACTCTGGCCTCACGTCGCCGTGACGATCACCTATAAATCTGCGTACCTTCAATCGACGTCGGCGATGTCGCGAATCTCAATCTCACGCCGCCAGACATCAACTTCAGGCGTTTTCGCGCGTCGACCGCTGTTTTTAGTTTTAATTTCCGGGCCTCGTCGCAGAGCGACATCGCCATGAACCTCATGCTTCCACCGACGCTTCCGTGTCATGGCGCACAACTTGTCGCGACATCGCGCCTTACTGCTCTAGCGCCTTCACTTTATAGTTCTCAGCAGAGCGCGATGACACTCAATCCCTTGTCACGGAGATCAATTCATGCCCTTTGTGTTTCAACTGTCACAACCGATGTCGCGATCGGGCCTCCAGCGCATAAACAACTTTGCTAACTCAAACACATCCCCACATCAAGCCTCTCCGCCAGGCTTTCTCTAAAGATGATTCTCTTGTCGCGCGACTCTCCAACCCGGAATACGCCAATGGAATTGCGAAGATCATTCCTTAGCTTCCGTTAATCCTCGCAAATTATCTGGGTGATTCCCGCGGCACTCACTTGCCGCTATTTCCTCACTTCCGCTGTCATGACCTTCTCTCTTTAGCCGATTCACGTGACTTCTTTTCTCGACGCCTGATGTCGCTGATCAACGCAATCTTCCATCGTCATGCGCTACGCATAAATATTCAGATGTCATGAAGATGAAGTCTTCTTCTTTCATTTCTCGTCGTTTCACCTGGAGCTCTTTAACTCTTTACCTCGGCCTCTGTTCTTCAAGTAAGCCCTCTGCTTCCTGACCGAAAGTTTCACCCGCCGCAACTGGATATGCATTTTGACTGGCCGGCCACATATAAGCCTTCCATCACACTGTGTTCCTCTCATCTTTGTGCCTTTCTCGCCTTTAACCTGCTTCTGCTGTTCATCTCATTAATGCCTTTCATCCACCTTCCATTTCTTTTCTTTCTCGCAAATTCCTTCTTTTCTTAGACCCTGCCATCAATGCTTAAGTTAGTTATTCCACAATTTCAAGTAACTGCACTATTCCCTTTTACATTGTAAAATCAAACAAACGGACTAAAATGTATTGATTCTTAAGCCTAACAAACTCCCCCATAAAACTTTAAAATTTTGCTTCTTGTCCTCAAGCAAAGAAAAGAAAGAATTGTTTGTCCTCAAACAAATCAGATAGCCTTTTTCTATTCCTGTTTTTGCAAAGAGAAGTCACCCTAATCAAAATACAAGGATCGTATTGTTTTCTCTGCACATCTAACTTCGGGTCCATATTTCAAGTTGGTTTAACTCTTATGGTATACAAAATTAAACTGTGATTGGATCCTATTGAAAAATAAATTGTTTTCCTTTCTCATCTTCATAATTATTCACTTAACTCCCTAAGTCTTTCACAGTTTTTTGATCGTTATTGCCTTTCCAATTCCATGTTTGTTGTTCCTATTGATTCCAATTAATGTAGGTAATTCCATCCTTCAAGATCTAATCAGGTCTTTGGGTTTGTAAAATGTTAGGCTTCAAAGTGCGTAGATAATGTGTTGAAACTTTCATTTAGATTACCCTTAACTTTTTTCTCTTCTTTCTCACTAACGCTCTTTCTCCTTAGTTTCCTTAATAACCCCTCCAAATCTCATTTTTGGACATCTCCTTGATTTCTTCCACAAGAACTCGTATGCTCCCTTTCTCATTTGTACTCAACCTGTGAATTTCTTTGTTTGTCACCATTTTGTGACAGGTGCAATGTTTTACCTTCTTAGGCTTTCTAACACCCTCTAGCTAACTTCCTGTGGTTAAAACTCCTAAGGGTCATGCCATGCATTAGGTACTGTGTGTGTTGAAATAATTCCCTAAGAACCAAGAATAGTTCAGAGAATTAGGCCACACAGTAAAAAACTTATCCCCTTTTTTATTGTATTTGCAATTCTTTCTTCCTTTCATTCCCTTTTTCTCTGTCTTTTTTCTCCTTTGAGTTCTTCAAATAACCTCTTAAATCAAGATTTCCCTCTCTTCTTCTCTTTCATAGCCTGGGTAATCACAAAGCCTCACCCTGAAGATGACCCTTATGGAAGGCTCATAGGTCACTCATTGATTTTAGAAAATGGGTCATGATTGGGTTTCAATTTAAACTTAAAGGTATATGCTTTTTTAGCATATAGCAAGGGATAATAATGGTCTAAACCTTCCAGGAATGGCCTGATCATTTTTCGCCAATGATTACTAGATTTCATTTCAACTGTTAATAATCTTAACAAGTTCTAGAACTGAAGAATGCTAAATACTCCATGGTTAACCATACTGAGTTCCTTTACGCACTTCGCTGATGAGTGGCGAACCCTTTAGTATCCAGTCATGTGTCTTTCAACATTGAACATACCACTTCAAATAGTTTTCGGTTTCTTCAATTCGCCATTTCTTCACTTAGATTCTGGACCACAACAAATATAGACTGCTTAAGTCACTTTGCACTTGTGTTCAATCCAAACTGTATTCGTTTGGGTCTAATCATACATTTCCCCACTTTATTTAATCTAATCTGCTTCTTCATTCAACGAGTCACATGACATCTCATAGCTTACCCTGAACCAGTTCCCACTTATTTTCCAACTATGATCATGAAGCACAGCAACATTGAACAAACAAATTCTAAATAGTGCCACAACAAATTCATACACCTAAATTTATTTCCATGATTTCATCTAATTGCAAATAATGGGATACACTCAAGCTCGATAAGGAGATAAAGTGTGTCAATGTGGAAGAAGTCTATCTTTTCTTGGGAAGAGGCACAAGTATTGTGATCCGGTGCCCATGTATTCAAATGAGCTGAATGATAGAAATTTCATTTCTTCTTCTTTCTCTGAGAAGCTCCTTCCAACCCAGATCTCATTGAGAGAGAGATCAACCTTTTGTCTCAAGTCATCCCGCCTCCAGTTTCTTCAGCCCATCAGATTTCTATTTCCTCACTATGACCCCAAAAAATCGGGAGAGATTACGCTTAATCGATCCAAATTTTCTGTGAAGCCATTCTTTCTCTTCTCAGGATCTCAACATCCTTTTTTGCTTCCCAGTTCCTATCATCCAGCTTTGCTTTAAAATCCCTTTCCTGTAGACTCTAGATAGAACTGGAAGCCCCTCGATTCCTCATGGGCCTGGGTTAGCTTCTCCTCAAGCTCAGATCTCTTTTCTTTATCACAGCAGCTTATGAATCACGCCAAAAACCGAGTCACATACATAAAAAGCTCATGACTTAGTTTGAGTTCAGTGACTGCATTGTGACCCTTCCCTTCTCACATTTCTTTCCTTAAACTCCTCCCTCCCCAAAGTCAGTCACTGGGCAAAATTTTCTCTCTATCCTGTTCCTCCTTCTGCTCTCAGCCTCCTTTCTCCCCATCTGGTCTTCTTATAGCCCATCCTGCCATGTCTTTTCCTCTCATATAACTCCTTCCTCCACTCGCTGGCCCTTCTTTTTCAATTCTTTTCATAAATGCCTCTCTCGACCAGCTCGTAGGTCCCACTCCCCTTCTTTCAGAGCTCATTCCCTCGCATGGCATCGAGCCCGTGATCGAATCGTTTCGGCCTCTTCCAGCCTCCTCCATGTTTTGGCAAACTCAGCCTCCTTTCTTAAAGTTTTCTTGTGAGGCAGTGGGAACTCCAAGAAGCTTAAGGCTGGGTAAGTTAAGGTAGAAGTCAATGAGAAAAAGTCTATTACCGTCTATCCTTCTTTCATTGTCCAAAATGTGGAAACCATTGTGTTGCTTCGTGAGCTTCAAGTGCCTCACTTCCTCGCACAGTCCCTCAAGTTCCTTTTTCTCGTCTTTCACTTCATGGCTTCATCTTTTTCTTATCAAAGACTCCCTTTCTTTCCTCTTTCCGGTTTCTGTCCTTTTATGACCTGCCAAAAAAGGAGGTAGAAGTCACAGTACTCTTTCTTCTCGATTCCCATACTCCTTTCACCCCGCTCAAAACAGAATGCGATTGTGTCATTGGGTGAGAATAAATCCTCTTATATTCCTCTTCATGATACCTTCCTCATATGAGAATTTTCTAATGACAAATCCCTAATATCGACCTTATCCTTTAGGAGTTTGGTAGCTACAACAAAACATACTCTTCTTGCTCTCACTGCAAGAGTCACGCAGGTTTGTTGAAACCAAAACGCAGCTCAGAAGTGCAAAACCATACCTTCGCTTCCCCACCAGGCTTCCCCGTTCAATGTTCTCTCGCCCTTCCTCTTTGGTTTAGCTGCACTTACCATTAGTGAGCTTCTGTGGTAATCTTCAAAATCAGTTTTTCTAAAAGTTTCTGAATTTGAACCATGTTTCAGTAATTCATGCCAGATAGTCTTCTTGATGTAGCTTTTCTTAGCTTCATAGTATGAACCTGCACCCTCTCACAAAACCGCTCCATCCTTCCGCCCGGTACCAAATTTGAATAAACCCCAGCCAAAGGCCAGATACCTGGATACTCCAAGGGCAAGATAAAGACTTTCTCCCACGCACCTTCTCGTTTCTATCATCTCCTGAAGGAGTAATATGATTCTTTAACCCTCTCCGTGACAAACCTCGCAGCTAATATTTTTTTCCATCGAGCACGCCTTCGGCTCGACAATAAATTTTCTACTTCTTCTTTTCTCTCACCTTTCCTTCCTTTTTCGCTTTTCTTTTGAGCTGTTTGAGTTTTCTCGTGTTTCTCTCAGCGTGGCATCACCTCTCTCGATTGTTCCTCCCTGTGTTTAACTGTCTGAAAGTGTTCTTCTCGACGAGCTCTTCCTCTCTCGGCTGTTCAGTCTCCCTCATAACTTGGCCTGTGTTGTGCATCAGTGAATTTCAGCCATTGAAATCTGGGAAGAGAAGCTTTCAAAAAAGGTTTGGAAATAGTTTTTTAAGCTCATAGATTCAAGGAGGAAGAAGGTGGAACAGCTTTGGTGTGGTTCTGAGGAATGATATAAAGTCAACACTTAATCTAATCAATGTTTGTGGGCTAAATTATCGCTTTCGTTTAAAAGCACGTCGCGACTTTAATCTCAGTCCCTCTTTATTTGAGATCATTAACTTGTGTATTTTTCTTAAAGTGAGTTAATGGCATTAAAAACTTATGCTCCATGCCAAGTCACTATCGCACATCAATAGATTCTTTAGAATCATTTCCTATCATCACGCTACGAACATCCTTTCTTTTATTCTGTTGTCCCCCAAATTATTTATACCTTGTTAGTGGTTGTTGCAACATCATTTTTTCTTCATTTCTGAATCTGACTCCTCGCCATGACTTTACAAGGTGTGCTCAAGATATACCTTCTCCTTCCTCATGTCACTTTACTAAAATCGCTCTTTTTAAAAACAGTCGACATCATCAAGTTTTGTCATGAGTCACTTATGTCACGCATAACCTTTCTGTCGACCCAAGCCTAACTCAATGATCTCAAGAACCTGAATTCTCTTATTGTCTTCAACTCCCTTTAGACATCTCTCTTCAGTGATTCTGCAAGATTTAAATAATCAATTCAAGTATATCTATAGAATCAAGTAGGGAAAAGGTTACCTCCTTTCTCAAAGCTATACCCTCTCGCAAGTCAGCCGAATTCAAATTCATGCTTGTTGGCCTTGCTATTCATGTTCTTAAACCGTGTCACTCCACATATTGAAGAAAACTAATTAAACTACAATTGATTTCTAAAACAATCTATCCTTATAAAATCAAATCCTAATCTAATTTTCAAAGAACTGTGTTGAAAATATTTCAAAACTTTAAATGGAAATTAACTTTATGGGTTGCCTCCATTAGTCATCACTTTTAAGTCCCAAAATGGAATTTGTTGTTGCGAAAATTTTTTCTTTCTCTCACGTGTAACCACTGAGTTCCTTATTTCCCCCTCTTCCCGGCTAGATAACATCATTTAACCTCCGCTCCATTGACTCGAATTTCCCCCATATTGTCAAATACCCCCACAAAGACAACAGCTCCAAATGTAGTAATACTTGACACCACCGTGTATGGCCTAATTCCATTTGGATTTAAATTTCCCCGCCAGAACAATTCTCCTGGCCATAGAATTGGGTACAAACAGAACTCCGTTCCCCTCAGCCCAACTCTTCCTTCAAAATTCTCCGATCATGCATTTTCTTGTCTCTTGGCTCTCAGATATTCTCCGCATTATTTCTCATAGGCTTCATTTCCCCTCACTCACTCCTTCCAAACAGATAAATTGGAGCAATCTTTCTTCCTCATAGAAACACAGAAATCAGGTTTAACTTCTTTGATATTCACATTGCCTTATTCCAATTCAAGAGGTAGATACATGGTTTGCCAAAAACAACTATGTATGGGGACATTCCAATGGGGGTTTCATGCACCTGTAAGCCCAAAGTGCAGTCAACACAAGTTTGAAGACCAATCCTTCCCGCTAAGCTCCATCGCCTTTTCAGCGTATTCCTTTTGATCTCCCTTTGAAATTTCTCTGTCATTCATCTACTGGTCCTGGATTATAAGCTAAACTCATTACATGTTTATCCCATACCCGTCATGAGCTTGCAAATATTTTGTTTGCAAAGGAGCCCCCATCACTAATGATAGTTCGGTGTTCAAATCGCTTCAAAATATTCTTTCTTTGCAAGAAACCTAAGAACCCAGATACATCATTCCTTGATAAGCATCGTTCTTAAACGTTATCTAAAATCGTAAATCTTCATCGCTAGCAGTATGTATAGTTCAAAATGATAGTGGGAAAGAGTCCTATAAAATTATTCTATACATCAAAATTTGTATCACAATAATACCTTTGAGGGCAGGCTTCATTCAGCATTACTTCAATGATATCAAAAATCTTTTTTGGTATCTATCATACATTAATTTAACTTACTCAAGACAATCTCCTGAATACAAGGCCAATAAACCTGATTGGCATTCTTGTGAGTATAGCTTCTTTCTCCGTAAAAATGTCCTCATATGGTATGATGCGTATGGTATCATTTAAAATGTTGCCTTGTTCACTTTCCGTACATCTTCATTATTTCATGTCGCACTCCTTTTCTGGAATATTATAGAGCTGGTCATCCCGCCTATAATGCCCCCGCGCTCCTAGTTTCCTGCCAGAAATGACTCAAGGCATTATCTACGTTTATAATTCATAATAGATCGTGATACCATGGAGTTGAAGGAAAACCTTAAACAATTGCTCATCCGGGAAGTTCTCGTTAATGATCACATTTTCTTCTTCATCATCGCTCTTTCTGCTCTCTGACAAGATCAAATATCACATTGCCTACATCCTTTATCCTTGATTTCCAAATCAAACTCCCAATAAAGAGCACTCCACCTTATCAATCTGGGCTTAGCTCTTTTTTGACATCAAGTATTTGATCACGTGATGATCGCGCGGTGAATTTACTGGCATGGGATCCTAAATGTATCGCTCAAATTTTTCATGCAAATATTTATGCCATATGATCTCCTTTTCAAATTTGTTGAATAAAGTTCTCTTGTAGCTTCATTGAAGGTCTTACTAGCATAGTATATATGGCCCCGAATATACTTTCCTCTTTCTTTGCCCCAATGATGTACCTCCCATGGCAAAATCACCGGCATCACACATTATTTCAATCGAATCCCATTCTCACTGGTGCAAATGCATTATAGTGTTTGCATCAATCTGAGCTCTTATTTCTTCAAAAGCATCTCTTGCAGAGTCATCAAAATTGAACATTGTATCTTTCCGAGATGAATCTCAGATAGTGGTCCTGTGCTATTTTGAAAAGTCTTTTTGATGAATCTCCCGAAAATCCAAAGATGCCCCAAGAAGCCTTTACTCTTCCTCATCGGGGTGTGGTAAGAGTTTTGATAATGGGGATACCTTGGATTGGTCCACTTAGTCCAAGAGCAAAATCTTATGCCCAAGAACAATACCTTCTCACGCCACTGAAAAGGTTAAATGGCATTTTTCCTGTAATTCAAAGAATGCTTATTCCTTGGCATCTTTGAAGTACTGCTTTCCGCATTGAGTTCTCAAACATTGATCAAAGTCGATCCATACAATGCGTCATCCATGAAAAATCATCACTTCTTCAAATCACAACCGGTGAACATAGACAATCACTATACACTTCAATGTAGTCGAGATTAAGTACAAGCCCAAATGCATCCCTTCTCCTTTCAAGGCAAAAGTACCATAGGGGCATGAATGTGGTTCCTCTCTCATCCTCAGTAATAGCAGATCCGATCAGATTCCGAGTACCATCCAGAACAACAGAAAAGTGAGGGTGTCCTCGCGAACCCATTCAATGATCTCGATCAACGAAAGGTGTGCTGGAAATGATCTTTTCTCTCGTTGCCAACTAACTTCCCCTGTAATCTACATACCTCCATCCTCGCTGCAATACTCTGCTGAATCAATTCATTTTTTTCACTTCATCACGCTATGAAACCCCTCTTAACCATGGATCAAGCTCACCGGCAATTGCCTGAAAGAAGCATATATAAAGTCCAGTATCCAAGAATTTGAGTACCCTCCTTTCCTGACTACTTCCTTCATCAATGATTCAGCCTCCTTCAGTGTTGTACAGATGGTTTCAAAGCTCTTCTGAAGAATCTTATGCATGCAAATTGATGGACTGAAACACTTTCTCAAATAATGGACCAAGCTAAGGTGAGGTCTTATTCTTCAATATTTTCATAATCTTTGTTCGCAAAGATCACCGAAGTCCTGGTCGGAAATGATCATCGGTTTTTCTTTGGTGAATTCTAAGCAAGTACAATTTAAATAGACATGGCAAATCTTTCAAACTAGTCCTTTCAGACCGTTTGATGAATTTCCTCTTTTCAATATTTTCCCAATTGTCATTTACGTTTTGTGAAGCTCATCATAGTTTCTAAAGAATGAAAAGCTAACATTTGGAAATTCAGAATAGACATCTTCAGTATACTAGAAATTCATCTCTTTTTCATTGATAAGCGGAATTATTCTGATCATTGTTAACATCGAGGGTTGGAAGTATAGACAAAATACGCTACATTGCAACTTTCCTTGTACATGCATATTTTGCATACTTTTGATCAAGTTAAAGCGGCGGCTTCTTCTCCGACCCTCGAGTAAGAACTCCTTTTTGCATGTCAATCGGAGCGGCTCAGTAGCTAGGGTGATGCTTCGATGCGAGGGTACTTGTGAATCTTCTTCTATGTCCAGAAGGATGAAGTCTACTGGAAAAACAAATTTCCCAACAGTGACCAGCACATCTTCTATGACTCCTTCAGGTTTCACCATCGATCTGTCTGCCATTTGAAGAGTAAAAGTGGTGGGAATAACCTCCCCCAAACTTAGTTTCTTGTGACGGAAAGGGCATCAAGTGATCTTGGCTCTGGAGTCACGAGCTTCACGGAATTCAATTCCTCCAATGATGCAAGGAATTGTAAAGCTCCTTAGGTCATCGTCTTTTAAAGCAATTCTTTTCGATTCTTGCTATGATGGCGGTGAGATTCACTATTCCTTCCTCTTATTTCTTTTCTTGCTCGGTATGTCCTTGAAATTTTGCATAGAGTGGCATACGAGTTACCACTTCCAGTAAAAGGCATGCGATCTCGGCAAAGGAAAGTTTTCAAAAAACCTTGCAAAGCGCTCCTCTATCTTGGATTTACAGGTCTGCGTGGAAATGGGGCTGCCAGTGCAGATCCTTGGATGTTCTTCCCTTACACTCCCTTCTTTCTTTCAGGTATCTCTTCCCCTTACAGGTCTTGCTCCTTCTTTGTTCTTGTCATCTTTTCTTTCATCTTTTATATTTCCTTCCCACTCCTCAATTTGTCTGGCCATGCAGTCTTTGGATTTTCTTTTGTGTCACTTAGGAAGGCATCTTTCTTCTGGCTGCGAGGTTAGGAGCGGCGCCCTACTTGTGTCTCCGAGGTTCTTCAAGGATGCATTTGTGGTGGTGCGGAAAAATTTGGGATTAGTAGCCGATTGCTTCAACTGCAAATTTTTGTTCATGGAGGTTCAACGGCTTCTTATTATCCCCCGTAAATCACGGCAATACGTTCTTCAGATTGGGCCCTCCTCGATAAAGTTCATTTAAGTGTTCATTTCCTTCTTTGTTGATCTTCTTTGGAACCTTGGTGGCTGTTGATACCCTTGTTGAGGTTACGTCCTGCCTTGGGCCTTGAAGCCCCTCCACCATATGAAATTCTCATAGTTTCTGATCTTTGGGTGATAATGTCTTTGCGGAGTTAGGATTGGAGTTTGAAATGGTAATTTCTCTGCTCACCTAAGTATTTTACCTCCTCGGCATCGCCATTTGTTCTTCATTAGCTTTCTCGACACTTCCTCTTAACAACTCTTTCCATGCTCCTACTTCATGGGCCAGTTAATGCGACCTCCTTTCTTGTTTGTCCATTCGATGCATAATAGCATCCAACTTTGCTTCCATGGCATTCATCTTGCTCAGCTCAGTCCCTTTTCCTCTGCTTCTCCTTTTGAAGACTGAAGGAGTTCTCATATTGCATTTTGCGGGTCCTCTATAAGATCTTTGCTCCTCCTCGGCACTTTACGCTTGAATGCTCCACGACATGAAGCATCAATGATTCCCTTGGATGTATCATTCGAGCATGATACCACGATGTCCATTTGGGTCTTCGGATCAATTCCATGCATAGGGCAATGCTTCTCGTGACCGTTTGAATCTTTCCCGAGACATGAAACAAATCTTCCCCCTTCTTTGAAAAACAATAGTTTCCCTCCTCCTTTAAAGGTGAGTGATGGAAAGAATCGCCCCAGTAGGCCTCTACGGCTCCTCCCAGTTCAACATAACCCATATGGTAAAGATTCATACCATGTAGGCTAGCTGCGTCTCTTAAGAGAATGGGAATAGATGTAACTTGATAACCTCGTGGTCTCACCCCATTCGGCAAGCGTGTTTGCCATCTGAAATCTCCCGAGTGTTCATTAGGATCTTCGGTGGGATGACAAGTAAAGCTGGTGTTGCTTTGCACCATTATGATAGTCTTGGTTTTAGTTCAAAGTTGTTGGCATCGATAGCGAGGCTGTACGATTCTTTGATATTCATCTGAATGATAGGCTTCCAGAAATTCCTCCATGGTTTATTGATTGGAAGTCTTAAGGCTGCAACGTCTGTCTCTCGATTTGATCCTGTCTTTCATCTGCCATGGTTGTGTTTTCTGCTTTCCTTGTCTTTCTCAAGCTGCGAAGTGTTTTCTCTAATTCCAAAATCAAATTGGAATCATATCGGTTTTTCTGGCCTATGCATGAAAGTTTTTACGAAAGCAAGCAGCTCGGAGTGTAGGATTAGTCAAAACAACTAATATATTCAATATGGTTCGTTGTAGGTTAGTGGTCAAAATGAACCACTGCTTGAAAAACTATTTTTGTTCTTTTTCTTTAAATGTCCAAATTAGTATTTCCTTCTTTCATCTGAATATTGATTTATCAAATTCTTTCGATCCGACTTGCAATGGCGCCATAAAACTTGATGACCTCAGACCAAAACACATATACAAATTTTATGTGGCCCCTTGTTCTCAAGAATTTATTATAATCACAGGAAGCTACGCATAAAACTTGTTGAGACCAAAAGTCTCCTAGAGTTAATCATTTTCAATTTTTGGTTTTGGCTTTGATATCTTTGCAAAGTGCACGGTCGACAAGTAATAAAATGGATATAAGTCCAGATATCGATTCCACAGAGATCTCAAGAATTTTAAATCAACTACCCTGACTACTCAAGCTCCATACTATTTGGACCATAAAATGATAGTGGGATCCAGCTTAAGGAGCTGGAAATTATACTAGCACGAGTAAAATAAATGAACAATCAAATAAACTGGAATATAAAAAATAAAGAATAAAGAATAGTTAAGAAAATAAATGGACACTGAATAATTATCTTTCAGAGGACACATCAAGTGTCTTTACTATAGTGAAGTACCCAGTTCTGCCCAGTTAATGCGATAAAACTTCTTGAATATTTCAGGTTTTAAAATCTGTCCAAGGTGTTTAATAGCACAGCTGGATCTCTCCATACTCCACATTTCATTATCTAATTTTCCTGATTCTCTCGAAGACAGGAAATTAAATAACTACTTTTAAAAGGGATTTCCTTAATCTGGGTATTTTTCTTTTGCAATACTTCATACCCATTTTATGAATTTGTAAACCTTAGCTCCCAGTTATCGGTCGAAACAGGACATACAACTTCGGGGATGCTCTTCCTCAAAATTAGAATAGATCACCCTCTCCTTGATTAGATCTCGGCTAACACGGGATTGGCATCGTGTCGAATTGAGTGGGCACTCTGCTTGTTTAAAAGTGAAATGCTTCGTTCAACTCTTTCTTGATTTCAAGTGAAACGATTTATAAGTAAACTTGCAAAACCATTAGATCTCAAATAGCAGTTACTATACCTTGGTATTTCATAACTCGGGAATGCCTTCTGTGTCCTTTCAGGCCTCCTTGAAATCGAGCAATGAGGCCAAATCTTATAGCGGGTATAGAGCGATATTGGTCAGCGATGAAGCGACACGAGAAGTAAATTCGTAGCGAAATTCAAAAATTGCTGAGCTTGACTACGGGAAAGATAATTTCGACTATAGCATTCACTTAATGGTAGTTCCTCGATTCTTGAATTACACGCTCACAGCATTCCTCGATCCTTAAGAATAGCTGGTCGAGCGAAGAGTTGAATTCCAGAAATTTGTCTGAACTTAAAACATTCCAGGTAGTAATTTGAAAAGAATAGAATTCTGTATTCAGCTTCTGCTCAAAATCGACAACACCCAGATCCAGAAAATAAAAACGAAAAATAAAATGATAAATCTAATCTAATCTCTAACTATCAACATTGAAGAAAAGAAAAGAAAAGAAAAGAAAAGCCCAAGGAAAATAAGAAATGAGCCTTATTTACGGATCTCGTCTACGGCTGTCACCGTATTTAGCGTTCCTCTTATGGGTAGGCTGCGTATTTATAAGGTTTCTCGGTTGGGCTAATCGACACATTAGTTTGTGGATTTCCAAGTGGGCGCTGAGATTCTTTGTTAGTCGTGACCTCGAATCCGCCTTCGCGACATCATCTATGTCACGACATCGATCTCCGTCGCGACATCAACTTAATTGCTTGCAGCTTTCAAGCGATGTCTTACGATGTCGCGACCTCGGTCTCATATTGCGACATGGCTTAACTATCTGACCTTCAGCCCATTTGTTCATGATGTGCGTCAAATCTCGCGTCGCGATCAACTTTATGTTTTAAGCGGCTTCCTTTGGTTGCTTTTCGGTGTCGACTTTGGTCTCTTGTCGTGACATCAGCTTAAGGAACTCACAAGCTTCCACTTATTGCTCTTGGTGTTGCGACAACAATCTCTTGTCGCGACATCGACATGGCTCTGGTCTTCTTGATGGATTTCTGATTGTCGACATCAATCCCTTGTCCGCGACATCAATTATCTGCTGCGAGGTTTCAGCTGGTCTGCCTGCGGTTCGCGACTTCGGTCTCTGTCGCGACGACTTGGAAGTTAACCTCGGCTTCATCTCACCAAGCACATCATAGCTTCAAAGCGATTCTCTTGTCGCGACCTCCATCGATCGCGACATCATTCCCACCAACCGGTTAATCACCGGTACCTTATCTGGTGATTCCTGTTCGCGTAAGTTGCTTATTTCCTTCACTTTCACGATGTCGCGGCCTTCTCTCTTTAGGCGATCTTGTCGTGACTTCAACAACTACTGCGATATCGCGTGCTGCTAATTCATTGTCGATGTTACGGCGGCGTCAGTCTTCAGCGACATGAAGTCTTCTTCTTCTTCCATTTCCTGGTTGCTTCACACAGGTTTCTTTAACTCAACCTGCCTTGTTCTTCCAAGTAAACCGTTTAAACGGGTTTTCTTCTTTGCAACTTTACGGATATGCATTTTGGTGCTGCCCGGCTTCACGACACGAGTTCCTTCATCTTTGTGCTTTATAGCTGCGACTTGCTTGACCCGATTATCTCATTAATGCTCGTCACCTTACGCTTCTTTTACTTAAAAATTCTTCTTTTTCTTGAATTCCCACCTTGCATTTACTTGATTTGGTCAGTTATTCCATAGTGCAACTTAATTATTCCTTTTTACATTAAAATCAAACAGAAAAATGGACTAAAAATAGATGACTTTTAAGCTCATCACTGTCCTGTTTTGGCCGAACCTATTGTCCAGATTTTTGGGACTGATTTTCGATTGGGAAAAAGTGAGAATTTGGACTAGTATCCTTCAAGGAAATTGTAACACTATCTGAGAACTTGATGTTAGACTTTTGAATCACCCAAATTGGACCTCTATAAATCAAGTTATGGTCTATTTTCGGGACTGCTACAACTTAGGCTGTTTAATGATTGTGTCCAAATTTTTGCCACAATTGGTATATGATTGTAGTATATCATTGCTTGAATTGAGTGATATACTTGGTTGAAATTGTGTGGAAGCCAAATTGTGTTCTGATGATTTGGCTTGTGATGTGTTTTATTATGAACAAGGTCATTGCGCTGGCTTGGTTGTAGGTATTTATGGACATGGTGTCACCAAATTAAACTGGAAGTATAATGTAAGTCATTGCTTGATTGGTGATGACTTGTAGATGTCTGATATAGGTGTATATAATATGTTGACATGTATTGTGTGGTTTTATTTGGAAATTGTATGTTAATTGATATGATTGTCAAATTATGCATGGGGGCTATTATGCATGGTTTAAAATGTCATCTCTTCATCATATATATAGCATGGTATAGGCTGGAATGGCATAATTGCATTTCATATGCAGGGACATGCGCCAAAATGAGTACGTGTACATGGTCATAATCATTCATCATTCTTGGTGAGTGGGTGGTGAGCTCGGTACTTTGGACTACGTTCAACGGAATCTCATGGGTGCATTTCATAGCTTTGAATAAAGCTATTTATCGAAAACTATCAAATGCTTTTGAATAAAGTGGTTTATCAGAGACCGTCCAATGCTTTTGATTAAAGTGATTTATCGGAGACTGTCCAATGCTTTTGAATAAAGCTGTTTTTATCGAACTGTAATGCTTTTTTTAATAAAGTTTGTTTATCGAGGAGGCTGTCGATACTTTTTGAATAAAGCTGTTTATTGGAGATTATCCAATGACTTTGAATAAAGCGGTTTATCGAGGATGTCAGTAGGTTTTAAAACAAAAAGCTTTTGTTTTGGATAAAGGGGTGAAACACCAATGACAAGTTTTTACACTTGGCATAAGCATGTGTGGGGGAGTCGGTGAGGGCTCGTGTTAAAGGCATGGTGAGTGGCACTTCATTCATGGCATGTAGGCATTCCAAAGTAGAAACTGCATTTTACTTGAAATGTTTGATTGTGTGAACATGGCATTGCATGTGCACTCAGGTGGGGAAGTAGCCCACACAGCAGGATTTTACCCTCTTAGGCATTGCTTTCGCCCGATCGTGGGACCGCTTTCGGGTATAGGGAGTATGCGGGTGGGCCAGTACTCGAGGCGCAGTTATGAAGAAAAGTAGGGTTGTGGCTTGTAATTAATTTTTATAAAGAAGTTTAGAACTGACTAGTTCTACTGTATTTTGTGTAAAAGAATTGTAAAAATACTTTGCAACAACCTTGTTCTAATTTGTAATATTTGTAAGAGTGTTGTAATTAAACTTTTGAAGACTATGGTAATTAGTCCTGTATATTCTGTAGTGTGGATGAGTGGGCCCAGTTAGGCCACTTTCACTTATAATTGGACCCAGTGAGGTCATTGTATTATATTGGGCCATGTTGCCAGGTTTTTTCTACAGGTTGTATTTCGGGTAGAGCTCTTTGTACAAAGGAGACTCTGTCGGATTTTCATTAAATCATGGGTCCCGGAAAAGGGGACACGGTGGTGTGGTGTCGGGTTACTCGACATCCACGAGTCTTTCGTGGGTTGATGGGTTGTTAACAGACCCTTCGATTTTAGGGGGTCACATCCGCTCTATTTGCAGATAAGAAGGGTATGCATGTCCAACTCTGTTTTCTCCTACTATTTCAAGACTTGATGGAGACATCTATGTATAGTTGGGGTAGTGAAATTCTAGCACACTTATATAGAGAGTTATGTTGAGTGAGTTTGGATTATGCTACTAATATTGTCGGATGTATGGCATTGTTGCAGGTATTATTATTATTTTTTTATTTTAGACACACACATTGCTCTAAACATCTATCATTAGTATGATAATGCGGTTTTGTTTTTCTATACAATTGTGGTCTTGGGAGAGACTCCATGTGTGCCAACCTGAATTTGGCCGACCACCAGCCCCTCTAGTAGCTCAATTTTTTCATGATGATGTAGTTGATGATTTACCATCTAAGGTTGAGCCATTAAGGTGTAGGTTTATCATTAGGGTGTAGTACTCTTATCATGGGCGCATAACCCATCGAGTGTGTTGTCCTTTTATTGAGACTAGTTAGATGCACATACTCCTAACCATGTAATTCTAATTTTGGATCTATTATTTTTATTCATAAACACATTAACAATATTGACATAGAATGTGGATATTTATAGGTGTTACGGGAGCCTTACATTGAAGACGTAGTTGCCCATTTTGCCAACTAGATGTTTATCATATCAAGAGATTTGGTGGACAACGTCACCTCTCATATTCTTTGAGATTGTTGAGTGGAATCGACTAGAGCGAGTGTTGCGTTAGTTTGAACTTCACCAAGGGATACCTCCATCTTGTTCGATAGAATAAGAACTTCATTCCATTGATAGACGACGATGGCCCAAGTGCGATTAGGGGACGTTTCATGCACATTATGTTACGTTAGGGACTAGTCGAGTAGAGCACATTGTCACATCACCACCTGTGATAGGTATTATGGACTTTCATGATCCGTATATGGAGTGGTATCAACGTATTACATGACGTTTGATAACACCACCACTACATAGGGATCAAATGAGTATCATAATACAACAACATCTCAGTTGGTAAGATTCTTTGAATTTTCAATTATTTTTCAATTTTTAATGAATAGATACTCATTTTCAAATGTTTGGTATTTTTTTTTAGATTAATGGTATAGTTGGCATTGCTAATCGATCTGGTGGGGCTACTTCGAGTTTGGTATGCGACATTCATAAGATTGCTACTTCAGTTTTAAGCCTTATTGGAGAGGAAAGGAACATTTCTTCACTCAATGAGACATCTACATCATATGGATCATTTATGAGACCTCCTATGTCATCCACTGCAATTAAGATGTAGCCTATTCGAGGTTGAGGGAGAAGTGGTGGGCAAGCCAGCCAACAACCACATCGATCGACTAATGAGACGATGTTGCCACCATCTACATCATCTACGTCATTTGCACCTCAGGTTTCCACTCTACCATCATCTACTACTCCACATGTCATCCCACCATTATCACCTACACCTCCACCCTAAGAGGCCACTGTATCTGATGTCATTGCACCTCCGACCATTGCACCATATGTGATCTACCATCTCCTATGTTGCCAATCCTAGATGTCACCACATCAAAAATCACCATAGTGATATCGTCCTACCATCTACCACCTTATCATCACCTGCATTGTGTCACATTGATACTACCATGGTTGACTTAGTTCCAGAGTTGGGTGCATGCCTACCTAGGCGACGTCACGCTCCACGTAGACTCATGGTCTTGCCTCCGTCAGTTCCATCATATCAATTAGCTCCATTAGATCCATCTGCTCCTACGCATATGGAGACATTTCAGATTGCATAAGCCCCTCCATAACATATGGATGCGTATTGTAGGCATCTTCAAAGAAAGAAGAAAGCTTCATCATGTGACACTCATTGATATGTTTTTATATTTGTATGTAGTTGTATGTATTTATCTTTTTTTTAGGATGTTTATTTTTTTGTAATGAACAAGAGACAATCTTTGTATGTATTTATATTTGTATTTGTATAATTACTTTGTTATGTGAAGTTTTTATAGTTAGATCACTTTGTGTGTTTACTTTGTTGTGAGCAATCACTTTGGTTAGATGACTATAATGTACTAAGATTGTATCCAGGTGGAAGGTAGTGCTTTGAATTTCCTATATACACTTTAAGCTTAAAACTGTAGTTGGTGACTACGGTTTTAACTTTAAGCTTAAAATCGTAGTTAGCAACTATAGTTGCTAATTACGGTTTTAATTTTAAAGTTAAAACTGTAATCAGTAACGTCAACAACTATACTTTTAACTTAAAAAATTTTAAAATTGTAGGTTATAAACTAAAGTTTTGATGAAATTTTACTTGTGTAGAGTTGGCAATTTGAGCCCGATCAACTTGAAATTAGGGTTGAGATAAGCTCTAATTTTATTGTTCCGAAAAAATTTGGTTATATTTGGCTCGGCACGATTGGCTCGCCAAGTCAATCAGCATCAGGCCTGGTTTTATTTTTTTTTTGGGCTAGCCCAATTGCCATATTAAAAAAAAAAAAAAATTGCCTCTCTCATGGCTTCTACATCATTTACTCTTTCTCCTCCTCCTCCTCCTCTTCGGCTTTCTCCTAAACTGCACACTGCCAGTAATCATCTACGTCATCTTCTGCTCCCACTCCTTTTCGAACCTTCTCCATCTTCAATCCTCATGAAGAATCTCACATTTTTCTCAGGTACCTCCCTTTGCCTTGTCTGTATCAATTCTCAATTGAAATTCATGATTAGGTTTTGGATTTTGATTCAGGATAATGATGATTTGGTGGATGATCCAGATCCTCGAAATTGGACTCACAATAGTGTTGAAGAAGCTTGTGTCGCCTACCAGACTCCAAAATAGAAATGTACGCCTCAGTCAACGTTACTACATTAACTCTAAGAGACAATATTTGCCCCCACCAAAAGAAAGTGTGCATTGGAGTTGCTTGCAAATTTGCCTTAGGATAAAATGAGCACGATAAGATGATCTTCTATCTGGCATTCATGCACCAACGAAAATAGAGCAAAGAAATACCCTTGTGATATAATTCAAATAAACCAAGACACTTTATGCTTGATTCTACGTGGTGGAGTGCGACGAACTAAAAATCACAAATAAGAAAAGCGGTAGAGAGGGAGAGAGGAGTTTCGAGAAAGGAACAAGTCAATTCGAAAAATGGGATCATATAAATGTTGGATGGGACCACTTATTTATAGACGAACTGTGCCCTTTGGATGTACACATTCGGCGAGCGAATCTGTCAACCGATCCGCAACCCAGATTGATCCATTACACCCATTCGTAGCCGAGACATACACTTTTCGCCAGACTGAGCCCGGCCCATTAAGTTTTACCCGAGAATAGGTTTCACTAGATCTAATGACCCAACCTTGCTTGTGTTCTCCATCCTCACAAAACTTTGGTACCCTTTGGGGCCCAACCCATAAGTCAAAACTAATGACTTATAAAGCCACTAAATTCTTCTGTTTTTCGATGTGGGACAAGTGCTAGCTTTCTTAAGTACAAAAGAAATTTTTGAAAAACCCCAAAATAAAACCCGTTTGAAAATATTCAGCAATCCCCCACCATTTTTCAAAATACAAGATGATGAAATTCTTAGTTTTACTTGACAGCCTTATGCATAGATGAAGGTATCATATTGATTTGAACCTTTCACTTTAGTGAAACTCGTCGAGATAACCAAGATGGCATAGCCTAGGCGATATCTTTGAACTAGCGATCTTATATGATTAGCAGGACATATCTCACACCTGAGACAAAATACCTAGAGTATTCAAAAACCGACCGATAGATGGCCTTGGGTCTTTATCCTATTTCATGAGTGCTCTAGAATCAAAGCCCTTGGATGTCATAGGAAGTGGCACCACATCCACACTCATATAGGTGGACTTATAAAGTACCCACATGGCTCTGATTACTCCAACTACACTGTTGTAAGTCTATTAAGAGTTAAATAACTCATCCTCATTCCTTTCACATTACAAGTACCAAGCACTTCAACCTTGGGATGAATTCATTTAGGATTCTCAATATTGATTAAGAATCTTAAGTGCTTGCAACCACAACATATGGTGTACTTTTGCTCATTGAACTTCGAGAACTTGATGTTTCAAGTGTTGGTCGAGTTTCCACCCGGGAGTGATTAAATTATGTGGGCTTGAGTCCATCCCTTTTGATGTTTTCCACAAATCCCTTGCAAGTCCTTTCGTTAAGCAGTCAACCGTCTTCATGACTTTACGCCAATTTATGGTTTATTACACCTCCAGGTTATCAAATGTCTCACATAGTTATGTCTAAGTCCTATATGCTGGACTTACCATTATAAATTTATTTATAAGCTCGTGAAGAGAGTTTACATACGGCTATCACCACCCATAAAGATGGTGCCATTGGTTTAGCCACACAATTATTTCTAGTAGCAAATTTCTTAGCCATTCTACCTCTTTCTTTCTTGAAACTGATACCCGCAAATTCGTGACCATAGTTGAATATGAGATGCATGTACGCTTCTTTGATCCCGAGGAGTGCACCACCTCAGTGTAAAGATCCAGCACTAAGTAGAAGAGGAGAATGATCTTCACTACTCGGTTATCAGCGGAGCATACGTGGCATCATGCAGAACTGAAGGATACCCTAAGTATTTCAATACTTGATTAATTGCATGCCAATGCACAGAGCTTGGGTTACTAGTATATCGACTAAGCTTCCACTATACTTACCCAAAGGAAAAATATCGGGTCTAGTGCGGGTCATTGCATACATCCATTTACCCGACCACCCTTGAATATAATAATTGATCCAACAACCCTACCAGTGATAGGATACAATTTAAAATGTGGATCAAAAGGTGTTGACTTGGTTGTCTTATCACTATTGATTAAATTTCTTAGATTTGTCAATATAATGTATTGAGTAAATTAACTTATCATTTCTACTCTTAATTCTTATTCCCCAAAATAACATCCATACTTGCCACTTATCCACTATTGGAAGTTTGATGATAAAAATTATTTAGTACTTTCTATAATTTCCAAGATGCAGTACCAAAAATTAACATGTCATCTACATATAAACATATATACACCTCTTTTACCGAAAACTTATTATAAAACACATTTATCGATTCATGTGTATCCTATAACCATTTGATATTATAACCTTATCATCAAATTTTTTATACTTGTTTAGGTGCTTGTTTAAGTCCATAAGAGTGATTTAATTGGTTTACAGAACATGCTCTTGACCTTGTACTCTGACCCTCACGGTTGTTTCATATATATTTCTTTGCTTCTAACTCCATTTAGGAAAGCTAATGCCCAACATCCATTTGATGAATTTGGAAGCTTATATATATAAGCTAGGGCAATCAATGCTCTAATGGTAGAGATTCTTGACGAGAAGCATATAAGTATCAAAATAATCAATTCCTTCCTTTTGAATAAAGCCCTTAACAACCAATCTTGCTTTGAACTTATCGATAGTCCCATCAACCTTCATTTTCTTTTTGAAAATCCATTTACAACCAATTGGTTTAGATCTAGGAGGCAGGTCAACAAGCTTCCATGTTTTGTTTCCCATAATAGAATCCATCTCATCATTAACTACTTCTTTCGAAGCGAATCATTAGATTTCATAGCCTCCTCAAGGTTAATGGATTCGGTTCCATGACGAGATAAAACCATTATACGCCTATTAAGAGAATTTCCTAGTTCCTTCTACAAGATAAACAACAAAATCATAGCAGACTTGCAATCCTTATACTTTTATATTTCTAGGTTCAATAGATTCACTAGGTGGTTCACTACTTTCTCACTTAAGGTAAAAGAATAAATTCCTTTTCTTGATTAGATTCTAATCTTGGTATAGTAGTAAATCTATTTTCATAAAATACTCCATCATGTGATTCTATGATTGTATTTACTCCTATTAAACTATTGGGCTCAATTACCAAAAACCTATATGCTTTACTATGTAAAGCATAGCCAAGGAATATACATTAAATCCCTTTTTCTCCTAACTTTTTCCTTTTAGGATAAGGCAATCTTAAAATTGCCCTACAACCTCAAGTTCTAAAATAACTCAAGTTAGGTTTCTTGTTTTTCCAAAGCTCATAAGGAGTAATGTTATTCTTTTTAATAGGAATTCTATTAAGTATATAACATGCAGTAAGCAAAGCTTCACCCCAATAACAGGTGGTTGAGCCTAAATTAGAGAGCATAGCATTTATCGTTTCAATTAAGGTCCCATTCTTTCTTTCAGTAACACCATTTTGTTGAGGTATATAAGGTGCAAAAGTTTCATGTATAATACCCACATTTTCACTAATGTCGGGAAAATGATATTCTCCTCCTCTATCGGACCTTAGCACGTTTTATTTTAACAGTATTGTTTTCAAATTCTATTTTATAAACCATAAAAATTTGCTAAGTACCTCATGTTTTGAATGAAAAGATAAATATAACGGAAATTTAGAAAAATCATCTATGAATGTCACAAAATACTTTTTGCCTCTTTCTAGTGGGAGGTTTACTTTATGCATGTCACATACATCACTATGAGCGAGTTCTAGCAAAACGTGGTTCTTTCCACTTTTGGAAATGTCATTCTAGTTATTTTAAGTGCATATCTATTTTACATCTATCTCCTATGTTATTATCATACTTAGGAATTAAATCTAATTTAACCACTTATCATTCATTTTCCTAGTATGAACATGTCCTAATCTAGCATGCCATAAATATAAGAATCAAGCATATAAATAAAATTATTTATTTTATTAATAATCAAAGCTTAAAGCATTCCTTGATACAAATATCCTTTCCAGAGCAAAATTCCACCCTTAGATAGTATAAACTTATCGACTCAAAAGACTAACTTGAAACCATGCTTATTAAGCAAGCTTCGATATAAGGTTTTCTAACCCCGGGTACATGACAAACATTAGTTAAAGACAAATTTTCCAGAAGTGAATTCTAAATCCACTATGTGCCTTTGCCTTTAATAGTAGCTGTTGAAGAGTTGCCCATGTAGAGAACTGTTCCATCATCCATCGGTTCATAGGTGTTGAAAAAGCTCTTATCATTGCAAACATGCCTTGTAGCTCCATAATCGATCCACCAATCATTATTCGGCGTATACAAATATGTAACCTTGGAAATACTTGACCACAAATTTATTCTCGGACTCTGATGCTCCGATTTCTTATTATTGAATGATCAACACTCACTTTTGAAATGTCCTGGCTTGCCGCAGAACCAACATGCACCTTTCTTTTTCTTTGAGTATGAGTTGGGTTGATTTTTGTTATTGCGCTTCTTATTATAGGAATTCTTCCCTTTGCCATTTCCTTTGTCCTCCACCACATGGACTTTGGACACATGAGCTCCAATCTCATCCTTACTTTCTTGGCGTCTAGTCTCTTCCTCCAATCGAAGGTGTTTGGCTAGTTCCTTTTTGTGTTTAGGACTTTTCTTAAACTCTTTCCAGGAAGGTGGCAATTTTTCAATAATAGAAGACAACCATGGAATCATCCATATTCATCTTTTGTTGCTTAAATTGACTAAGAATATGTTGTATCTCATGACATTGATCCATAACAGGTTTATTATCTACCATACTATATTTCATAAAATAACTAACTTGAGAAATTTCTTGCTTGTTGCAGTATAGTTAGATACTTACTTCCAGTATCCAGTTCTTTGCTTGAGTCTCCACAAGTGGTAGATGTCAAATAGAGAGTCTGCATGGCATTTAAAATGTATTCACCCCTTACAAATCACGGTCATCATTCTCCCACTTTGTTCTTTCCCGAGTCTGAGCTAATGTTTCATTTCTTGCTCCTTTGGATATGGTGTTTTCAGAACATAGGCCACATTCAATGTGGTGAGTAGGAAATGCATCTTCTTCTGCCAACGCCTAAAATTTCCTCCATCGAACCGCTCTAACTTCATAAAATTATGAGTCATTTGTTGAGTAGCGAGGCCATTATTATTTCTTGTATTATTAATTATAATTGAAATTAATTGTTATTGTTACAAGGATTCTGAGAGAGAAGTAAAGGAAATTTGCCGAGAAAGATCATTACAAAACGAAAACCGGAAACCAATTAATAGGAAAAAGTGAGGTCTCGTGGCGTCACGATCTCCTTAAAATAGATTGGTGTCTCCACAGGTGCTCGGAGAAGTCACTTGGCGTGCATTTCCCCGAGAGGATACAACGGCGGACAAGCGTGCAGCAACACTGAACCTTTCCGTGGCCCGAAACTCTGCAATAGAGGCTATCACCCAAACACCACACTCTTTGATAAACTCAAACAAAAAAAACCTCTCTTTTCTGAATAAGGAAGTCTCACCTTTATAGGCTAAAGGTGAGACCCATAGCTGTCGAGGAAACCAACGTTGCGAAACCCAGAAGCGTTGGGTACCCTTTGGACTCCTCAGTGATTAATGACAATGAATGTCATTTATTCCAGCAATTCCCCATGAATGACATTCATGACCAAAAGATCTAAAATGGGTGATAGATTCATCGGAAAAGCACATAGGAGAGGTAGAGTGTTATCAGCTGAACGCTTCCCTTAGCAAATATATGTTTACTCTACTAACTAAGCATTAGACATGATGTCCTTGAACCATTACGTCATTGGTGGCCAAAAACGATGACATATTCCTGAGAATCTTCCTAACTATTTCGATTCTCACTTTTATGTCCATTTTGGCCATGGACATGCTTTGGTTATGAGTTTAATAGGAATTGTGCCTATTCGATTCCCTCTACGAAGCGGTCCCTTCACTCTTACGTGAGTGATCTACGTAAATTAAGAGTAGCTCATGTTACTCTTCGCAATGTAGAGATCATTAAAAGCATAGCTTAACCTTCTTATGAGCATCCTTTGTTCATCGCACATAGGAATGGACACGATAATATCCCTTAGTGATTGTATCAAAGTCTTTACAATTTGAACTGTCCTTTGAACTAGATCTTGGGATCTCCAGTCAGCTAGGTTGGGTATCCATTGTATCGACTTATTCTTTTACGGGCTTTAGTCCCATTCCCTTCGATGACTTTTCAACCAACTCTATGTTTAACCCTTTGGTTAGCGGATCCACAATGTTATCCTTAGATTTTACATAATCTATAGAGATAATGAGAGTTGTTGTTTAATGGTATATTGTGTCTCTGACCGGATATGTCTAGACTTACCATTATACATCTTTGTTTGTGCTCTCACAAATAGCGGATTGGTAATCACGATGTATGCATATTGGAGGCAAGCGGCACAACCACCTTGGGATATCCTCTAGGAAGTGGCGTAGCCGATACCTCTTCCCACATTTGTCTAGTGCTATAGCTTCGGATTCAGAATTTGTGGATCTGTGATATCAAATCTGTTGGATTTCCATGATGCATTTGCACCTCCAGGTGTAAAGACATAACCTTATGAGATTTTGGTCTTTAACATTGAATATCAATTATCTTTGTATCCTTCAAGTCTGGTAGGGATATCTTTAATAGTGATGCGGCCATAGTCACGATGATTATTAAAGTATTTTAATACTCTCATTATTCCTTACTTGATACATGGCTCCGGGATTGCTCGTGTACCTACTCGGTTTATTATTATAGGCTATATGCGGTCTTGTACAACTCATTAAGTACATTAGACTCCCTATGCCTAGAGTAATTCTGTGCCAGGCAACATATACCCCTTTATTCTTGGAAGGGTGTAGAGTTACATCTCTGGTGATTACGGCTATACGGTTATCATTATCAAACTTCCTAAGAATATTGTCAACATAGTGTATTGACTTAACAAGTCATATGATGTTCTTTTGATTTTATTCCCAAATAACATCGGCAAGTCCCATGTCTTTCATGTCAAATCTTGAATTCAGCATGTTCTTGGCGTAGATAATCATCTTATCATCACTGCGGAGCAATCAGCATGTCATCGTACAAACATACAATGACATAGCCCATGTTCATCATCTTTGACATAGACACACTTCATCACATTCATTGATTTTGAATCCATGTGACAACATAACGTGTCATTTCTCATGCCATTGTTTGGTGCTTGTTTTAATCCATATAAGGATTTCACCAATCTCTGAGACTTTCATTTCTTGTCGAGAGCGAAAACCACTCGGGTTGCTCCATGTAGATTTCTTCATTCA
The DNA here is from genome assembly GCA_016808115.1 of Tetrastigma voinierianum. NCBI lineage: Eukaryota > Viridiplantae > Streptophyta > Magnoliopsida > Vitales > Vitaceae > Tetrastigma > Tetrastigma voinierianum. The sequence continues at coordinate 378,048 of JAEQBH010004131.1, read as the reverse complement.
AATCTCCATTTAAGAAGAATTTATCTTGACATCCATTTGATGTATGAGATCTTTTGGTACAACAATTGCAGCACCATCATCATGGAGTTTATTCTCATCACGGGAAAATATGTGTCAAAATAATCCGAGACCCTCGGTTTGCTATGGCCTTTAGTGCAGATGCCTTGTATTTGTCTGATGATCCGTCTACTTTCCGTTTCCTCTTAAAATCCACTTGGAACTTAGGGTTTACAACCCGATGGAAGATCTGCTAATTCCCAGTAGTTATGCGAGTATGGAATCAATTTCACTTTTAATTGCCTCTTTCTGAGACTCTCAGTAGAGTTCCTTTGCCTCTTCTCGGTTTGTAGAGTTTCCCCTCTGTGAGCATGTATGTCGAAAATCTGGACCAAATGATTTTTACATCCTTGCCCTTTACTGCGCTGGGTTCTACACTCTCCATCGAGTATCTTCATCATGACTATTTTTCATAGATAGTCTCGACACTCGTTTGATGAGCTAAGCTTTTCCTTGGATCAGGTATGGAAACACATCCTCAGAATGATCGTTCCTCGATTCCATTATAGTGTTCTGGTGAATATCAGGGATATTAGACTCATAAATCGATAAGCAGCTTGTGTTATGTGCATAACCAATGAAGATGCAATCGATAGTTTGGAGTCTATTCTCTCACCTTTTTGGGTGGAGGAAGGCGCCACTTTAGCCCGGACATCCCCACACATCAGAGTATTTGCTTGGGATGGCTTCATTCAACTCCATAACTCATATGGAGTGCTTTCTTTTAGGTACCTTATTTAGAAGGTAATTAGCAGATAAATGGCTTCTCCCCATGTTTTTGTGGTAGACCGAACTTATCGGCTTGTGCATTCATCATTTCTTTTAGAGTGCAATTTTCGGCTAAGCCTCCATTAGATTGAGGCGAATAAGATCTTGTGGTTTCATGTATAATCCCATTATGAGCACAAAAGTCAGCAAATGGCGATTCATATTCACCACCTTGATCACTTCTCAGCACTTTAATTTTTTTGTTGAGTTGATTCTCAACCCGTTTTTGTGAGAACAAATTTCTCTATAAGCCTCACCCTTACTTTTAGTAAAGTACATAACAATACTTGGTGCTATCATCCACAAAGTAATAAAATATTTATTACCACCTCTTGTTCTGTCTGAGCTTCAAATCACATATATCACTATGGATTAAAGTCAAGAGGTTCAGTGTGTCTTCCGATACTTTGAATGACGCTGGTTAGTTTTCTTTTCAGCCTTGAAGTTTCACGCTTGTGCTTTATCAATTTGGAAGAAAGTTGGTATATGATTTAAGATTAATTAATTTCACATGTGTATCATAATTAACATGTCCTAATCTACCATGTCATAGATTAGATGACTCAAGAATATAAAAACGAGAAGAACTAGCTTTATTCATTTCGACTTAATGATAGTCATTGTTAAGCCATCATAGCCACTCATATAGTTTTTCCGACATACATTCCGGCTCTTTGATAGAACAAATTTATCGACTCAAACACCAGCGAAATCCATATTTCTATTCAGCAAGAACCGGACACCAGGATTCTTGCGGATTTCAGGTACATATAACACATTTGTTAAGAGTCGGCTCTTTCTAAGTCATCTTGAAGACCACCTTGCGCGCCCTTTGATGATATCATGTGTGGAGTTCCCCATGAATACCTTTTCCTCAGTCTCAATTGGTTCAAAGGTGAACATCATCTATCAAAAAACATACATGGCGAATTAGCACCGGTGTCAATCCACCATTCCTTTGGGATTTGATCCCACCAAGTTCATTTCGAGAGATCATTGCAGTGGGGTCGATTTCGGACACATCATGGAGATGTAAATTGACCATTGATAGCTTCCTTGAGTTTGTTTCTCTTGAGTGTGCAATCGAGAAGATTTGTGATATGCTTCCTGGTGAAGCATTTCTGGGTGAACTTTGCTTCTTGAACACTCCCCCTTTTGGTCCCGACAGGTGCCTTTTCCACCCCACACACACACATTGTTTTTCTATTTTGAACTTGGAACCTTGACCATGTTCCTGAAATTCCGTATAGCCTCGTGGGATTGTGCCATTTTCCTCTCAGATCCTTTATTGTCTTCTTCGATCACGAGAAGTCAGATAACTAGATCTTCGATGCTCATCCTTTCTCTTATGTTTGAGGTAAGTTTTGAAGTCTTTTCCAAGCGGGAGCGGTTTCTGTGTCATTGCCACGCCAGAAAGTTGCTGAAGCATCATTCCCTCGGCATGAATATCATGGAGGATTAGCAGAAGTTCTTAGACTTGGTGACCATAGTCTTGGAATCTACCATTTTATAATCCTCACAGGAATCGGCCCCTAGCGAACTTTTTGGCCGAACGTCTCGGTTTTATATTTTTCGGTCTAGTGATTCCCATAGCTCCTTGAACATTTTCTTATGTATGCACATTGTATAGAGAATCGATTAAGCATTCATGACGTAGTTCACCGCCTTGAAAGTCGAAATGTTTCAAGCATCCCACGGCACTAATGACTTTGGATATCGCTCATCTTCTTTGAGCTTGGACTTCTTAAAGTCAAAGAATCGCAAGATTCAAGGTGGTCAAATAGAAACGGCATCTTTTCTTTGCCACCTTTGAAATTAAGTCAGCAGAATTTCTCGGTTTTCTCCGGTGAGACGAGAGATAGGCAGTAGTAGGCATCACTTGGTGCTTGTGTCCTGGTAAGGGGTTGCCACTTGACGGATGCGATGGGAACCATGGTGTACGAACCAATGTCCATTTTTTACGCAAAATTATAGAAAATTGATCAATTTCTATTCCCAGGCCAATTCGCGAGAATAATTGGAATAACACGTAACAAAGTATTCAGGAAGATGAGTGAGGTAAAAGCTTAGGAGCCAAACAACTAGCCTCCTTAGACCAGAATATTCGAGTTCCCAAGAAAGGTGGAGGAGGGTCACAAGCGGTCAGCAATTTCGCTTTCCTTGGAAGGCAGAACTTATGCATTTTTAGTTTCCCAAATTCCTAAGACTACAAAGGAATTAGCCTGAGCTACAAAGTGAGAATAGGGTTTGCTTTAAAAGACTTTTCTCCTTATCATATATTCCTCGCAAAAATATCCACAACAAAGCATGGTTTTATTAGGATGAGCCTTGACTCTTGAACTCAAGGTCTTGAGTTCGAATTCACTCCGCTTTAATATTTTTATTTATTTTACAAAGGACTTTCCAACAAACCAAGTTTTTTGTTTGGTATTTCCTTGTCAACGGTGGTTCTCCTCCTTGTATCCAAAAAGGAAAACCTCAAGGCAAAATATGTTTTTTTTTTTTTTTTTCTTTATTTGTTTTCCCTTAAATTTTTTTTCCCGTGTAACCAAAAGGAAAACCAAAGGGACTAAAGCTGTTTTTTCTCCCTTCCAAAACCAGAATGCAAACCAACCAAAAAAAAAAATAAAAATCGAAAAAAGTTTCTTTTATTTTTTTTTTCTCCTTTCTAAATTTTTTCAGTGACTTCTTCTTCTCCAACCAACTGACTCTGTTTTTTTTTTTTTTTTTTTCAAGAACAATACATTTTGGTTGTTACACTGTTACTAAGGATTACAGAGATAAAGTAAAAATGCGAAGAAGGAAATGAAATTCCTGAAACGAAACCAGGAGCTTAAATTAATACAAAAAAGTAGGAGTCTCGTGAGCGTCGCGATCTCCTTAAACATATTCGTCGTCTTCCTACGGTGCTCGAGGAAGTCACTTAGACGTGCGCACCTCTAGGATACAGCGGCGGACAAAGCGATCCTCAACACCTAGACAACTGCTCTGTGATGAAACTCACATCAGAGGCTATCACTAAACACCACACTCTTTGATAAACTCAAAGCAGACAAAAAACCTCTTTTGAATAAGGAAGTCACCTTTATGGAGAACAAAGGAGTGAGACCCTTAACATTCGAGAAACCAGTTGGCAAACCCAGGCGTTGGAGTCCACACTCACTTGGACTCCTCGAGGTGTTAAATGACAATTAATGTCATTTATTCCAACATTAATAAATCAAGAAATTACAATTACAAATCATATTCAGCTCGAATCACGGAACTCAATTAACGAATCGGGGAAATAAATGTTCAGTTGCAGTTATAAGTTTCCACAATCTGAAAAATAGTTTGAATGCTCAGAAAATTCTTCTTCGTTCGTCTCGAAAATATCTCCTTTGACGTGCAAAACGACGCCTTATAAAAACCTATCTTATTTCTTGCCTTCTTCTTTCAGTAAGTCTTCTTACCCGACGTAATATTCTTGGAGTTGATATTCGTCTGGCTGATCACGACATAAATATTGTCTTTAGAATGTTGAAGAAGCTCATGTCGCCTGCCAAACTCCAAAATAGAAATGTCCGCCTGAAGTCACGTTACTGCGTCACTTTCCTAAAGACAATATTTGCCCCCACCAAAAGTGTGCACTGGGTTAACTACAAATTCGCCTTAGGATAAAATGAGGGCGTCTGATGATCTTACATCTGCGTAGTACTACTTGAAAATAGAGCAAAATACCCTTATGATATAATTCAAATAAACCAAGACACTACGCTTCAATTTTGCAGTAATTGGAACGCAGAACGAAAGCTAAAAATCTCACAAATAAGAAAAACAATAGAGAGGGAGAGAGGGATTTCAGAAAGACAAGTCAATTTTGAAAAAATGGGATCATATAAATGTTGGATGGGACCCCTATTTATAGACGAACTGTGCCCTTTGGATGTACTTGTTCGTGAGCAAAATGGCTGTCAGCGGTCACTTGACCAGTTGATCCATTACTCTGTCGTAGCGAGGCAGCATCCAGCACGCTGCCCGGGCCTATTGGCCCCAATTCGATTTTACCTAAAAGAATAGGATCAATTTGGATCTAATGACCCAACACCTTGTGTCCCTCCTTTCCTCGCAAAACTTTGGTACCTTAGGGCTAGCCATAAGTCAAAACTAATGACTTATAAAGCCACTAAATTCTTCTGTTTTTCGATGTGGGACAAGTGCTAGCTTTCTTAAGTACCAACGAAATTTTCGAAAAACCCCAAAATAAAACCCATTTTGAAAAAAATCAACAAATCGCAGCATTGTTGCTGGAGAGTATGGGAATGACGAGGATGAGGATGATGACGATGATGTGGATCAAAGTTTGGATCTTTTGGTTAGGTTTATTCAGAATGTGTACAAGAAGCTCTCTAAGAGGACCTGGAAGGCCACGCGATCTGTTCTTCCCATTTCAATTCTACCAAATTGGTTCGTTTCACTAATTCTTTGCCTTTTGTGATTTGTTGAAGACTAGAGTTTAATTGATGTAAATTCAGATATATTGCTGTGTAATATGAAAACTAGGGATTAGCGATAGTAGTGAAGATATAAAATTGGAAATCAAGGAAAAAAAAACTTCACCTTCTAGCAAGCTTGATATCTAGAAATATCTAGGTCTTATGAAATTTCTAGATTAAGATTAAATTTCATGCTTGAACTTAATATTTTCAATTCATACGTTATCTCATTTCAACGAATATAGACAAAATACTTGAACTCGAAAGGCTTCTCAGTTAATAAAAGGCGGAAGCTTGAATAGCAAAGAATTTCAAGCTGGTTTAATACTTAAGTTTTGGAACGTTTCAAATTCTGTAAGCTGGTTTAATATTTGACTTTTTTTTTTTTCCATCAACACAGTTTTTGAGTCAATGATTTAATGATTTTTTTCTTATGCAAGTTTTTGTGTTGTGTGGAGATTAACTTATACCCATTTTATCAATTAATAGACATCTCGACATTTCCTGTAGTGAAGGGTTTTTTTTCTTGTTTGTCGTTTGCCTATGATTTAGAATAGGAAAACAGAAACAGAAAACGAAAAAAAGAATATAAGAATTTAACCTTTTTTTTCTGGTACACGTAGGCCAAGCCCGATATAAGCTAGGCTGGACTAATAAAATTGTACCCTAGGATCGACCCAACCCGGCCAGAATTACCAGCTCTACGCCTCTACCTATGCGGCCCGAAGATATTAGTTGGGCATTATTTTAAAAAACATACTAGTATTCTTTTTTTTTTTTTAAATGTACTATTCTGAGACAAAACTCTTCAAGCGGACGCTATTTTAAATCGCCCCCTAATTTTTACAAATATAACTTGTTCTTTCCTCCCTCTACGAAACTTAAGAAAACAAGAAATTAGTAAAGCGATTTTTGAAGAATAATAAGAAAGACTCACAAACCAAGTGTAGAGCTGTTTTTTTTTTTTTTTGTAATTTCTGATCATATTAATAATGTACAGAAAGAACATACCATATAGCCGCCTAGATGACTTATAATGAGAAGGAGACAAGAGGGGGCAAGAATCGAGGTTCAGAGTCATATCGCGAACATATTACAAATGTCAGAAACGTTAACGTCTTCAAACGAACTCGGATAAGAAGGTTACATGCACTTCAGCTTGCAAATTAAGAAACTTGGAATACCTGACAGGGCCTCAAGCTTCAGTTTGGCAGCTTGCATGGCCAAGGCCCAAAGCTTGAACACTAACTTGAATCAATAAGGCTCATAATAAACTGATTATAATTATAACATAATCGTCCCTCAGGCTACCTACTTCAAGAAAGAGAAACAAGAAGCTCCAGCTGGACCAAATATAGAGAAAACCAAGCTTTAATAATAGGAACTCAGCATGCTTCGTGAATGCTCTATGCAAATTCAGCTAGCTCAGCTGAAGAAGTCGAAAACAACACAAAAGTGGGATTAATTTTGGCTAGTTTGCACCCTCATCAGCGTACTTAGACATTAAATGTTTAAATCAGTCATTTAACACCCAGACAAAACTGAGAGAACCCAGGGGTAATAACACTACACCCCACCCCCACCCCCCACCTCCCAACCCCAGTGAGACCATTCTGATTCTGAATCCAAAGACCTTCCTGGCTAAAACCCAAAACAAGGGGTAAAATATTCAGTTGATTTATAAAAATAGCCAGGATGAGCAACTATTTAGACAATTTACTAGAACTAATTCTTTATATCCATGAAACTAAACATATATTCCATGGTGCAGGAAACAGGTAGCAATAATCACCCAACTACGCTGCCCTCTCTTCCCTCAAAACACTAAATTCAATACAAAAGGCCAAGTAGAGATGCATGTGAAACCAATTGCGACCATAGCCTCTGCTAGAATGTGACACGTTGAAGCTGTCATTGTTTCCAATGGTGTTTAACAAGTGAGTTTTCTTAGGTAGCTACATCAAAATGCTTCCACGAGGTGTACAATGTGATATTCCTATACCTGGAAGCTCTTTCCAATTCCTTACCAAAACCATATAATTATCACAAAATCTCATTCACCCAAAAAATGCTCCTATGCAAGGGAAAACAGTGTATGAAAATATATCATGAATAAATGGGCATTAAACTTAATCAAATGATACAAGAAAAGTGATCAAAATAACCAAATGAGATAATGGCCTAATTTCATTAGCTCATCACCCAAAATAGTCGGGGAGAAAAATATTCATCTTGAGTTTCAAGTAAACATCTCAGGAAGAAGTTTCTGCGGAAAAACTGGTGATAAGAACAGCTTAATTATTTGTTAAGGGTCCTTTGAAACCCCCATAGTACTCCATTCATAAACCATTTAGCCTGGAATTTCTAAACGAGCAGATCCTGAATTATGATGGGCTACTCTGAATTTGCCAACCTACAAGTACTTGAAGACTCCAAAATATAGAATATATGCAGAGACTTGGAATGTTTAGATGTGACTACTTAAAAAAAGTGGAACCTTAACAAAGCTCAAAGAGATTGCAACAGCCCTAAATGAAGGGTCATATATTTAAGATAAGCACCACATCAATCTAACAGATTCAGGATCTAACAGAATGTAGAAACAGAAATATTAGTGTCCACTTGAGTATACTCTAAGTTTTCCCCCCCTCAAAATCAGAAAATAATGCTTTAATATAAGATACAAAAACTCATGATTTTAAAATTAAATTAAAATATTATGGTAACAATAAAATTGTTGTTTTCTGAAAAAATGTCCTATTTTCACATAGAAATTTTGAATTTTTTTAATTAAGTATTCATATGAACCCACAGTTTTTACAAAACAATCCATACAGAACATAAAAAACCAAAATTGATAAGTATCTAATGCAATCATTAGAAATTCTCAGGGAAAATTCTGAAAGGTTGTCAGGTTCTTCTTAGTAAAAATGTGCCATCTCTGGAAGAAATTCGCAACAAGTTTTTGTAATGCACTGAATATAATTTTGCACTCCAATGTTTTCTTCAAAGACCAACAAGCTCCATTCCAGATCTTAGAACCATATTTTCTTTGTTAAGCCATCAAGTTTCATGGGAAAATTTTGAGGTCATAAAACATAATTAGTGAACTACTTGCATCAAATCAATGATGACAGAATCCTAAAACATCATCTTACAGCCACAAAATCCAACTTTGTACATAATACCAAAGTAGCAGTTATTATAAACCCTACAAATAAAAAATTGACAGAATAACTTATCTCAGGAACAGATCTTAAGCACAAGTAATGGCTGGAAAAATTCAAAAACATTAAAGAAAATTGACAATGATATCTACCATATGTAATCAACTAAGCTGTGAAGTGCTAACTTTTTGCCAATGGATAAAGGTTAGTAAACCATAAAGATAGGATAACGGGAACTACCGAATTTCCCCATCCTCACCAAGCTCCCCATCTTCAAGTTCTTCATAACCTCCATTTCTACGAGAACCATCCCGGTGGTCTCTCTTGTGTCTTTTATGCCTGCTTTCAGTGTCTGATTCAGGGGTGTATGCATGCTGCCCAGAAACACCAAAGTGTTGAATTAGGTTGCAGTCATCAGATGAATACTAAGAAAAAGTACCAGTATTTGTCACATACAAGATGGAATACCTTTCTTGATTTTTTGCGATCACTTCCATGTCTTCTAGACTTCTTGGACTCCTCTTTCTCTTCCTTATCAGAGCTTGCATCATCAACAGCACTCTGGTGACGCTTCCGATGTTTCCTATCTTTGTCCTTTTCCCTTTTTTTGTCTTCTTTATAACCATAACTGTCAGTGACATCAACATTTTCACTCTCTGTTTCATCCTTCCTAAATCTTTCCTTGCCCTTTTCTCTGTCACGGTCTCTGTCTTTCTCTTTCCTTTCTTTCTCCTTCCTTTTCTCTTTCTCCTCTCTCTCTTTCTCTTTTTTGGCCTGCAAAGTCAGGAAAGTGAATAAGTTCATTAAATCATAGTACAACCACTAAAACATCTGAATCAAAACTCTAGGAAAATCAGGTTCACGTCTATGGAAGAGATTCAAGGGTTTACAGTGGGGATATGGACCTGAATATGATAGGTTTCCTTTTATTTATTTCACTCAAAAGCATCAAAAAAGAAAAAAAAAAAGAAAAAGGTCATCTTCCCCACCACCCCTCTTCTTGATTGCCAGCATAGCTCTTCTGCCAACTAGACCCAATGTTTTTTATCAGACTAGACCAACACACTCTACAAATGCCTCCTTTTTTGTTTTTCAATAAATAGAAGAAAGTGTATTAGAGAAGGTGCTAAAATAGTGAATTGAAATTACAAGAAGAGAGCAAAAAGCCTCTTCAGACTGCACAAAAAACCAGCTAAGATGTACAAAAAACAGCCCCCCACCCATGCCTCTTTAACTAGCTAAAGCTCTTTCTAGAAAGTGTTACTCCAGTACATTTGGTTATACATTAAAGCACTTTAAAGTAGAAAAAATTTTGGCTAAAAAGCTTATCCAAGTAAAATTAGGTTCCAAATGCTTTTGCAAAAGAGTTTATCGGAATAAGTTCTAAAATTCAAACATTATATCAAACAGCAACTTCGTCTTCCGAGAAAAGTTTCTAGAGAATCACTTCCTTCAAAGCTAGGACTGTTGCAAACAGGCCACAACAACCCATCACGGTAAGATACCACCTTAAACTAAAACCTAAGTGTTGCATATTGTCCACTAGCCAGAATCATATTGACAAAAGAAACTTATTGATTTTGAAGAACTATTAACGGAGAAAACAACCAAACACAATTGATAAGTTGACATAATTTAAATACCTTTTCTTCCTCTCGCTTGCGTTCCTTTTCTTTGGCCTTCTCCTGTAAGTGTGCAATGTATTCCTCAAAGATTTCCCTCCCAAAGCTTTCTTCCCCAATGGATCTAGTGAAAATGTGACAAGGTACAAATAACAAGATTAATGAGTTGAAATAAGAACGATGAGTTACCAACGACTAGGAAGCAGACCTGTATTCTTGACTTTCTTCAAAAAGTGGTTTGCAATCTTCCCAATTAGAAGATGCAGTTATCTCCTACAAGATGGCATACAAACAAGTCCATATTGGATGGTCAAATCAATCTTTCCAGTGTCCAATCAAGCATTGCAAAAACAAGGATATTAGCATTCCACTTCATCAATGGATGCAGTACCTTTTTGGAGCGCAACAGATCATTGAAGTCATCAGCAAGGCGTTGACGTTTTTTAGCTTCTTTCTCTTCCTTCTCCTTTATTCTATCAAGTAGCTCCTCAAATACAAGCTGCAAAAAAATATCATCATCAAATTCACGAAGAATGTTTGTGTGTATGCATATTACAAGAATTTAAGTATGAGGCAATATATAATCAATTCCATGGAAAGATGCATATGCGCATATATAAATGGTTGAAAAAAGAAAAGAACTGAAAACCCAGATGATTTAATGAAATATGACATTTGAATGCATAAATCCATCAGAAATAAAAAATTACAAAAAACAATTCTACATACAGTTTCAAGCTGCTAAGGGCTCACTTGAGAAAACTGTCACTCCTCGGAAAAGGATGTATGTTATGCTGTTCATTAGATAAGGAAAAGTTCTGTGCCTAGAAGGATTCAATTAATGAAGTGTGAGCACAAGTGTTTTTTTTTATCAGCAAGGTATATATGAAACAAGACATGAGATAAAAGAGATCTTATGAGGGTATTCTTGGAGTTCCATAATAATAGGACAATCAAAGTACCAATGCAACCTTCATGCCTCTTGCGCAAAAAAATCAAACCCACAAAATGTAAGAGTTCAGACCTATAAGCCTAGTAACGAATCTATATAAGACCATAGCAAAGGTTATGTAAAGGCGCTCATCCAAAGAGTTCTCGATGAAACAGTCCATACTTCTATGGATTGCCAATGAAATAACAAAAGAAAAAAGACATTTCGGAAAGGAAGGAGTAGTTTTTAAAATAGACCTAGAAAAGACATGATTATGTACTAGAGAGAAGCATTTGGCAAAAAATGGAGGTATTGGATGGGAGGGATCCTAGTAAACAGAAATGCCAAAGGACAGATTAGGCAACCAAAGGTTTAAGATAAATAAAAAATCACTGTTTACTTTTAGAAAGTAGGAGCTTTTTCTTTTTGGACTAGATGCATTAGGAAAAAAAGGGAAAACAAAAGGAGCTAAAAAATGTAAAAGAGCATCATTGCTAGTAAAGGGATTTGTAACTAATTTTTCACTTCATATGTGTCCACATGCCTGCATATAGCAGTCCCCACTACCTTTTGAACATGAAGACCAGAGCGTTAAAGGAAGCATCCCAAAATCTTTTGTTAAAAAATATAAAGGAGTTCAGGCAAAAAGACAACCTATAGCATAAAAGCCAGCATTCCTCAATAGTCCATTAAGGAACAGTATTTAGCCCATATTTTCATTGCAATACCAAACAAGAGAAATATTCTTACTTTTGTCAGTCATTTTGCCATTCTTCAAATAGGACCGATTAAGATGAAAAACATTCATACCAATAATGTAAAACATTCATACCAATAATGTTATAACTCATTTCAACTAGATCATTCCAATTCAGGCCACACAAACTAAAAGGGATTGAAAAGGTCTGGGTCATAGACAGTTTCAGTTTAAGTTGATGGCAAAAGATTTTTTTTTTTTAAACATGGTTTTTGAATGAAGTGTTGTTTTCAGGGAACATTATTATCCTCTTTAAACACAGAAAGGTAACTGAAACAATGGACAGCCAGTTCAAATTAGACAAGTTTCATAGGGAACATATTAATATAGGATCAGTAGCCAACCGACATATTTTCTCAGAACAACCGAATGTTCCTGAATCAGGGAACACAGGATTAAAGCTTCATCAGAAGAATATATATATATATATATATATGTATTAGGAAAGCACCAGAAGTTTATTTTATAAGCTCAAGTCTTAGGCAAATCACTACAAACACTCAGAAGGAAACACTGACGATCAATTCATAAACAAATTACCTTAAAGTTTACATCTGAAATGTTTGGGGACCCAAAATCTTCCATAATGGCAGCCTTGAAGTCTTCAAATGTCCAAGTCGATGCAATCGTAACCTTTACAGGAAGTTCAAAAAAAATATAAGCCAATAGTATACATATGTTATGGACTTACTGGTAGGTAGCAAAAGTGTTTAGTGTCTTACTTTGCTTGACTTCATTGCATCCTTTATACGAGTCTTGTCTTCATGATACTGACAAAGCAATAAACATGGAGGTAACAATGCAATTACCATTTCATGGTAAAACAACCACACACACACACTTAAGGAAAGAGGTAAAATGAATGCAATGGCAGATCAACAAATATGGGCACAATCCAGTATCCCTTCGCGATAAACATCACAGAACATTGCAGGGAGAGAAGAATCATGCACATAGAATTTTGACCAGATTAGTGAATGCATTAATCAACTCGTAACATTTGAAAAAAGAATTGTGAAGGCTCAACTGCTTTAAAGTGCCAAGGATGGACAGTACAACTCTAGAATGAGATGAATTATGCCACAGTTTGAATGTAGCCAAACCAAAGAGACATTGCTTACTTGAATTTAAGTAAAGGTTAATTGCAAGCACAAGCAATTGGACAGGCCAGCGCCAGATTAAAGCACTTGGGAAAGAAAAAAGAAACTTATGACGAAGAATTCACAATATCAGTCAAAAACAACCTTAAAAACCCTTACTCAAGGTAAACCAAGTTCAGGCCAAATTTCAGAAATGTAAAAGTGAAACACCAGGTGGAAAGTCAGTTAAGCCAATTTCAGCAGAAAATCAGTCAAAAATTCGACTGAGGATGAAGACTGGATGATGGCTGAGGCAAATATTGGAAATTTACACCAATATATTAAAAAAAATGATAAAATATATTTTTATTTCCATTCAGTTTAATTTTTATTTTAAATTTGTATTATCCTTTTCCATTTAATATTTTCCATTTATTTTTATTTTTATTTTTTTCACATTTATCACATTAATTCTGAATTGCAAAAAGTACCATAAAAACATGATATATTTATTACTTTAATTATTTCTGTAAAATTTAAAAATAAAGTTATCGGAAAACAACTAAAATATCAAACAAGTTAATAAAAATAAGTTTTGTATAATTTATAAATATAAATTTCAAATGAAAATTAATTTGATAAGCTGAATTCAAATACAACTTTCAATGGTGATTAAACTAACAAAAATTGCTGAACAAGAGACTTTTAAATGAACTTTTTACTTTATATAAAACCTTACTTAAATTTTAGAATAATTAAATTAAAACTTTACTCTAAATTTTGAATAATTTAATTTTTAACTCAAAATGATAAAAAAATGTTTCATAAAACTAATAATTTCATTGAAAGGTGTAATCTTTTAAAAAACATAAATATGAATATATTGACAGAGATTAAGATAAGCACAAAGTTAAGTAAATACAGACTAAAGAACAAGAATTTGAACAATTTTAGTTAATTTAAATTTATTAAAAATAGATAAGTATAAATATACTAAAAGAAATTTAAGATAAGTTTAGTATAAAGTCAGATAAATATAGATTGATAAATAAGAATTAGAAAGATTTTAATTAATTTAAATTATTTCATTTCAAGATAAAATGCATGTTTTAATATAAATTGCAACCATTTTAAGTTAATATTTTTAATAAATATACGAATACAAATTTTTATATCTTCTAATTATTATCGAGCACACTTTCAAAATTCATTTTTTTTTATTAGTGCATAAAGTATAATTGCTCAATGACACAAATCTTATTGTTTCAAAATTCATTTTTTTTTTTTTTGATAGATAAGCAATTGTATTAAAAACGAAAAAAAAGGCCCCAAGGGGTATACAGGGAGTATACAACTAGGAAACCAAAACCAAGCATAGAAAAAGGCCCAAAAGAGCCAAAAACAAAACAAACCACGAAGCCAGCGCTATGGAATATTGAAAATATTCTTAGCGAAGCTGATGTCTAACATCGAACAAGAAGCCACCTAGAAGAGAAGCCGAAAATAAAAAGCATTTATTTCAGTCTCGATTTAGAAAAAGCTTCATCCTCAAACACAACCTCGTTTCTTTCCAAATGGCCTGCACAAACACAGAGGTACTCGCTCTCCATAACTTCTGGCGCCCTTTTTCCTCAAGATGGAATGCAGAAGCCAACCCCGCAGTAGTCTTTCACCGTAAAAAGGACAAACCCACCCCCCAATTTACGTAGAGAAAAATTGCAAATCCATATGCACCACACCTAGGGCAATGGATAAACAGTGTTCTAAAGATTCTTCATCCTTCCACAAAACACACTCCGTCACACGAGAAACCTTTTTAAGCTGATTCATGGTCAAAATCTTGCTCCCACCACATTCTACAAAGAATCCCACCTTAGTGGGAACGGTAGGATTCCACAAAGATCTTTATAGCGCCGACACTGACATCGTTTCAATACTCAAAGCATGTTTTAACAGAAACTACCATTTTTTTCCTTCCACCATAATCTATCTAAATATTAGGGTTGATAATTTCTGGGCTGAATCAGAAAGCAAGAAAACCTTGAACCTCCTCCAATTCCCAATCCTGAAAGTGCCTTTCAAAATTGAAGTTCCAACCTTCCGCGGACCCCGACGCCTCCCAGAACTCCGCAACCTTGGCCCCTTTAGAATTAGCCAAACGATACAAAGAGGGAAAAGAAGAGCAAAGTGGAGCTTGACCACACCACCAATCTTCCCAGAATCTTGCCTTGAAGCCATCCCCAATCTTCATTGAACAGTGATTTCTAAGGAACGAAACTTTTGCAAATTTCCTTCCAAAGACCAACCCATGGCATCCCTTAGGAATGTGGAGGAAAATGTACTCTCATCCTCCAAGCCATATTTCATAAATATGACGCTCCTCCACATGGAGTTTCTTCCGTTGAGAACCTCCAACACCATTTTCCAAGCAAAGCCCTATTAAAGTTGGTAAGATTGCGAATGCCCAAACCACCCTTCTCTTTTCTCTGACAGACTAAGTCCCAATTTATCAAATGGATTTTCCTTTCCGAAGAGCCCCCTCCCCAAAGGAAGTCACGCTGAATTTTTTCTAGTCGAAATTTAACTTTCTTAGGGATCCGGAAAAGAGACAAAAGGTAGGTGGGCATGTTGGAGAGTACATCAAGGAGGATGGAGTCTTCACCTTGATATGTTGCCTTTCCAAGAGCCAACCTCGTTACTTAAACCTTCCACTCCGTCCCATACTCTAGCCTTATGTTTTGCGCCCAGGAGGTAGCCCGAGATACTCAAGAGGCAAAGAGCCCATTTCGCACCCCAGCTCTAACGTTACCCATCCACGTTCTTCTACCCCGCCCACGGCAATAAGGAGCTTTTCTCTAGATTAATCTTCAACCCCGAAAGCGCTTCAAACCAAAGCAAATCCAACATAGTGTGTGTCACCCATCCTCGCAGATCCCATGTAATATTTTAAGAGATCATCCGTTAAGAGCAATGTGTGATATGTTTTGATAAAGGTTATCTCTCCCCTTAAACATATACCCAGAGATAAAGCCTCCTTCAGCTGCTTTGTCAATCATTAACGAAAGAGCCTCCATCCCCAAGACAAAAAGATACGGCGATAATGGGTCCCCCTGCCTTAACCCTCTCGAGCTCCCAAAAAAACCCGCTGGGCTACCATTAACCAGAACAGAGAAAGTTGCAGTAGAGATGCACCATTCTATCCAACTCACCACTTATCCCCAAAACCCATCTTTAGCACCTTCGTAATGAAAGTTCCAGCTTATCCGATCATAAGCTTTCAATATCTAGTTTGCAAGACCTCCCTTCTCCTTCCTCTTTGCATCGAGTCAATGACCCTATTGGCAATCGTGGATGCTATTCAGATTTGTCTTCTCCCTCCACAAAGCATTTTGAGCCTAAGCTACAATCCAAACCATCTGTTCTCATGACTTTTTTCAAATTTCTATTAGCCAGACCTTACAATCGCTTTATATACTACCAATTAGGCTGATTGGTCTAAACTCCTTCAAGTCCTCTGCCCCCCTTATCTTTGGAATCAAGACAAGGAATGTAGAATTTAGGCCTTTCCCAAATCTTCCCTCTCATGAAAATCCTTGAAGAGATCCATAATGTCCACTTTGACTAAGTCCCAACTAAGCTGCCAAAACGCCGCAGTGAAGCCATCAGGACCCGGGGCTTTATCCCCATTGAGATTTAGCAACGCAGCATGGATTTCGGCTTCAGTAAAAGGTTCCTCAAGTTTAGAGGCAGCCGATACCTCTAATCTAGAAAAATCCAGGCCCTCAGGGCTAGCTCTCCAATCACCCGGGTCGGCTAGTAAAACTTTGAAAGCATTCGCAATACCTGTTCTAACCTCCCCATCCCCTTCAAGCCAATCCCCACCAATCCGAATCCTTTCGATAGTATTACTTTTTTTGTGAGAATTGGCCATTCTGTGGAAAAACCCAGTGTTCCTGTCCCCCTCTTTTAGCCATATCTCCCTAGACTTTTGCCTCCAAGATGTTTCCTCCATTAAGGACCATTTCTTGAAATCCTCCAACGCTATCATTCTCGTGCCAATTTCTTCGGTGGAAAGGGGTCTTTGATTTTCTAAATCATCCCAAGCTGCCACTTTTGCCAAGGCTGACTTCTTATTTTCTTCAACCCTCCCAAAGACCTCTTTGTTCCATTTTTTGAGCAAATTTTTTATGGCCTTCATCTTTTCCATTAGAACATAACTGCTTGTCCCCCTAAACTCTAGCCGCTGCCACCAGACCTTGATTAGATCTTTGAAACCCTCCTCTTTAATCCACATATTCTCGAATCTAAAAGGGGAAGGTTTCTTTTGTAGAACGCTACCCCCTTCTAGTAGAATGGGAAAATGATCAGAGGTAGGCCTAGGGAGGATACTCTGTCTCGTCCCGCCAAAAAGACAGTCCCACTCCTCAGAGACTAAGAACCTATCCAGTCTTGCCATCCTGCAATTATTTAGACCACCCTTCCAAGTGTACTGGCCACCCTGAATTGGAAAGTCTCTCAATTCCAAGTCATCTATTACCTGGGAAAAGCGTCTCATTGAACCCGTGATTCTACCTTCCCTACTCCGTTCATTTGGGAATCTAGTGATGTTAAAATCCCCGCCAATACACCACGGATCATTCCATAATCCATTAATAGCCCCCAGTTCGTCCCAGAGAAATTCCCTAGCCCCATAGGCAGTGGGGCCATACACCCCCGTGAACACCCAAGTACGGTCTTCTACAATTAACTTAAATCTGCAAGACACTGTGAACTGACCTTCCTCTTTGTCTAGGAGTTGTAACATACGAGAATCCCAGAAAATCACAATACCCCCAGAGGCCCCCTCAGCTCTTACAGCCGCCCAATCTAAGAATCTGCCCACCCCAAACTCCTAATCAGACCATTAGACACTTCCTTGAGTTTTGTCTCCTGCAGACAAACGACATCCACTCTCTGCATCTTGATGAAGGCCTTAATCACCTTCCTTTTATTCACATCATTCGCTCTCAATGACCTGTCTAAGATAAAATTTTTATCTTCGTCAATGATTATACTGGTAGTCTCCGACCTCCTTCCCTAGGCCTCCATCCTTTTTCCTTATCGTGTCCGTCACATTCCAAGCCAATTTTTTCATCTCCCTATCAAACTTTGTGGTTCTGTCCCCCCCTTTTCCTTTCCCCCTTTTCCTTCCTACGTTAAACCTCTTCAGAAACTCCAATATTTCCTCGTGGGCCGCAATGAGAAACCCAAAACTTACAACCGGGCCGTATTAACTTTCTCATCCCACGATTCCTTAACCTCTGCTAGAGTCTCGTTCCCCCTATTTTCATCTTTATCCCCATCCTCACACCGTCAAGCCTCTCCTCAGATCGCCACTAAATCCCAAAGACGGGGTCTCGTCAGCTAGATATAAAGAAAATCGCCAGGGCGTTAAAACAATGCCCCGAGACTCCCTACGCCCCGTGGTACTCATCGTAGCCCCCATGACTCATGGATTCCCCTCTAACTCGGGGAGGTCCTGGGTCTGCACAAGGAGAAGAAGGAAAAGAGTACAGCGTCATAGGGGAGCAGTACCTTTCGTCTTCGCTGGAAAGAATGATTTCCTTTGCCTTGTCCTTGTGCAGAAGAGATGGAATCCCATCCTTGTCTGAAGAGCATTCCTTGGACCTTGGAGACGAGAGCCATCTCGGGCCCAAAACTCGTCGATAGTCAGGACTTCCGCTTCCCCTTTCCCGGCTCGCCCCAACTGCACGGCTTAGCCTTTCCGGCCCAAACCTTGAAGGATAGCCCACCGCCGGAGACTCCATCTTCGCTCGAACCCCATCCGCAGCAATTCTCGGCCCCGGGAACGGCCGCCGCCACGCAAAAGAGCAGATTCAACCCAAGTGTATCACCAAACTCGAGCCTACATACGTCGCCCTTATCCCCTGCCTCTCCTCGCTCTGGCCTCCTTTCTTCCACCGCGATCGGGATCCCCGTCAGAACCTTACGAGGCATAGAATCACGAGGGTGAAAGAGTTCACCCTTTCAAGACCTCTCTCGCAAGATGAAGTCTCGACTGTGCCTCCATGACCAAAGGGTTCCTCCAATTGAAGAAACCGGTCTAAACAAGAAGAAGAATTATTAGAGAGTGGCGCTTCGTATGGCTATACCTGTCCATCAGCGCTTGAGTTTTGGGACTCGTTTGCCCTAATCAAATTCTTCCTTAGCAGATAGGGGGACGTAGCCTTTAATTTTGAGCGGTCTTTGGGCTTTGGATCCGGCTGACTGTCCGGGCCCAAAACATTGGTAATATCGATGGCTCCATTGGGCCTGAATTCATCAACTAATGGGGTTGGTCCAAAGAACGGCCGGCCTAGCCCATCCGCTCGCTGGGAGGAGAGCTCCTCCGCCTAAACACCGTCGAACCCCATCCCACATGGTCGAGGTTTTCCCTTTAGGGAAGGAGCCACACCAAAGCTCGCACGCCTTCGCTCGCTCTGTCATCCCCTGTCCTCCGTCGCCTTTGGCGGTGAGCCGGGTCCCACGACGCGCCCCAGCCACGCGCCGTCTATGCTCATCTTCCTCCCTCCGCTTCTGCAACCCTTCTTCAACCTCCATTTTTGATGGATACACCTCTGCAACCCATGGTGATAACTCCCACCAAATTTGTAACTCGTAGCTCCTCGAACCCGCCAAGATATTTACTGTGCTTGGTTTCACCTCCTCCCTTATCCTAACCAATATTCTTACCCATGAGATTTCAGATCCCAGCCCTGTTTCCTCATCTACTTTCAGGAAGCCTCCACAACCATCTCCTATCTGCTTCAGCGTCTCTCTGGTCCATAATTGTAATGGTAACCCTAACACCCTGATCCACGCTTCCTTCCTGAAATTCTTGTTTTTCACGCAACCCGATCCGCCTCCATCTCCGCATTCGTGACTCTCCGAAAGCATTACACTCTCTCCATCACATAATTCGACCTTCCAAAAATCAAACTCAAATAAAGATTAGTCCTTATTTAAAAAAGCCACCGAAACACCTCCTTGTAGCTTCCACACTGCCCTAGCCCACGATTCCAACTCCCTTGACAAGGGGATGAAGTCCGGATTCTGCTTCCAACTACCAACTAGGCTGTGTTTCAGCTTTCCCCACATTGAACTAGTATCAGAATCCCCCGCTTCCACCCAAATGGTATTCACTTGATTTCGCTTTCACTGTGACAAGAAAGACCTCCTACCTTTAGAATGTTTGCCACTGAAGTGCTGATTTTTCCTCTTTTTATCGTCGATTCCCAATTCATTCAACTTGTACGCTTGGGGATTTTCCTTAAATCTTTTCTTTCTCCTCTGCCTCCTGAATATGAGCCTATGTTTCTTCCCCTCCTCGTCCCTTACTTCACACAAAAGAAAGATCCAAATTCTTTGTTTTCGATTCTCTCTAGACTAAAGAGCCTTTTCTCCTCCCGCCAATTTCATTCTCCATTTTCCGGACATTTTCCTACAGCATTCATTGACTCCCTTCCACAAAGTGCCCAAACTTTTCTCTCCGAACCGAACCCACGATATTCCAGCCTTGCTTTTTTCTATTATAAAAAACTGTTTCCTCCTTCCTACCCCTTCCACCCGGATATCGAAAGCTTTTGCCTCAACGGTGAACCATCTTCTGCTTCCTCTCATCTTCTCAACTCAGAGCAAGATTCTTAAACTCATGGCTTCTCTATAATGGCTTTCATTAGTGATGCTAATTATGCAAGGTGTAGTGATACTAGGCATTCTACTACATGATGGTGTATGTTTCTTGGATCAGCTCTTATTTCCTGGAAAAGTAAGAAACAAGATCGTGTTTCAAAGTCCTCCACTGAGTTTGAATATAGGAGCTATGTTTATTAGTGCATAAAGTATAATAATTGCTCAATGAAACAAATCTTATTGTACCCATATTGTTTTTCTTCATGGGAGCAACTTCAACATCTCTATTATTATTTGTTTAACTAAGCAAATTTTATTATGCATATATTGTTTTATTAAAAAGAGCAACTTCAATATGTGTATTATTACTTGGTTTACTAGTTCTTAGAATTCTTACAAACATTGTCGTGACTTCTGACCAATTTTCTTCCCGCCAAAATTTCCATTCACTACTTTAGTAATATTAGACCATTCAAATTCTGTGATTTCCAATATTTTCATCCTTAATTATTTCAACAACCAAGATGAACTTGGGAGGATTATGTCTGAGAGGATTAGAAGGAATTCTTTTTCCTAATAAATCTAGGACTGAAATTTATTTATTTATTTTTGATAAATAGGACGGAAATAATTTACCAAGCACACATTATATAATGAAAGATACAAGGTAGTACCTGTTTCTCTAACTCTTCAGCAACATCCTCAAACAAATCCTTTGGGGTTGAACCAGAGGTGTTGGATGCAACAGCCAAATAAGGTGATGAATCTTTAACCTAGAATTTAAATACAAAGAATGTAAACAAAATAACATGCTATGAAATATAAATAGTATTTTATAGATGACTTTCCATTTGGTACATAGAATCAACCTGGAGACTCCACATCCCTATACCCCAAAACCTTGCCACCTGAACCAAGCCTCGAGCCATTCTAAGAACAATCCCTAGGTTTTTTATAATATATAAGGATAATAGGATATACAAATCTCAGACTTGTTCCAATATGCCTTATCACCCAAGACAAGGCCCTGGGAATAAGTTCCACATTAACCTCTTTTCTAATCATCAGGAGGCCTCCATCAACTAAGACAAGTCCTTGAATCTGGGTAAAATCCCATATTAACCTCTACTCTAATTGCCCAGGGAAATTTCCGTCAGGCTAATCACACAAGAAATGAATTTAATTTTGCTAACCTTCATGCAGTAATCCCGCCAGTGAGTTTTGGCCGTAAGAGTGCCAGCAGCAACATGCTCTTCCATCAGATTCCGAAATTCATCACGGTTCTTTCTCTCAGCACGCCTCAATTGTTCCTTAAATTTAATTGAAAAAATAATAATAAGAACACAAACCAAAACAGTTTAAGCAATAATAGAAAAATGGGTTTTAATAAGCACCTTCTGTATCTTCCTCTGTTCCTCCTCTTCTTTCTCTAGGTCACGAATATATTCCTGAGACAACATCAAATATAAGCACAAATTTTAAGAAAACAGAAACAACCATAAGTGAGTCCTCACCTGGAAAATCTCCAGGCGATCAATTTTCTCAAGACGGGAACATCTTTCATCATCTTCTAGGCGATCTTGAACTTTCCGCCACTGGCTGTTCACCTGCAGGCAAAAGAATTCATGGCTAAAATTTAACAATAGAACTACAAAGGATCAAGTGAAACAAATTTAAGTTCAATATGTACCTTAATGAAGTCACAAGATTCGAGAAATTGCCTGTACTCCATCCTATTCCGCTTCTGCTCCTCAAATGCCTTTGCCCTTTCCTGCACTCAGACCCCATTAAAAGAACAATGAGAGTGGTCAATATAGGCAGGTCAGAATATCTTAATCTAGCCCCTGATAGGCTTTTGCATTCTCAACCTGATTCCACTTATTCACAAATGCCATAAAATTTCTATAATAAATCCTTCACCCAAGTTTCCGTTTAGTTATCCTGCATCAATGCAGTGAATTATTCCAGAAATTGATGAGTAGGACAATGGTTTCTTATACTAATGGGGTGGATTCAAAAATATTGTCTGAAGTGAGAAGTTCTTTGTTTGTGTTGTGCACATACATACTAGTGAAAAGCAATAAACTGAGATTATGGACTTCTCAATTACATCTTGAAACCCTTATGTCTGCAAATGCAAGCAAGAATCGCTGAAATAAAAAAAACTTTACCTTTTTTTGAAGTTCCACCATGAAGTTGTCAAAAAGATCCTCACGATCCCTAGCCCGTTCAACAGCCTTGAACCGGTCATCATCTTGAAACATATCTACAGCTTTGCTGATTACACAAAAAGGTTTAGTTAAGGCATCTAAAATATTTAGCACATGGTATGGAATCTTAAACTACAGCAAACAGGAAATATACCGAAACATTAAAAGTTTAACAATATAGATAAAGATCAGAACCTCCATTTTATGGATGAAGTGAGTTCTTTGCACTCCTGAAAGAGATACAAGCACAAATAAACACCACAATAAACAAAAATAACTATAAAATATTAATACAATTTAAGGGACATAAGAAATGTACTTCCAGCATTGTTGTAAACTCTTCCCGGGCTTTTTTCTGCCTCATGCGCCTCTCCTCAGCCTCAATTTTTTTCCTTTGACCCAAGTACTAAATTATGATGAATATGATATGTTAATTATCAGAAAGACATCCCTGTGTTGCTAATTAAATAGCAGCAAACACAAATAAAAAGGTTTATGCCAGATGGAACTACATCAATGTGTGCCAAAAAATCAGTACAAAGAACCATTTATGTGACATTTCATTCAATGCTTACTTCGTTAAATGCTTGCTTCCGCTCACCAAGTGTTTTTAGGGCACCATATCTCTTGTCATTAATTATTGCTTTCATTGCCTGATATCACATTTCAAAACAAAGGACAAGCACTTGAAGAAATTTAAATAGTAAAAATAAATAAATAAATAAATAGATAAACATAATATCACACACCATATATACATATATATATATATAATATAAAACAAAGTTACCTGATCCCAAGTCCAGTCAGACTCAACATTTGCAGATTCCAAGAGCGCTTTGAATGCATTTTTTGCCTCCTAAATCAAGAAAAAGCAGTGAAGATGGTAATGAATGATTTAGTGTTTTCTCAGTACAAGGTAAATAACTGAACCACATATTGAGGCTATTACCAGCTTATTGGCGTATACCAAAGGTTCATCATCAACTGTTTTCTCCTCTAGGGGAGTCACATTAATTTTTCCTGCATCTGCCATTCCTTTTTTTGCCTCCTGTGAATCATACCACACCAATAAAACATCCAAAGCATGTTAAGTATTCATTATTACTCGGTCGACTACTAAACTAAAACTTGCAATGGGATTTTTGAAAAATGACCCTGCCTAAAAGCTCTAATACTCATATTTCTAAAGCCTAAATCAAACTGAGCAATACAAGGTACTTGATTTTTTTTATGACAAAACATCATTATGAACTCCTTTCCCTCCTGAGCAGAAAAGGAATTTCATATTCTGTTCTACTCCATGGCAACCAAACAGTTACCAAGCCAACACCAGGCTTGCCCAATTTTTAAGTTGTAAAACAACACTAGTAATAAATACATACCTCTATACTCTGCATGGAAGCCCCATTTGTAGCATCAGCTGATAGATTCTCGAAGCTACTCCTGCAAATTTTTAGTAAGTATAACAAAGCATTCAGAAGCCTTCATGTTTGTCACTGATAACTATATTAGGGGGTGGGGGGGGGGTGGCAAGGCACCAAAAAGCATTCCATACATTGATGTGGTGTTGGGATTGATGAAAGCAGCAGGAACCCCAGTACTTCCAGGAACAGCAGCAGGTATAGGAGTTACCATAGAAGGTTGAACTCCAACTGCACTTGTCGTTACAGCAGATTGTGCCATTGGAATGGCTGATGTTCCAGAAACCACCACAGGAGGAACAGCTGCAACAACAGGTGTGACTGGAGCTGGGCTCGAAGTCATTCCAGACATTGTCGAAGAAGTGGTAGAGCTAACTGAAACTGATGAAGTAGATGATGTTTCGGGCAAGGAGACAGCAACAACAGCAGGTGCATTGGAAGTCATTCCCATTTCAGACTGAGTTTCCTGGCTAACTGCATTTTCAGCTTGTTCTCGAGCCAACTGAGAGCAAGTAATTAAAGTGAAACTAGATACATAAGTAGGGAGAAATATTGAGTCACAAGTCAAGCAGTAAAACCTTCAATTCTTCAGGCAAGGTCCATTTAGATTGCTTTGTAACCTTGTTGTAATAATACCTGGAAAAAATCATCTCTGAATCATTAGTAACTATGAAAAACATTGAAAGAGATTTTTCTTTTTGGATCAGATGGTAAAAAGGGATCACAGCAGCATCATAGTTTAAGTACACAATTAAACGAGAAATATGAAAATTATGACGCACTTCCTTCCTTCTGGAGTTGTGAATTCCTTCCAAACAGTTGACGCATCAGCCCTCTGTTACAATGAAGATTTTATTAGGAAAGGAGGAGAAGCAACAAAGAAATTCTTTAAATGAGGTAATAATAAAAAACAATAAATAAAACAAATGTTAGTTTATGCATAAGGAAATAGATGCTATACACAAATGGAATAAAAAAGTCAGAAACCCGTTTATGCTTGAATAAATAAGTGAAAATTGATTCCAATGACCTGTATGCTCATTTAAGTACACATGCAGACAAAAATAATAGAGTAAGGAATCAGCAATAAAAACAAGCATAATGAAATAATAAAACGAATTTAATATATATACAATAAAAATACCTATTCAAAAAATAATAAAAAATGAAAATAAAAAAATTAAGCAGATAAAATAGCGAAACTCATCCTATGACCAACATAAATACTGTGTAACCATTGCCAAAAAATTTGAATTCCCAAGCAAGGGCTCCAGGCAGTAGATGCATTGCATGCTCTAGTTGTTACATATGCGTGCAAGAAGGCCAAAGCTATCACAACATCTGACCTGGAACTGGTCCGTTGTACATGTGATTGAACCACACACTTGAATATTCTATATTTAGTTGACCGTTGGAACCCTACAACATTCTAATGTCTAACTACTAAGCCCTTTGAAAATTGGACAGTGATGGCAGTCATAATCAATCTGAAACTCCTCACCTCAGTAAATGCTTACTTATCGTTTATTGACTGCCCACTACTTTATTCAATGAATCATTCTTGCAACAAATTGAAATCCAATCGCAAAATCAATAAATTGCAATCTAAAGGGGAAAATCAAGAACCAAGGGAAAAAAATATTTTTAACAGGCAAAGAACCAAGAAAAACAAACTGAAAAAGAATGTCCGTTAGTAAAAAGGGAGAACCATCACCACGAATGAGGGGAAAGTAAAAACTACATGTCTGTTCAGTTCCATCATACATAAAGGTCAAATTAAAAAGAAACAATAAGCAAAAAAAATTAACAGGCTATAAAATGAACTAGTTTTTAACAAGCAAGCAAATTATGACAATTTCCATATCTTGTATACAGACACACTTAAAAAATGCTTATGATAAAAAAAATTGCCAAGTTAGCATCTCAAAATCAGTAAACACTACAAAGGAACCAGATATGATAAAAATAAACATGAAGAGAAATAACAAGGATAAACATCTCTTGAATTATTTTGGTTTACTGTTGTATTTTAGTGTATTGACTCCATACGTTGGAGGTGATCATTTAAGAAATATATGCCCAAAGAGAAGCAGAAAAATTGGGTTTGCCCAAAAAACACAGAAAAATACCATATAATCCTCAACATTATCAAAGGCAAATATAATAGCAAAATTCACAGGAAAACCGACTATCCAATTGCCATGTGCAATGAATCTCTTGATTGTATTAAATTTTGGCAAGAATTAGTCAATCACCAAAGCAACCATGCCATGGCACAGGTGCATGATTGACATACCCTTCTATATTGACAAATAAGATAGGTTGCATCATTTTTATTTTTTGATGAAGAATAGTTATCAATTTTAGTGAGTACTATATTACATCCCTCCAGATTCTTTTTGTTTCTGACAAAGAAGCACAACAAAGATGATGACAAAACTAAGGCTGTAGTTAAAGGAAAATGAAGCAGAAAACAATCCAGAATAATACTTGCATCAATTTTAGTTATAAGAGCATGTGTCACATGAGAACTCCATAACAAAAGAAACAAAAATATGCCCATAGAAACAGAAAATCAGCAATATATAAAATCTGGACAGCAACAGATCACCAGTTACCAATTTACTTTGTGAATCACTAACAACTACACCTGTGCAACCTTTAAGCATAGGTATCAAGAATCAATGAAACCAAGAAGACAAAAGGGACAGGGGTAAATCCATAACCATGGAATCAGACATAGTGATCAGCATGAGAAATGAGAAATAAACAATGAATATAGCAGTAGATATATACTTTACACAGAAATGTGATCGTTAACATGTGGATTTAGCAGAAGGAAACATGCAAATTAAGATAAATATCAAAACTCTGAGATTTGAAATTTTCATATAAATGATGATCATATTGACTGCTTCAACTGCATTTTCAGAACCAAACATAAATTAATGTTAGCACACTTAAGCGTGAAAGTAACTCCAGATCATGTTACAGAGAAGTGTGTGGTACTATGATTATACCATCCATCTAATCAATTGAACATGACAAAATATTTCAAATTTAAAATTGCAGAAGCAAATACAGAAGAAAGAAGAAATAAACAAATAGTAGAAGTATCTAAAATTTAGAAAAGAAAAAAGTGGCATAATAAGAGCAATCACAGACATAAAAACCTAACACCGGAAAAGAAACAGGAATCATTTTGTCACCCTAAAAGCTGTGCTAAACCAAAGAATGAAATACATTAAGCAACCATAACTAATTGGCATAGATTAACTGTTTCTAACAACCATCTACATGAAAAATGCCCCTACATGATTAAATAAAATAAATAGCAAATTGTTGCCTGCCTTGAGAAAGTGAAACCTCGCCTTCAAAGTGAGCATATAGAGCAGTCGTTATATTCTCCTGACTTGCCATGACATCTACAAACCAGGGGAAGAACATGCAAACAAAAGGAGAATTTGCATAAAATGATTTTGTAAGCATGGCAACAATTCAATTTTTTTTCATCATCCATAAAAGGGACCACAGATCGTACAAATTCCAAAACAATTCAAAGGGGCATGCTTCACAAGCAGTAGGAGAATATTAAACTTCTAAGAGAAACCAAAGAATGATAATAACTCACCTCAATTGGAGTCATTAATTCCAAAGGCTTTTCCCAACTAGAAAGTCTTGTCTTCTTGTTGTAGTAATATCTGAAAAATACCATATGTCTGTTAAAAAAACCTTTAAAAAACTACAAAAATGTCATAAACGACAGCAAGAGGACAAGATTAAAAAATATATATGATTTATAATTCAAAATAGCAAGGTTTTAGGTAAAAGCCCCTTAGTGAATGATATAATAGTTTAACAATGCCATAGCATAGAAGCAAAAAGAATAGATCAGCTACAACAAGAATTACCTTCTCCCATCAGCTGATGTGTGCTCTTGCCAATCAGATAAGGATTGATGAGTTGGGTTAGGAACATTTACCACCTGAAATTCAGACAAGCAAAGAGTAAAAGTAGAGCTAATAGTAACTAATATCTCATGCAAATGGTGCCCGTCATGGGAAAAAATCCAAGACTTCCCACAAGGTTTTTAGGTTCATCCCTGACCTCCCTTGAGGGTTCTTAATTTGTCGCTGACACCCACAGTTTTCAACAACTTTTTTTTTTTTGATGGGCATATGATAAGGTATAATTTTCACCAATATGTATTGTATCCTAAAAATGTCAACAAAACATATGATACCAAAAAAAAGCATACTGTAAAGACATGTTTGACTGTCAGTAGATCCTTCATGGAATCAATTTTGAAGATTTTCCATAGAAAGATACTGAAAGGTTCAAAATGAATGACATAAAGTAAACGAAAAATAAGAGTAAGCTCTAGCATGATTACCTATCCAATGAATATTAAGGCAATACTGTAAAGAAATTATATATATATATATATGTGTGTGTGTGTGTGTGTGTGTGTGTATATAACACAATTAAAGTTATGAGGTATAATAGTTTCTTATCAATGTACCGTCTAACAACGTGTAGAAACTAGGAACTTTTCACGTAACAATATTTTAAGCAGATGAGTTGGAATTTAAAGCATAAAGTTGCATGCAAAGTTTAGAATATTTTATAGGCCCATCACCAAATCCGTAAATTATTATGTCATGCTCTATTCAGTTGATTTCATTAAAAACTTCAGCATGAAGAGGAAGATTACCAAAATCAGGCTGTAGGATTTCAACAATAGAATCAATTTTAGGAAGAACAATGGGTTGAGGCTCAAATTTTGGAATGATAAACGATGTAATGACTAATCCCTTGGAAAGGTTTTCCTGATTTGTTTTCAATAGACACTATCAAAGATACATAGATACTAAGGTGTGGAATCCAAAGGGGAAAGGGGATATAAGAACCCTCGTTTCTCAAGACAAAGTCATGATTGTAAACTAGGTCGAATGAAGACTTTTTTTTGGTAGATTGAAATTGCACAGAATTGCAAGGATGTAGAGGATAAAATAGTTCAGCCAAACTAATAGTTTGGTTTAACTCAAAACCGTGGTATTTTATCAATCAAATCTTTCCACTCCTTGTGGAATGGAAGAAGAGATGCTTTGACTTCACAAATTGCTTGAAATCATAAGGTTCCATTGAGGCCTTTTTCTTAGGAAACGATACGGGTATGGATATTGACATTCAATCAACTCAAAACAAGAGGACAATTTTTTTTTTTTTTTAATCAGTAAAACAAGAGGACAAAATATGTCAAATAGATATTATATGAGTAATGCAGGAAAAATTGATCACATCCTCTCCACCTCTCAAAAGTAGTCATCTTGTCACCAGCTGATTTACACTCCGTTTAAAATAAAGTGGATAATTCGTTCCTTACACTCCGTTTGAAATAAAGTGGATTATTTGTTCCTTAATAGGGAGTGCCTCTTAAGCTAGCATTTGATCCCAAAGGAAGAAGAAAGTTCGAAGAGTTTCACCCCTACACCTAAAACCGTATCAAAGGATAAAAATGGAACAGTGCTCAAATCAAATAGTAATAGAGATTGTTGCATATATTCCAGCTCACTGCAAAAACTTCCACAACACATGCACTTGTTTGACTCAAATGGAACAATCAAGAAATTCAAAATGCTTGAGCAGATTATAGAGGAGTTCTTTCACATAAGACCCGAATTCATGAGAAAACAAATAGAGAAGAAGTTGTTCGTGGGCGTTCACAAGAGCTTATGGCCCGGTTGAAAGGAGAAATCAGGAGATCTTCTTGGAAGAGTTGGGGTCTTTGAAAGGTTTGTGGGGAGGACCATGGTGCTTAGGAGGGAATTTCAATGTCACCCTTTCTCCTACTGAAAGGAAAAGAGGGGGTAGACTATCCCCCTCTATGAGATGCTTTGTAAGTGTGATTAATGAGTTGGGGCTTAGAGACCTGCTCCTTCAGGGAGGCCCTTTCACTTGGAGGGGTGGTTTAAATAGCTGATCAATGTCACGCCTTGACAGATTTTTGGTAACGGCAGATTGGGAGAACAAGTTTAGCAATGCAGTGCAAAGCACCCTTCGAACCCGATTAATCGGATCTTGTCCCATTGTCTTCGGACAACGAGGAATTAAGCTAGAATTCGTCCTTTCCGATTTGAAATCATGTGGTTAAAGTATGAAGGATTCAAAGACCTTTTGAGGGATTGGTGGCAAAATTTGTAATTTTGTGGAACCTTCAGTTTTGTCTTGGCTTCGAAGCTAAAGGCGCTGAAGGGGATATTAAAAGGATGGAACAAAGAGGTTTTTGGGAGAGTCAAAACCAAAAAGGAGGCTCTTAAGAGAGGGTAGTATTCTGGGATGAACTAGAAAAGGAAAAGGAGTTATTTTGCGAGGAAGTTGAGGAGAGAGAAAATGCAAGAAAGGACTATAAGAATTGGGTTGTTTTGGAAGAGGTTTCTTAGAGACAGAAATCCAGAGAACTTTGGTTGAAAGAAGGGGACAAAAACACAAGGTTTTTTCATAGAATGGCCAATGCACATAGAAGGAGGAATACCATTATGAATATCACTATTAATGGTAGAAGATTAGTTAATGAAACAGAGATCAAAGAAGGCTTGGTAGATGCGTTCCAAAATCTCCTCTCTGCTCAGAACAATTGGCGCTCGCCTCTCCCAGATCTTCCTTTTAATGTGATTGGTGATGTTCAAACTGCAAAGCTTGAAGAAAGGTTCACGGAGGAGGAAATCTTGGCAGCGATCTCTAGGCTAAGCGGGGATAAAGCTCCTGGCCCAGATGAGTTCCCTTTGGCCTTTTGGGTCTTTAATTGGGACTTTGTGAAGGATGAAGTCCTAGGATTTTTTAAGGAATTTCATGAACACAATAGATTCTTAATTCTGATTCCAAAGAAAAATAACGTTGAAGACTTCAAGGACTTAAGACCTATCAGTTTAGTGGGAGGTCTTTACAAGATCTTAACCAAAGTTTTGGTCAACATAATCAAAAGGGTCATGAGTTTGATCATCTCCCAAGCTCAAAATGCCTTTGTCGAAGGTAGACAAATCCTAGACGCGTTTTAATAGCCAACGAGACAGTGGACTCAATTTTGAGGAAGAAAGAGAGCGGGTTGCTTTGTAAGTTGGACATAGAAAAGGCTTATGACCACATCAGTTGGGACTTTCTATTCCAGATTATGGAGAAAATGGGATTCGGTAGAAAATGGATTAGCTGGATCAAGTGTTGCATATCCACAGCCACTTTCTCAGTTCTTTTCAATGGCTCTCCCACGAGTTTCTTCCGGAGCTCTAGAGGTTTAAGACAGGGGGATCCTCTCTCCCCCTATCTTTTTGTGATTGGTATGGAAGCTTTGAGCAGGCTGCTAAAGCGTGCCGTGGAAGGCAATTTTATATCGAGTACCGCGAGTTTGAGCGAGGGATGGAGGGTGCTCATCATTTCCCATCTTTTGTATCACAGTGTGCTTATTACGTTTTGTGATGCAAAGCGGTGATGATGTATCTAGGCGGGATCTTAATGTGGTTTGAAGCATTCTCTAGATTAAGAATTAATTTAAGGAAGAGCGAAATCATCCCAGTGGGTAGTAATGTGGAGACATTGGCTATTGAGCTTAGGTGCGGCGTTGGTTCTCTAGCCACGACATACTTAGGTCTTCCACTTAGGGCCCCTCACAAGTCAGTGGGGTTTGGGACTCTATTGAAGAGAGATTCAGAAAGAGGTTGGCCTCTTGGAAGAGACAATACATCTCTAAGGGCGGGAGACTCACGTTGATTCAGAGCACCTTATCCAGTCTTCCTATTTATTTCCTCTCCTTGTTTCGGATTCCAAGGGCGGTTTGTGCTAGATTGGAAAAAATTCAGAGAGATTTCCTTTGGGGAGGGAAATCTAGAGCGAAAGCCACATCTTATTAAATGGAATACAATATGTTCGGAAAAGAAATTAGGAGGTTTAGGGGTGAGAAGCCTTTCCAAGTTGAATCAAGCCCTACTTTGCAAATGGACTTGGAGGTTTGCTAATGAGAGGGAACCGCTCTGGAGAAGGGTGATTAGCAGGAAATACGATGAATTGGTTAGGGGGGTGGAACACAGGCGACTTAAGCGGTGGTTATGGCACTAGTCTTTGGAAAGACATTAGAAAAGGCTGGCATACCTTATCCCAAAATGTTGTCTTTGCCTTAGGAGACGGCAGGAGATTATGGTTTTGGAAAGATATTTAATGTGAGGAGGTAGCTCTGAGCAACGCTTTTCCCAACCTATTTAACATGGCAGCTCATAAAGAGGTGTTGGTAGCAGACGTTTGGGATTTTTCAAGGGCAGAAGGGGGCTGGTCCATAGTTTTTGTCAGAGATTTTAATGATTGGGAAATAGAGGAGGTGGAAAGGTTCCTCCAAACTTGGGCAAACTTGTATAGTGTTGATAAAACTGATTCTTTGATGGATTTTTTGGTGTGGTTGGGGTATAGGTGAGTTTGAGGGTTTTTTGTTGGGTCCCTTTTTGTATACCTTTTTTTTTATCAGTAAAAACAGATATTATAGATGAAGGGAAAGTTCCCAAGAGTACGGGAGGCGAGACGAGGCCAACCAAACAAAGAAACAAAAGCCAAAAACTACCTACTCCCAGTAAGTTAGGAATTCCACAATAGAATTCGTTTTATCATCCCTATACACGTTAGCCCAAGCCCATAGATTGGATACAAAGTTAGCTTTGATTTTTTGGTCAGTGGTGCCCTCGTTCTCGAACTGACCTATTTCTAGCCCAGCGGAAGAGTCCAAAATAGTACAAGGTGCAGCTAGCCAGATTCTTTTGCGCTTTTTACCCACAGCGGCCCCTTGCCAAGCTAAAAGGGTGTGAAGCACCAAATGCGGAAAGACCCAACTAGTCCCAACGATTGACAAAAAAAGATTCCACAACATTTTAGCACTTTTACAATAGATTAGTAAGTGGTCTATATTCTCCTCGTCCTCCTCGCACATAAAGCATCTATTTACCAAAGTCATTCCACGGCGTTTGAGTTGGTTCAAGGTGAACTTAACTTTCTTGCACAGTAAACCACGACAAAGACTCTAATTTTGGAGGGCAATGGATTCCAAACAGACGATAAGGGAAATCGAATGCGGGAAGGTCGAAACGCTTTATCACGCATAATCTTTCTGAGAATCCTTTTTTCCTTGTCATTCTTCAGCCAAGACTTGTCACCTCACGAGAAGAGATAGTAGTTAAACTTCGTGAAGGGTATGAAGGAGTCTTGCTGTTCTCTTGATCTCCCGGTCGTTGAGAGGTCTTAGGAAAGTTAGGGACAGCCACCCAGCCCCCTGCTCTCTATCCCGGATGTCAGCAATCTGGCCTCTTTGTTTAGAGCCAAATTGAAAAGAGAGGATATCTAGAACCACAGGGCCTCCCTCTCCACACCAAACATCTTTCAAAGTTGATCTCTACCATCCCTAGGGAAGACATATTTTGGAAAAAACTGGGCCACTCTTTCCTAATTTCCAGCTATAAGCTAGTCCCATATGGCCTCCCGAATTAGCGGGTATACCAACCATCAAAAGACTCACAAATTTGCAAATAACTTTTCTCAAGCGAATTTATCGTTGGCAAACCTGTGATTCCATTCTTGAGCAACGCCTTGTTCATCTTCGATAAGCTTTTTATCCCAATGCCCCCTTTTCTCTTTTCAGTGCACACAGTGGCTCCCTTTTCCCTTTTTGTATACCTCTAGTGTATTCTTTGGGAGCCTTTTTCCTCTTTATCGATCAATATATATATTGCTTTTTACTGATCAAAAAAAAAAAAGAAAAAGAAAAGAAGCTGTTCGCACTAGAAAACAAATTTAGGCTTATCTTTGGGATTGTAAAAGGAGAGATGGTTCTGAGCAATGGGAAAACAGTAGATCTTTTCCATTAGTTGTTGCATTGAAAGGAGTCTAATAACCCAAAGCAATCAAGAATTGGAATTAATGTTCTAGAACAATTGACCAGTACAGAAAGAAGCTCAAAAAACTCAGTGTCTGTTAGCAAAGGTAGTTAGGACTACTAACTTTGTGAGTATCTTTTTATAGGAAAAAACCAGCAGAAATATGTTAAAGATAGAGGCGGGCAAGCATGCTAACTGAGTATCTATTATCCATGGCAATTGGAAAGTTGACACTTGACAAGGTTCAGGACAGGTATGCTGAATTTATAAAAGCATAGTGGCTCGAATGATGCAAATAAAAATAAATTTTCAGTCAATCCTTCCACACCTTTTTAGGGGCAAGAAAATTAGAAATAATCCTGA
The DNA here is from genome assembly GCA_016808115.1 of Tetrastigma voinierianum. Taxonomy (NCBI): domain Eukaryota; kingdom Viridiplantae; phylum Streptophyta; class Magnoliopsida; order Vitales; family Vitaceae; genus Tetrastigma; species Tetrastigma voinierianum. The sequence continues at coordinate 343,619 of JAEQBH010004131.1, read as the reverse complement.
TCCCAGTACGGCTATTTGAAATTTGATAACTCCAGTAGAAGTGGAGATTTTTGCTCAAAAAGTTGCTTGGAAAAGGCTCTGAACTTGGACCTATTGCAAGGGTAAGGATACCTTTTTGTGAACCAATGTTTCTTTTGAAAAGAAGATAAAGAATTAGTTGATCCCATCCTTCTAACTCTAATGAAATTTGGTGGTTTCCTCATTCAGGGTTGCTTAAATGATGTGCATTCAGTAAATGAAACTTTCTTAGGGCTGCATACTTCTTTTATAGGGAGGAAAAAAGTTTTGAGTTCTCCTGTTGAAGCGTGTTTTGGTCTTTATGAAGGAAACTCAGAAATCACGTGAAAGCAAAGGAATACATAAAAAAAGGCTTGACGGGATTTTATTTTTTTTCTATGCTGCCTCCCTTTCTTTACTTCACCTCTTGATGTCCATTATATGCATCCTATGAACTTTGGTATACTGCTTGTTAGATGCTACTAATATGTGTTCTGTTTGCTCATCAAAAAGTACAGGTGGAACCAAAGTTGAAGCTAAGGTTTTCAGATGTAAAAATGATCATTAACATGATCTTTGTAGAAAAAAATCTACAACAGTTGCACTTTTGGCACAGTCATAATGTTTTTTGACAGACAAACAAACGAACATATACATACATACACATATACATTGACTACAAAAATCAAAAAGGTGCATCAAAGTACACTAGAAAGATATAAGGAGGGCCAAATAACGATTGTAAGCTCATATCATCGGAACCAATAACCAACTAAATTTATAATCAAACATTGAATTCACATCTATGGACCTTTCAAAAGAATCATAATTTGGATGGTTTCATGCTCAAAAACCAAGTAACAACAGCAAGTAAACTCTTTCTGAAGAGCGTGTTCCAACCTTGTCAAGTTTCCCACATGATACATCTAATGGTAGAATCTACTGCTTTTTTTGGCTAAACCTGCTGTACAAGAATTCTTAAAGCCTAACCTAAACAAACAGTTTAATCCACTATGAATATATTTTTTTGGCAAATTTCTGCCACCAATTGTATGTGATTACAACCAGAACAAAGGTCAACCCCATCTATAATATGCAAATTTTAAATTTGTTAATTTTAAATATATACATATAACCGAATATGGTAGATCATCATGCAAGAGTCATCTAGGAAAATAAAGAATGGAGATACAGCAACATCTCCTCAAAAATAGTGTTGGGTAGAAAATTTTGAAGACTTATGGCATGAACCAAAGACCTTTGTCTAGAGGTATTTTGGATGATAATTAACAAAGGAGCACAACAAGAAGATTGAATTCTCAGGAAAGACGAAGAAAACACTCACCGGAACATCAGCATTAACAGAAGGCTGTTGACCAGCCAGATGAACCGGCGTTACTAAGGCACCACTCTGACTTCCAGATGACAACCAAGGCTGTCCCCCGACAGGTGCATGCATTTGAGATATTGGTTGATACTGAGCCGATGCATTAACAGTACTTTGTGGCTGGCCAAAAGAAGCTGGTGCAAACTGAAACACAATGCCAGGAAATAAGTGCTATAAGTAAAGAAGGTACATCAAAATCAAGTTGTGAAAACAATCTCATTTCTGAAAGATCATACGGTATATGATGATGATGATGAGAAAGGCATTCCAGGGCCAGCCAGACCAGGCATATGACTATTTAAAGGGGGGGCAGTTTGATGAGACTGTGGCGAGCCCGAGGTAAGAGGTCTGTTTGGCTGAATGTATGGCATGGGAATTGGCTGAGATGAAGGTGTAATAGGACCAGGCTGGTTTGGTCTAGGTGGTAACTGCTGCCATAGCTTGAAAACTGTAGTTGCTGATTTTGACCAGAAAACCTCCATGTTTGGGAAGAAGATTTTTGTCAATTGGCGAAATTGTTGAGAAGCTGCTGGAATGAATGGATTTCCTTGTTGCCCCGGAACCGCAGGTCGAAACTGCAGGAAAAGAATTTGCACATAATGCAGTTGTTAAGGCCACATGAAAGAACAGGTGACAATAATAGCAATACTATACAAAGGGGAAGAAATTTACCTGCATAGATAAGGGTGGACCAAAATTTTGAGGGCCCATGGATGCAACTGCAGGAGACCGAAGAGGCTTTACCAAACGCAGGGGGGAAGGAGAGAAGCAAAAAGAAGCTTAGGAAGAGAGAAAGAGAGAAGGTAATTCAGAGCCAGTAATGAAAATATTAAGTAGAACAAAAATAGGCAAGAACTGATCCAATTGACTCAAAACTTAAGCAAAAAGTGAAGCGCAATCTCAAGATTCTAAGTAATTCAGCCAAAAAAGGCTCTTACTGAATCAGACCTTGTCAAGAACAATATATTAAAAAGTGATAAGTTACCTCAAGACTTGATAACTTTTTAATTTAATAAATATTTTATAAGTCATTTTAATAAAATCTTGACAGAGTTTAACTCATTTAAGATGTGAATCCTGGGATGATTCAATTTTTGATACAACTATTGAAAAACTTGGATCTATAATTTTTTTTTTTATTAATAAAGGAGTAATGTAAATATAATAATATTGTTAACATATCATACATCAACAGAACTTGTTCCAAGCTGAGTTGAGTTGAAGTCTTGCCATTCAATCTAAGACAAATGACAGAATCAGATAGGAAGTACCTGTGCACCAGAAGATTGAGGATTATTGGCCATTCCAGCACATAGGCAAACCTCTTCAAAAAGCTGCAAACATGAACATGTCACTAGAATAGCATCCAACCAAAGAACACTGTGGTGTAAAGCAATTTTTTTTTTTTTTTTTGATAAATAAGCACAGCATATATTCCATAAAAAGCCACAGAGTATACAGGGAGTATACAAGGCAGCCCAAAAAACAAACAAAAAGAGGGGCTGAGCACAAAAACCTCAGCATCCCTCAATTGGAGACCAACCACTCCAAAAAACCTATAAGAGAGGAAGCGAAGCCTCTTCTCCTAAATACACGCTATTTCAACTCCACAAATCATAAACAAAAAAATGTTTTAACCTCTATACAACTAAAGACACATCTCAAAACGTTATATAATTCCTCTCCTTCCAAACGGACCAAAAAACACACAAAGGGGCAGAATTCCAAGTCTTCTTTCTCTTCTAGCCCACAAAGGATCCCTTCCAACTGGTAATAGCCTCTTTTACCGTCTTGGGAAAGACCCAATGAACACCAACTAAGGAAAAAATTATATCCCAAAGTGAACTAGCAATAGGACAATGCAGAAGGATGTGGGGGAATCGTCTCTTCTTTGCAACCGCAAAGAAAACATTTATTAGGAAGATGCCAACCCCTCCTTTGTAATTTGTCAAGGGTAAGAACCATGCCCCATGCTGCTTCACGCATAGAAAACTGTTTTAGATGAAACAGACTTCCCCAATGCCATTAACATTGGTTCAAAGCTTGGAAAATTGATTAGAAACAGTATTGCTTGCACAGACACATACATAGAGAGATACCAATATGTTTAACCATGATCGAACTATTTATGTTAACTGGCGGGTGAGTGACTCACCATCCACATATAGCATAAACAATTTGCATCTGCCATGTGTTGTTATCAAACAGACGGCTTAAATAAAACTACTGTTTTACTAAGAACATCAACTCAGAAATATAACTCTACATGCGTGAAAGGTTTCTTCCTTTTCCCTCTTAACCTCCACACTGGTGTTCTAAGAAAGGAGAAGACTATTAAATTTTCTTTTTTTTTTTTTTTTTGTCTTAAGCAAGCCAATGTAATGGGACAATTATACGGATATGCCATGAGACACACATGAATTGTGTGCGCTATTTGAATACGCAGCAAAATCATCTAGCTATATTTGTTGTTTTAGCTTGCTACATGTCTCCAAAAAGCAAAGCCAAACAGCATATACATACATATGCATATACTACCCAATGGAGTTTCACTGTGTAACAGATCTGACAACCACTTCTCCTTGAGTACCAAATTCATACCTAAATCCTTCTTGAATGCTCTAACTCTCTATCTCTTGATCATTTATATGGAAGAATTCAATCTGGACCCATTTCCCTTCTAAAACATGCTTTAGGAAAGAACCATAGCAGACAGTATCCTCCCTTCTTAACCCAACCATATACCACTTGGACCATCAAGGGCAAGCACTAATCAATAAATACTGAGATGGCTTGTATTTAGGCCTATAGAACACAAATAGAAAAGGAGAAATCTACTTTATCTTTCTAGTACAAAACCTCTTCAAAGACAGTAAATTATCTTGCATGTTAAAATTATAACTCATAAGCCTTAACAAGAAGGATTACCATCGGTTATCAATTTTACCAAACCAAATTCGACTATAAATCTGTTCCTGAAGCAATATACCATCTAAAACGCTTAGGCCTTCAAAAATAGAACCTGGCATATCCCAATTTCAATATTGATGACGCTTTAATATCTCTAGGAAAATATCACAGCCACGATTTTGTGGAACAAATCCACAAACACCAACAGACCAGAAAATAAATCCTTAGCATAATTTAATATATGATTATAGAAATATCACATTTCAACCCAACCTCAACCTTTTCAAAATTAGACTTCCAGGAAAAAGCTGCTAGATTCCATATTTGTAGGATCAAAAGACAAAACAATCCATTCATGGCTACACGATTCTAAACGACAACATGATAAACGACTGCGGTTGAATTTATAACTACACTCAAGTCAGTGATAACACAAAAAACCCCAAAAATTATAACATTCGCCCCTCCAGATATAATTATGCCGACTCTACGGGGAGAATCAATGAAAAAACAGAGAAACCTCATGCACTAACACCGGCATATCTCGAACCACAAGCTCTCCATTTGCGGAGCAGATAACCATAAGAACGTAAATTGGCACGCGTGCGAGTATGTCACCGCGTAACCAATTCCACCAACACTTCCAAAAAAAAAAATCAGACTTTCGGATTCAATAACCGAAAATCCAAATCAAATCCAATTCTAGGGTTTCTACACAGCGAATAAGGAGCCGATACGGATAGTAACAACCGAATAACCATGGGCAGAAGCAAACTTACGAGAAACAAGATCGGAGCGAATCGAAGATGATTCAGATAGAGCGCAGCGGCTAGTGCGTGAGAAGGAGAGCTAGAAGTGGAATAAACCCTAAGGACCCGGTTGCATCCAAGTTGCAACTATTAAGCATGGGTTCGAGCAAGAGACTTCCACACGTGCGCTGCATTCAATTTCAAGTCCAGACTCCGGACCCACCGCCTTTTTTTTTTTTTGGAACACAAAAAAAAAAAAAAAAACTGGGATTTTTTTCTTTTTTTACCTTTTTAAATTTTTTTAAATTCATATAAAAGTTCTCTCTTTTGCTCGCTTCAATTTCTGAAAGTTGAAACTGTTTTGAATTAAGCCTTGATAACCCTAATTTGCACTTCTCCAAAGGCAACCCAAAAAGAAAAAGTAGTATATGATTTTAGTAAATGTTTTCTGTGTTTTGAGTAATATTCCATTTCAGTTATTTTCTCTTTATATTCTAAATGAGCTACAATCAGTAATCATCAAAAATCAAAATATCAATGTTTTATAGATTATTATTATAAAGTGTGACCTCTAAAGTCACATAAAATAGTTATCATCAAAATTGTTGTTTTTTAATAAATTGATAATTATATTAAAGAGCGTTCGACATAGAGATAGTAGTGGTGTCAGTGAATCGTGTTTGTAGCCGTGTTAATATATATAAATCGTGTTTACGTTAAATGGCCCGGCGCGGCGAATAATACAAAGTCGATATTGGTCGTCTGAAACTACGACCGCGTTTATCCCGTGAAAATATGATCAGATTTAATTTTTATTATTTAAAATAATAAATATTGATGATATCAATGTTTAACACAAATAACATTTGATTATATTTATTGACTTTATTATTTAAAATAATAGAGATTATAATTAATATTATATGTTTTAGCACTTGGAAATAGCACGATAAATAGGTTAATTAATTAATATAATAATTAAACGGGTTAATTAGAGGATTGAGTGCATTATTGACAATCAGCCTTTTATATGAGAAGGCTCGTTTTATTAAGCGTGTTAGTGAGGTCGGCCTTGAATATAACAAAGCACGATTATCTCGATTGGCTCGCGAAAATCGTATTGGGTTTATTATTATGTTCGTATCGTTTCATTACAGCCCTATCAGCATACAAAGCGTGGGAAATGAAGAAGGGGATACATTGACATGGAAAGTCAGCTTGTGCTAAGCATAGTTTCTCCGTTCACAAAAAATCAAACAAATCAAATTTGTACCTAGATTAAAGGTATTAAAGGAATTACTTTAATTTGTCAATCATATATATATATATATATATATATATATATATATATATATATATATATATATATATATATATATATATATATATATATATATATATATATATATATATATATATTTAAATGTGATAAAATGTTCAATGTTTAAATACCTAGGATATAGGGAAGGGAGAGGTCCTTAAGTTCGAGTATCGGTAAAAATATTTTACTACATTATAAATAAAGTGTTTAGAGCAACTCCAACGGGAGTTGCTATAAAGTGTCATCATATGTGCCAAAATGGCACTGAAAAAAAAACCGTTTTCAACGAGATGGCATCGAAAGGTGGCAAAATCTTGTCCCAGTGATGTTGGGAGTGTCAATGTTGGCGGCTTTGAAGAAAGTGGAGGATGCAAAATAGCCGTTGATGGCTCTTGTGCATCTCAACAGCTCTCTCAACGGCTCTATTCTATTTGAAATTCTATAAAAATACAAAAATTCAAAGGGAAAATGAACTTCGCCTTGCGGATTTGCCTTGAAGCCCTAACGCCTAGCTCTAGCTCGACGTCTTCTCCACTGAACCACACAGAAGCGAACCACTAGCCTTTGCAAAAATTTTGGAGTGTCAGTGCGTAGAAAGGGAGGAAGGAAGAAATAAGAGGAGGAGAAGAGGAAGAAACGAAAAGAAAGAAGACTTGATTTCTGTGAAAAGAGAAATTCGTCGTTGTTTAGGAGAAACAGAAAGGAAGAAAGCGAGAAGGAGGAAGAGGAAGAAGAATTTCGAGTGGCAACGGTGATTTCGCTTTTGAAATAAAATTACGATTTTAAATAGGTTAGATAAATTGCAATTTTTCCTTTTTAATTTCAAATTTTGATTTTTCAATGGGTTATATAAATTGCAAATTTTTTACATTAATTATAAATTTTATTTTGATGTATTAATTTGTCGCTTTATAAATTACTCATCAAATAAATTGATTATAATTTTTAATTAAAAGAATTGCTCATTTTAAATTGACAAATTGATTTTAAATTTAAATTGATGAATTGATAATTTTTTAATTAATAAATTGCTCATTAGTCAAATTAATTATATATTTTATAATTGATAGATTTATTTATCTTTATAAATTGTTAAATTACATTAATTGATTATAATTTTTTTGTAGATGGACTTGCAATATAGCGGTTCTTTAGCGGTTGCTTATAGGCGACGATTTATATGATGAATCTTATTGGCAATCCCGCGTGTGGGCCGTCTGAAATGAAGTCGTTCAGATTGAAAAAATCGCAAGGAGACGAAAGAAGCTTACCACGTAGAAGAAGATAAATTAATTGTGTCTGGCGTGGCAATACAATGATGATGCAATTGCGGGAATGAAACGACAAGGTGGTGCATTCACGGCAAAGAATATTCGCGATAGCGAGGCTTTCATGGAGGCAATCATGGAGAGCGTTCTCGATCTTCACATTAAAGTCGTTGAGTGATATAAATCTGAAAATCACGACAAATTTGTCGGTTTTCATAGTCAAATTGAAAGCCTCCGACAAAGTGGACACACCGAGCAAAATAATGTAAGATATAAACTTCTCAGTCTAGACACTGGTATGATTTGATATTTGAACTATTAACTGAATAATTTCATATGTTTTTTAGGTTGATGAAGCAAAAGAAATGTTTGCTAAGATAACTGGAAAACCATTTCAATACGAGCATTGTTGGAATATATTGAAATGGAGTGGAAATGGACTATAATTTGATTTATGTCAGAGGAAGTAGCTAAATTAAACAGTGATATGTTGGATCGGCTAATGTTAGTCCTTCTATTCAACTCATGTAGGGATGAGAGGCGGCGAGGCGTTCAAGTGCTTCTCGCGACCTCGATGAGCCTGTTAAGGCGAAGAACGAAGAAATAACAAAAGCAAAGATACATGAAAGCCGTGTTGAAAGATCACTGATCATCTTCCTTTGGAATGAAAGAGTAAAGTCAGAGCAGTGACAAAAAGTTAAATGACTTGCCATTATGCTGGCGAGAAGATACGCGTTGGAACAACATAGTAAACAATTAGTGAAGAAGAAATGAGGTGCAGAAGATTGAATGCAAAATGAGATGTGAAAATCATGGAAACGGTCCTCTTGCCATGGACCCACTTTACGCAACATATTGGAATAACACGAAGATAGAGGTTATGCAGAGTTTACTTTTTAGTTGTTATTATCATGTTGTTATTATTTTTAATTTGTAGTCAATATTTATTATGTTGCAATTGGAATTAAATATAACTTGTAAGTGAAATTGAAATTGAAAATACAACATGAAATTGGAATTGAAATTAAAATACAACATAAATTGAAATTGAAATTAAAATACAACGTGAAATTAAATTTAGGTCAAAGCCACAGCATGGTAAATTTGAATTGAAAATCTGACTTCAACTTATGAAATTGATGAGAGGTTATTGATCGCCATGTCGTTGCCACAAATCTTTCGATAAGATGTTCACGGTGAGAATGAGTAATCTTGTGCTGATATGATAATGGTTTGCGTGGAGTCTTTGAATTACGGTGTATCGTGCGACACTTCTGATGGTTTGCATCACTTCCATGAAGTCATTGTTGCCAATATCTCTTGAGTCCTCAATGACCGTATTGTGTTCATATATCTGACTTTTCATCAATATCACAAAGTGTTTCTTCATCCCAAAAGCGTCTTTGGGTAACGTTATAACTTCGGGCTTGAAGTACCCAAATACATGCATCTTCTTGCCGACTCTTGTCTTTAGCAAATGTTTTCTTTGGTTGACATGAGACGTTGATGTTTTACAATGTAATGAGTTGGATCATCTGTCTTCAGATAATATAATTTCTATACTCTATGGTATTATTATATGATTACATTTGAGAGCATGACCATTTGCTAATAATATAAGCAGAGAAGATTCTATCTAGAACATTTATGTCATTCGATGAATAAAGTGCGACCCGAATGCATGCCGCCATCCAAGATCTTGAGATGCCTGGCTTTAAATGAATTTATTTAGATTCATTGACATAATAAACCAGTATCTGCCTGCCCTGTGATGATTTTCATTCAGTATGCAATCATGCTGCAACATGCAGGGGAAAGCCCGTTGTTACGTTTGTGTCAGGCAATATCGATATTGTTTGGTGACCTCGGGTAATGGTTCTTACGGCATTCAAATCTTGAAACTTGCAAACCTTCTCAAACTCTCTGTAGCGATTAACATCGATTTTGATGTATTCATCCGCAGTCATTACAGAGTGTTAAATGCGCGAGAATTCTATGGCGGTTGTTATCTTTTGAAGGATGATAATGCAGGAACTCAACGGCATCTGTTCCTTTGGATGAGTATGGATCGTATTGTTCGACCCCATTTACAATTCGAGAAGAGAAAAATGGAATGACTCATTGGACACTCCTTGAAAAAACTTTACGTATCTGTGAGGGTAGCCGAAATAGTCGCGATAGAGTCTTTAGTGACCTTAACTCTATCACGATTAACCGTTACGTGGCACGGAACGGAACCCGCGATGCCTTCTTATTAGGTCATATTCATCGCCGGACCTTAGTTGCGTCCTGACGCATCGAATCATCATTATCTTTGCGGCACTCTGTATTGTCCGAGCAAATCGGTATCTTCTTCTTGATATTGAGGATCTCTCCTAAAATAATGGGAAGCTTGATTCATATCGCTTGATGAGCGAAAGTATGAAAGGATTCAAAGAAGAAGGAGATATTGGGAAAAGCGAAGAATGTAAGATAGATGGATGAAAACACTGAGAATTGGTTATCATATTTATAGGCAGTTATATTTTAAAATTTTTATTTTAAAGCGATTAAATTTTCCATTGAATTTCAAGTTTGAAATTTGAAATTTGAATTTGTGAATAATTTGAAATTTGGAAATTTAAAAATTTAAGAAATTATTCTTATACAAATATATCAGTTAAATTCTGATCGTTATGAAAAATATCATTAAAATATAGCAGATTCAAGTTTAATTATTTTTAATAAAAAACATTTAATTATTAAATGTTTATTTGGTACTATAAGTAGACAAAAGCATTTGATGAAGTCTTGCAGCTTGGCTGTTGAGGATGTCAACAGCTGTTCGGGGTTGTAAATGCGTTTAGTGCAGATTTTGGCAACTTAAGTGGAGTTCTTCTTGGACTATGAAAACAAAAAGGTTTGAATCACTATTAAATGAAACAGTGAGCGGTTATAAGTTTCCATGAAGGCTTCAATAAAGTTTGTATCGAATCATACTCGAAGATGCACTTATCAACTTGTTTATCTTTAAGCCAATAGAGCTTCTTTCATGCTCAATGTGGTTTCTTGAACTAGGAAAGCGCCTACTATGCTGAACGTACAGGCCATAACCATTTCATATGCTAGGATTCTGAAAATGCAGTCAACTCCTATATTCCCTTGATTCTGAAAGATAACTGCATCTAAATTAACCTTCATCCAACCTGTATGGGGCTTCTGATCCATACAACATCATCTCCATGTGCCAAAACAGGTGTCTAACTTTGGTGGCTGCTTGTTAAGTTATTTTCAGTTGCCATTTGGTGGTGGTATAGCATTTGGCCTGCTGCATTAAAAAGTTCCATTGCAATGGTTCGTTTTGTTCCACACATAGTCAGCAGAATGTAGCAACTAGAACGTTTGGCACATGTGTAGCAATAAGGAAGCATCCAACCATTCAAAAATAGAGTTTTGACCCGGGATTGGGACTTGGAGTTGTGAAAGCCACCAACAAGTTCTTGCTATTTGGCATTCAAAAAGTACATGGGGAGTCGCTTCTTCTGTTCGTTGGCACTACTGACATAATGAATTGATGTTCACATGCTTTGATAGTAGTTTATTTATTGATGTTCACATGCTTTGACAGTCACTCACCACATGAAGTACATCGCTTTGGGTGGCGCCTTCAGTGTCCAAATACGCCTCCAAACGCTTGATGTCATTCAAGGGAACTCCCCTTGCAACGCCTTGTAACAACTTTTAACTGATAAGCTTCCTTGCTTGTCACGGTACCGATATATAGAGTCCTCGGATTGTGGATTGGGTAGTAGGAATACAGAAGGATGAGGTCCCTACCCCGATTATTGAACAGTACCGAGATGATTCTAGTGTTCCACTATTTTCCTTTAGGTGACATGAGATTACAGACTTTTTAAACTTACAAAAATTAATTATAAGGATCTTGATAAAAATAATAGAAAATTCATTTGAACTTCAAATACAGGACCTAATGAAACTATGTAATGGAATTCATTTGGTAGCTTAGGATGGGGTTTGTAGACCTAAATATGAATGATGACTATGAATTATGAGAAACGTATGTTAATAAATCTTCAATTAAAATTTGCGTAAATAATGATAACATAATGGCAAGAACCATGAGAGAAAAAATGTTAAGAACAATGATTTCTTTAAGATAAAAAAAGTAGGAGATTTTATTGTTTGAAAATAAATTATTAATTGTGGAAAATATACCATAGTTTGTCTAAAATGGTGCATGAGAGATGCTAAGAACGTTTGCTTATGGATAGATCATTGAGTCTATTTGTCACACCTTATTTCCTCCCTAGATGTTGCAAGCCTGAGTTTTCAATAGAAAATGACAAATGGAGGAATCAATAGAGAACATAAAAAGAAGGGAGAGAACCGAGAAAGAAAAGAAATTCTCCACTGATCTATATATTCTACAAACATACAAGACTATATATATATATATGTCCACATGGCAATCACTAACTTTAACTTAGTTATAAACCGACTATCTAATACTCCTCTAGAGATGGACAAAATATTTTTGATCCATCTTGGACCTTTTTCAAAATACAAAGAGCGGGAAAGCATATAATGGTTGGTAAAAAGATTAGCCAGGCAATGTTGAGAACGAATAGGGAGAATTTTTATGCAACATGATTGGATTCGATCACGAACAAAATGACAATCAATCTCGATATGTTTGGTGCATTCATGAAACATTGGGTTATGCGCAATGTGAACAGCGGCTTGATTATCATAGAAAAGCAAAGATGGAGAGTTGGAAGATATCCCAGAAGTCATGGAAGAGAAATTTATTGGAGCAAAGAAATCTCACTAGTTGGTACTGAGTGCACGATGTTAAACCTGCGAGCGGGAAACATTTTGTTGCTTTGTAGATTTCCATGAAGGGTAAGAATCACCCAGAAAACGCAAAAGCCCGGTGATCTATTGGCGAGAATCCAGACAAGTAGCCCAATCAGCATTCGAAAAAGCAAGCAATTGTAAAGTCGGAGAGGCAAAAAAAAAAGGCCAAGACCCAATTCACTTTTTAGATAACGCAACAGATGAGTAGCGGCTTGCATGTGTGATGAGTGTGGGGTAGAAATGAATTGGCTCAAGGTGTTTACAGTGAAGGTGCTATCGGGCCTCGTGATGGTTAGATACAACAAACACCAACTAACCGACAATAGGGAGTAGGATCAGCAAGTAATTCACCACCATCCTTTTGAAGTGCCACCCTCGGATTCATAGGAGTAGAATGAGGCTTGGAGGCAAGGAAGCCAAATTCCTCAGCGAAGTGCGAGTGTGTGGATTACGTTGGCACACCACAATTCGAAACAACGGTCTGAGATCTCAAACCCGAAAAAGCTTAAGATGGCTAAATCTTTCCAATTTAAATTTTGTATGTAAAAAATCCTTGTCAGTAGAAACGGTGCATGGATTTGGATTGACAACAATGATGTAAATCCACCATGACCTTTGGTAAATAATGAATAATCTGCTTTAGATTGAACAAAACCTTAGTTGATCACCACCTGTGTAAATTTGATATTCCATTGTCGCAAGGCTTGTTTGAGGCCATATATTGACTTGTGAAGTTTGCACACCAACTTCCCAAATTGACACAAAGACTCCCCCTGAGGCTTATAACCCAATGGCAAATCCATATACACTTCCTCAAATAGGTTCCCATTGAGGAATGCATTGTTGATGTTTAGTTGTGCCAATATCCATTTTTGGGAGGCCGCCAATGCAAGGAGTGTCTTTACTATGACTAGTTTGGCAACTGGGGAGAAAACATCAATGAAATCAACGCCCTCCTTTTGATTGTAGCCCTTTGCTACTAAGCGAGCTTTGTGATGCGAGAGTGTGCCATCATAATGAAATTTTGTTTTTGAAGATCCACTGACAACCAATGGATTTTTTGTTTTGGGGCAATGGAATCACTGACCAAGTGTGGTTACTCTCCATAGCATCCAACTCTTCCTTTATGGCAGCCTACTAGTGAGCATACTTTATTTCTTGATGGTAGAATTGTGGCTCATAGGCCATGGATACCAAGAGTGAAAGGTGGCGATGATTAGGAGACAAGAGATCAAATGAAATAGACTAAAAAAGTAAGTGTGGTGATGTGTAACTGACGAGACTCGTTGCATCAACCAAACTACAGTGATAGTCTTGAAGATATCTGGGCTTTGTGATGGTGTGTGTGGAACGACGTGGGGCAATGGAATCTGCAGAATTTGAGGAGATTGGTGAGGGCGATAGACGGTGAAACTCTTGGATAGTTAACTAAAGTAAGTGAGGTTGAAGGTGGAATGAACGAGAATGTGTGGTTGGTATGGTGGCAACGGGCGAAAATGATCCTTTGTTTGTTGAAGTAACATTAGCTCCACGCAGTATAGGAAGGACAAGTTTTGAAAAAATATCACTAGTAGAGTCATGTGTAGGAGAATGAAAAAGTAGATTCATGAAAAACAACATCTCGAGAGACAAAGATCTCTTTGGTGGAGACATCATACAATCTATATCCTTTAATCCCAATTGGGTAACCAAGGAAAGTGCTAAATCACGAGCAACGAGGTTGGGTACATGCGATGTGTTGAAAGTGTGGAGGAAAGGCTAAGCGCAGGCACGGAAGAAGAGTAAAATCAACACTTCTCATATAAAAACCGTAGGAATTGATTCTTGAGCAATAGTTGTTGATGCTGATTGTTCAGAGATAAGTGGTTGTTAATATACATTCAGACAAAAATTCGAGTGGAACTCGGGACTGAAAAAACAATGCTCATGCCACATTAAGAAGGTGTTGATGCTTCCTTTCAACTACAGAGTTTTGCTCGGGACATTCGACCCATGAATATTGATGAAGAGTCCCTATTTTAGAGAAGTATTCAATGAAGACCAATTGTTTGGCATTATCTGACCTGAAGAATTTTATCGTACTCTCAAATTGTGTTGCTATCATATTGTAGAACCGAGGAATTAGAAAATGAACATCAGATTATTCCTTATCTTTAAACATAATCAACAATACAATCATCTACCAAAGTAGGAAAAAATCTATAGCCACCATGTGAAGCCTGATGAAACGGACCCCAAATATCACAGTGGACAACATCAAAAGGTTTTGCTGCTAATTTGTTATGTGAAACAAAAGGTAAATGCCTACCTTGTAGAGGGACATATGAACAAGGTGTGGGTGTACCACATTGAGAATTCCAAAGCATTCTTGAGGGATTGTGGTTTTAAAAACGGGATGGTTGGAGTCGATCATCTTAAAACTTGGGTACGAAACTTTATTCACCCACGAGGCTAGTTTGAGGCTAGGCTTGGAAAACATACAAATCATTCCACCTTCTACCCTTGCCAATCGTTCTCTTGGTGTGCATATCATGAATAGCAAAACCATCATTCGAAAAGACAAGAACAAGTTTTGAATTGGCAGTCAGTGCACTCACATATATGAGATTAAACTTGAAATCAGGAACATATAAAACATCCCTCAAGGTTAATGTTTCACATATCTTAATGTCGCCATGAAAGTGGTTTGGAATGGTTGTATGATTAAGCAAAGTAGTTTGTGGAATTATGCAAATTGTTTCAATGTTGGGAATGAAGAACTGATCACATGTGCCTTGAAGCTCGAATCTATTATCCATATAAATTCGCGGTGAGAAGAGCCATAATTGATTACTTGACATACGTACTTGCGCGTGAATGATGTAGAATGAACATCACATTGTGGATAGCGTTAGGCAACGGATGAACAGAAAGCATCACCAAATGAGTTGATCACATTGATCAACACTAAGAAGGATATAAAGTTCTCTAGGCTTCCCATTGCCTTGTGGTCCTATAGATGTTCGAATTTTGTGCTTCAATAGTTCATTTACAACATTAACGCCCCGCAGTCTTTGGTTTATATCACAGGAAAACCATGTAATTTGTAGCATAGCGGTGTGACCATGAATTTTGCAATAACTCTTCACCAATTAGGTTTGGTCTCTTTTGATGTTTGGTTTTAGAATCAGATTTTGCCAGCATTGTCAAGTTGTTTGTTGGATCTTGGTTAAGGTAGCTTTGACCTACCATTGTTCACTGTTTTTCCTCATTAGAGATGAGAGGTACATGGCATACAAAACTTAGGGGTCAAGTTGACTACCCGATCGGCAGGTAAAAAATCTATATGTCTCCGATCATGAAGTTGTACACGATAAAAAAACTGACCCAATAGGACCCGCACATCGGACAAATATAAATTTTTATACAAAAGGATTCATTCACAATTGTTTTGATTTTCATTTGCCATTTGAATCACTTTGCAAAATTAAAAAAAAAAGCAGAAAATACAGATGACTGACTTGGCCATTCTTACTTCAGGTGGATCAATCCGTCACAGTGCGTCTTGATGCGAAGGGTTACCTGACGGGGTGAGCAATGCGGTGGTGGAATTTCCTGCCAGGTTCGCCGCCTAGAGTCTGATGCAATGGCCTTTTATACATTCAACCACGGCACTATTATATCACTCATGCATATATTAACATAATTAGTCGCATAACATGTTATTCCAATTTAGCAATGATAACATAAGATTAGCTCACATGGGCCTGGGCATGTCAGAGTCCATCTTGGGGCTGCCCACAAAATCCTGATCAATGTGTTATTTACTCATGGCGATAACCTGACATCACCACAAATCTGAAAGATTAAGTGGGCATCAGAAACACTCTAGGGACTCTTTGTGTCCAAATCTTTTGGGGCAGAAACAGTCATCCAGGACCTCAACAAATCTTATCATTACATAACCCTTAAGCGAAGTAAGCAAGTAGGGAAAAAGCCTACCTTTCCGGGTTTGTAAAACTCCATGAAGCTGATGCCCATAGCGTGGTCTTTGCCGTAGGGGTGCTTTCAGCTTGCTGCCAGTCCGGGCTTGTGATTGGGTGTAGAAATTCTAGAGAGAGGTAGAGCTTCTCTCTCTCTAAAAATCCCTCTCTTTCTCTATCTCTCTCTCCGTTTACTTTCCATATTGGCCCATCTGAACGGGTGAGAAGACTTGATCGAAGGACTTGTCCTCTGTTATATGTTATTCCGAATTTGGCTCATGGGATTACACCATATCATATCATCTATTAGGGTTTTCACCAAATGGCATGGTGCCCGTGTGTCTCAAGTGAGCCCCCTTGGCTCAGTTTAGTGCATGCTGGACCACGTGTGAGCCTCTTGGCCACCCAAAATGTGTCAAGTGTCCTACATTCCTCTCGGTGCCTCGAAAAACGTAAAATTTCGATTGTCTCGGAATTCGACTAAATTCGACGTGGTAGCTGAATTTGAGACGATTCTGCAGTGAAGTCAGTTTTGTCCTCAGATCAGAAAATTCCGGATTATGACCGAAATTACCATTTTTTCCTTCCTTAGGAAATGCGGATTTTAGAGGTCTCCTGAAGCCATGTGATTAATAGGTGGAATCAGGATCCATGATAACCTTGACCGGTAAGTGAAAGATTCCTTGAATTCCATCAAGAAGGTCATTGTAGTACTCAGTTTGATGATACAAATCCAAAAAATTTCACACTACTACATGTACTTTACTTGAGTGCGTATGGCGAGTTGTTCATCTCCTCCCAAAGAGACCAACCTGGTAAATATAAAGAAGCAGTTCTATTCTTGACGAAGGTTAACCAAATCTCGAAGCTCTTGAAACATTCAGGCCATTACTATGCTGATGTGTCTCTCAGTTGTTTCTTATATATGTATATCTGAAATATAGCAAACTGCTCGTAGAGATTTCGCCCGGCAAATTGACAACCATGCTGTTATTATATTATTATTTCGCATCAACATTGAAGATTGGAATTTTCACTTGGCGACTTTCCGATCAGACCGATGGCGAACCCCTAGCTTGTTCTTCTTCACGGACAAAGCAATCGACATAAGATACGCTCCATGAGACATAATTTTTCTCTGTTTAGCAACTGGGCACAGAGATCAAGGCTTGGATTAGATAATCTGGAAATAAGGGAGCTTCCATGATCATCAATAATGGTTGATTAACCAGTTTACCTTATGAGAATCTTTGCCCTCACGTCGTCCTCTAAAGATGTCATGGTAGAATTTGAAAGATTGGAAGCAAATAAAGAGTAAGATGAGCAACGATTGAAATCAATGCTTTGATGCCATGTTTGCAAGCCCTAAGTTTTCAATAGAAAATGACAAATGGAGGAACCAACAAAGAGCAGAAGAAACGAGAGAAAAGGAAAGCGATAAAGAAAATAAGTTCTCCATCGTTTATATATTCTACAAACATACAGACTATATATATATGTCCACGGGTGCTAATTTAACTTTAACTTAATTTATAAACTGAATTTCTAATACTAGATGGAAAAGAAGTATGACATTTAACTGGGCGCCAAAGTACAAATTTTTGATCGCGACAAGGCAGAATGCACCTTATTATTACATTCTTCTTTCTAGTGTTTAAAGAGTTACAGTTTTAACTCATTCCTTCTTAGCCCCTTGGAGGATACGAGTGGGGTTTCTCCCTATCTCAATCATTGAAAAGCCTTACAAAGCTACGATTCCACTCCATGTAGTCTCCCACACATCCTTCACCCTCACCCTTCAATCAGGCTGAACATTAAGGCAGGTCAGACACTGGAAAACACATAATGGCTCTCCACCACACATCCTCTTAGTAATTTGACCGCCATATTTCCAACTTCAAAATAACGTCGAGTTTGAGTTGCAGGCTTTGTTTATTTCTTTCCAAATGCACATCCCATAACTTCAACTTCACAACCTAAGTAAACCAAGCCTCATCATCTTTATTTAGCACATTACCTGAAGTGTACAGACTTGGCTACAACAACTTCATGTTCCATTTTGAGGAGGGCCTTGTTTTTAGTGCATGAAAAGCTTCAAACTCAAACCCACTTTTATTTAAGTGCATCAGATCTTCAATTTGTATCGTGTCTTCATCCAAACCACTTCACAAGGAAAGTTCTTTAAATATTTTTCCAAATTTCGTTTTTTTACCGTCATCAAGATTCAAAACGATTTATATAAGGTAGTATGGTGACAATAGATAACAGCGCTTCATATGAGCGTGATCATTCCTATTTGCAAATAAATTGTACTTTTCATTAGGCTAACCTTTTACTCATTTTTTCTCAATGGCATCCCAAATTGAAGTAGAATCATGCACTGCACCTAGATTGTCACATCTTTACATAATATATATATATTTTTTTACAAAACCAAGAGGTTTTATTGAATCAAATATTGAGCTAGTACATCATTGAGGGAACGTGAGGAGTGAGGTTGCTCCTGAGCTCACCCCATTTCAGACCTGGGAACATATGCCATGGCGGTTAAATGGTGATTTGTTCATTGAACGTAGTGCATGACAATAGAGCAAAACCATTAAGGTTAGTTGAATTGTCTCTACAATCGTCAATGATTAGCCCAACACTAGACTTATAGGTAGAACCCCTGTTTATTTGAGTCACCAAAATGAGGGAATCAGATTCAACGCGAGCATCTTCTTGAGACCATGCCTCTGAACCAAACCATGCTTTCATACACCCCATGCTGTGGCTCCGCAGGAATCTGCTGGACCTCCTAATCTACCATTCTGTAGCCACCAACCTAATCACATCTTCAGTACGTAAACAAAAACCAAACCACAGCTTTAAGAAGTTTGAGGGTTATTGTCTACCCAGACATTTGAACAACCCTATAGTTACTGGTGGTCCCTCCTTCCAATTGTGGATCTGGTCATTTATAAAGGCTGTGCTGAGCAGAGAAAGGGTTGAGCTTGTTTCCACTCTTTCAAGATGCTCACTGCTGCACGAAAAATCAAGCTAAAATTTTGTCTACGTTTTTTTCCAAACCCATACATTCCTTCCATCTCATAACTACCAGCACATTATCGCGCACCACTGTAGATGGTTCAGGGAGCAAACGGAAACTGCCTTGTCCCACCATTCTGCAAATGTAGCCATTCCAAAGTGATCGAGTCCTCCAGGAGGTTTTTGCATTTCGGCAAGTGACAAAAGCGTGGAGAGGCTCTGTTACTCAAAACAGAATAGGGCACAGAGGTAACACCACCAGTCATTTCTTGCTAAGTGTTTTCATTGTTGGGAGGAGCCCCATATAAGATCTCCACAACAGGTTTTTCGTCTTTGGCAGAGGAAGACTCCATAGCATCTCTCTTCAAACCAACAATCATTTCAGATGGGAGGAGAGAAAAATTGGGCAAGGCTGGGGGTGAGGACAGTTAGCGGGGTCCACCTTCACTGTGTAGCTGGCCACTTAATCCAGCAACCACTGCCACCGGTCTTGGCTAGTTGTTTTGAGGTCAATGGTATTTGCAAGATGAGGGACCCTGATCCCTTGCTATTGAAGAGATCCCCTCAGGATGTCTTCATCCCAGCCAAACCCTGAGGTGGTTTTCTAATATGCTCTCATTGTGGCTTTTCAATCCATTACCGTGAGTTTCATCCAGGATTCTCAAATCTGGTACCCAAGGCTTTTGCCAGATTTTTACCTAATCTCAGTTTCCTATTCTCCACTGTGCACCACTTTGGATCACCCCTTGAGCCGACAGAATACTTCTCTAGATGAGGCATGGGTCTTTTTGCTAGAAGAAAGGATGTGGTAGGGTAATACTTAGCTTTGAGAATGTGGGCCACCAACGAGTTTGGGTTAGGGAGAGACCCGCGCCTGCCTGCAACACAAGTTTGTAGGAAGTTGTGTGGATTTTGAAAAATCTAAGTCTCCTTATCCTTTTCAGAAGCAGAGCTTTTTTCCAAGAAGCTCAACAAATCCTGTTTCTCAATATTTGCTTACCCCCACCATATAATGCATTCATCATCCTTTTCTATTTCTTGGCATAGGTGATGGGCAATAAGAATACACTCATCACATATGATGGATAGCTTGTATTATGGACTTGAGTAGAGAACCTCCTTCCAATCTTGATAGGCTCTTTTTTGTCTAATCTCTTAATCTGATCCAGATTCTTCTTTAAGCAGGCAAGTAGCTTTTTGTTTCACCACTAAATGATGCAGCCCATATTTCCACTCAAACTTCCGCTTTGACCGAAAAAGAGATCTCATGATCTCCCGGTATGATCGTGGACGCAACCTAAAAGATATGGTGACTAACAAATGACCACCAGCGATCTTCTCGTAGCTGAATTCAACATTTTCCACCGGCGCTTTGTTCATTTGCTCTAAAGAAAGGTAGCTATCATCGGCCAAAAAAATGAGTGATGACCGGAGTCCCTCGTGCTACTGATCAACCATGGATGAGACAACGGCTTTCAAGATAGTACTGGATGGAATTGAATAATCCCCAGCATATGATAGTCAAAAATGGGGAGAGGATCACCCAATGTGGAAGTCCTCCGTTCGGTTTTATGGGTTCCAGTTTTCCCTGAAGAAAGTGGTAGTGGGAACTGATTCGACATCACGCCATGATTTTTCCAATCTAATGGGGATGGAACTGAGTCAGCATTATGTCCTTATGTCACATCCATCCCGCCGCAGCTGACATGGTTCAGCCTTAGACATGAAGTCCAATCTTCGGCCCTTCTTTATTTTCAGCGGAAGATCACTGCAGCCACTATAATGCCAACTTATTATCAACCTAATATGGAACAATGCACTCTGGGTTTCAGAGATAACCACAGGGAGTACAAATTTCAGCTTGTTAGCAAGAAATTTATCAATAATTTTATAGAGTACATTACATAAGGCAATGGCCTGAGACTCTAACCTGCACAGTTTTTGTGCTTCTTGGGGATCAGTAAGAATTACAGGAGAGATTCCTTAATTATCACTACTATTTAGTATTTGAGGCAAGTTGTTGCACTTTTGTCTCATTTATATATTGTTCATTTACTCAATGAATACATAAATAAATAATAATAAAGATAGACTTTGAATATTGTAATTAATATGAGATATATAAAGCATGGAATTACTAAGATATCAATTTAAAGTAGAGAGCATAGGGAAGTGGAAAGTAAGAACGTAAGATGGCGTGTATAAAGGCAAATTTAATGGATAGGGGGAAAGAAAAAGAAAACGAAGATAAAAATAAGAATTGGGGAGAGTTTCGGGGAGTCGGAATATGGGGCTTGGGTTTTGTGCGAGGAGAAAATGAGAAAAAGAAAAGAAAAATAAGTTATAGAGCAGGATGACGGCTGGTAGAAGTAGGGACATGATTTTTTCCTGCAACTGAGATCAATCGCCGCTTTGTAGCTTTGAGGGTGGCATCTCGCCATGCCAAAAGCGTTAAAAAAAAAAAAAAAACTCAACAAAACCCTCTCATGATCCGTAACAACCGATTTAAAACTTATAGAGAAGAGCGTGATTATCTTATCTTCGCTGCCAAACTCCATCTTAACGGGTTCTGTAAGAATACATCGTTAACCGGAAGTCCCAGGCTCATAATGGTATCCACGGCGAGTAAAGCCAACAACCTCCAAGGCCACTTTCATTAGAAGAAGCCCCTGGTATGAATAAGTCTTCGATTTGAAGAGGAAGTCAAAATCCGATCTCACCAAGATGAGTTCTTTAAGAACACTCTCTCAAACTCTCTCGAACACTCTTCAAAAGAGAAGTGAACAAATGACTCTGATCTAGCAGTATTTTCCATAAAGTGTCCTTTTACGTAAAAAACTCAACATGGCAAATGTCTAAAGTGCCCTTTACTTTAAGGATGATAGACTACATGCATCCATATTGCCACATGATGTGTTCCTTCACGAGCCTGCCAAGAACAAGCCCAAGCTACTATTCTCTTAGTGAGGGCCTTCGAACCGGTAGATTCTATTAATCCCGTATATTCCACTTCAGTAGAATGTGGATCTCCTTCATTGGAGATCACGAACAAATCGTTTCAGTATCAACTTCACTCTTTCTGGTAAAGTAGAATCTAATAGTTCCTCGATTTAGGTCACATTTGATCCAACGCTGAATCAAGCAGTCATGAGCTCATCTATAAAACATCACACCCCACCAATGGTAGTCAATGGTTCGACTACAAACCTTCCATAGACAAATACCACGTAATTGCCACCAATCTATACCCCACCTCATCAAAGCATGAACAAAGTGGCCTCCCATTAGATCGGCTACGCCACATCCACGCCCAAGAGAGAGAATTCATCCCGACTCATTACCACTAGTTATGCACATGAAGACACTCTTCATGGTATTTCATGTAAACCTCGGTGCAATTTGAAAATTTTCAAAAATATGTTACAAATCAGCGCTAAGTGCGTTTAATTTGAAATTTATAATTTACGATGTGTTAATCAACAAGACATTGTCCAAAACTAGTTACCAGATGAATTTCGAGATCGTATGATTTTCACTTCATTTTCGACCAAAATCAGTTGAACCAAAAAAGGAATTTTCGGCAAACATTTTGGAAAGAACAAAAGTCCATTTTAATGACTAACCTAACCGAACAACAACGTTTCAGCAGTTTAATTTCACGCATTACGATCGTGGATGAACGAAAGCACACCAATTTCAACCAGCGTGATAATGATAAACCCATTGGTTCTTTCCAACTGAACTACGAGAGGGCAGAAGGAGGGTTAAGAAGAATTCCGGGTTTCTTCTCTGATCTACTGAGTTTGTTGGTCGGATTTCACGTTAAGGCCAGTTAATCGCCGACTAGTAATACGCATACAAAACATTAAAAAGGAAGCGGTTTCAATCGAAGATCCAAATGAGAGTTTCTGAATCGGATTCTAAAGCCAGGATACTCTGTTCATGCTACCACGCTTTAAGAGGTATGATTCTTCACCGGATTTATTCTCACTTACGAAAACGCAGTTTGTGTTTCGGCCATGTTCTTCGCCAAGCAGAATGAGTCGCATCAGCGGTGCGTTGCATCTTCTGTAGATCGTCAGTGAGGAGTGTTCGCCAGGCGAAGGTTCGCCAGCGAAAGTGGTTCGGCCAGCGAACCGAATGAACGCGCATGGTCCACCAGTGGCAGCCCCGCCCAGCAACCGAGAAGTCCCCGCCATAGGCTGTTCAGACTTTGTGGCCCGGCCAGGTCATTTCGTGGCCTCGCTTGTGAAGTGTCCGCGACATGCCGCAGCACGTGGTTTATGGGGCTGTTCGCTGAAACTCGCTCAGTGGATCGCCGACAAAGCGGCTAAAACGCTACGCCGACGCCAGGGTCGGAATAGGTCCGCCAGAAACCATGCGAGTGGCGTCCCAAAGAGGCGCTGCAACCGCATCGTTACACGAATCCGATCGAATAGCGCCCGTCACAATTGCGGCTCGCTTAAAGGCTCGTTTACCACAGCGCGCTAAGATTCGGTAGTTGCGCCACGGGCCGCGGTCGCGGCATCCCATATGCCACATTTTCCGGTGCCTGAGTGCGTTTTTACCGGCGTGACGCGATGCTTACGCAGCCAACGAACGTTAACAGCGAGTTCCCAACGTCAACACCGCCGCCAGCGTCACTAAACACGTGTACGTACAGCACGCCCGCGATGGAAGGGCGCCGCCGAGATAAATTGTCCACAAGGACATTCATCACGCGCGCGGCGCATGGTGAGAGGCCGCAGCGGCAACGCACGCTGGCACGCAAACATCGCATTTATCATACTTCGGGCGCTGAGCGACGGTTGAGATCACCAATTCGCCAACGTATCGATTATGGGCCTCACGCCGTTTTGGCAACCCGTAAAATGCAGACCGCTGAATAAAATGGTAAAACTCGTGCTGGCTGCAATAGCAAGAAGGGTTAGATACTTTCGTAAAGACTGGATCGGTTCGTACATTCAATCTGCGAAAGTCTAAAAAGTGCCGAAGACGCAGCGGAAGCCGCGGACTCACCACCACCACAAAAGACACATGGTTTTGTAAATGAAACGGAATCAGGCACAGAATCCAAAACTTTACGGCGGTAAACAAACGGTAATTTCATTTTGAACCTGATCATCGGATGTAATCCATCAATGATGGTTTGTCACACGGGCACGTATGGTGTGGTAGGAGCCTGTGAAAGACTCTAGCATGGTGCATGTGAGTCTCATCTCATTTCATGGCATGATGATGCAGAATTCAACCTAGATCGTATACATTCGCTGAATTGCAGGATGCTAATGTGAAAATTATTAAGTGTAAGTATCGCATGTGCACTTAAAGCGGAGGCTCTATGTACTAATGGAACCCACTAGCGTGGCTCACCCTATATGGGATAACATTTCGTGTGGGACAAGCGTCTAAGTGGGCGCTCTCATCTCTGGTCGCGAGAGTGAAGAAAGCTCATTATGGGCTTATAATTACTTATGTAATTGTTTTGTAATATTTATTTTTGTAACAAATGAATGTTGGCATGTAATAATATGTTAAGAGTTGAACTTAAAACTCTTATGAGATTTATGTGTGAAATTCATGCAGGTTTTAAGCTCTGCCTCACCTAAGCGAAGGTGGGCTTCGCTTAGGCAAACCTGAGGGCAGCCCCGGCAGGAGGTTCGCCGCCAGTGAAGCGTAGCGTGCTTCGCGCAGCGAACCAGAATAGCCGCCGCGCTATTTTTTGCCGCCGCATCAGATTGTGCGTGATGGTTGTCGGAAGAGCCCAGCACCGCGGCTCACCGGTTATATGAATGATGCGGGTCCCGGCGAATGGGACATAGATGTGGTACTTCCAAGCATATAATATCCATAGGTTTTCCTCGCGTTAATGGTCTTCGGGGCGCCATATTTCACTACGGCCGTAGATTTCGAGCAATGATCCCGATAAAAGGCCATATGTATACTCCTCATCGGAAGGGTGGTGAACTTTGTTGGCCACTAATTAAATTAACACCTCAAGCTATACCTGGCTATCACCCAAAGAGCGACTTCCAAGAGGCAACATGAATCGAGGTCAAAGTACAAAATCAACATCCAAGATATCACTGGAAGACTCCTGTCTAAGAATACTCAGCATCTATTGCTTATGATGAGACAATCATCTACATTTAAATAGATAATCTATATGATTGTCTCATGGCAGGTCTCCGATGTAATTAGCTACTCTTTGCAAGCATCCACATGTCAACTCTAATCATCTCATGATCATAGTTTATAAGATCCACTGCTTGATTCAATCAAAGAGTATGACGTGCTAGTTTGTCTGAATCAACAATGTCCAGTCTCGTTGATCCTATCATTAGACATAATTTAAATACTAACATAATTGCACATGATAGGAACTTATTATCATGATCCCATCATGATTTCCTTCATGCTATGTTATGTATCATGGACTTCATTAATTCGATCAAAGATCTATATCAATTCAACGTATGAATATCAAATTAATGAAAAAGCCTTACATATTAAACAATATGTAATGCATACAAAAAGTGCTAAGGGCGATTGCCTTTAAAGCATTTCTCTAACAAACTCCCACTTACGCTAAAGCTAATTGCCTTTGTATCTTATACCTTAGACAAGTAGATGTGAATCACACTTTTCTGGAAGTGGCTTAGCTAAGAGATTAGACGCATTTTGACCAACAGACATATCTCTATCTTTACATCATGATTACTAGAGATTTCTTCATTCAAATGGCATCACCTTGAATACCAGTTTAGACCTTTGATGAGACTTTGGTTCCTTTTGCTTTCGCAATTGCTCCATTATCATTCCAATACTACGATATCGGATTAACAATGCTAGGGACCACTTTTAGTTCATAAATGAACTAATTCATTCAAACCGCTCCTAAGTTGCCATCGAAGCAACATGTACTCGACCACCTATAGAATCCATGGGCCATCTCAAACTGAACTCTTCCACCGACTATGTCACCATTCAATGTGAACATTTAGCTTGATTGAGATTTGAAGACATCTCTATCAGATTATTAGCTAACATCTTACCATAAGATCTCTATCTCCATTAATCAAGAATACATCCTTAGTCCTTCTCAAGTACTTGAGGATATTCTTAACAACCACCCATTGACCCTCACTAGTCCATTTGCATTCGGTCGTGACTCAAAGCATATGATATGTCTGCCCAGTACATTACATAGTGTACATGATTGATCTTATCGCCGAAGTATATGGGGTCATACTCATGTGTGTCCTCTCATCTGGTGTCTTTGGACACATGGATTTCGAGAGGGTGATCCCACTAAACATGGGAATGTATCCTTTCTTAGACTGCTCCATGCTAAACCTCTTTAGCATCTAAGCTATGTATGTAGACTGCGGAAAGACTGAGCAACCTTCCCGACTATCTCTATACATCTATATCCCCACTATGTAGTCGCTTCTCTAAGGTCTTTTATGGAGAAATGTTCTCGATAATCAATATATTGACCAATTATAACATTGAGACATTATTTCCATTAAAGTAATATGTCATCCACATATAACACTAGGAACATGACTGCACTCCCGCTATCCTTCTTATACACACAAGGCTCATTTGAATTTTTTGAGAAATCAAACTCTTTGATTGTCTCATTAAATTGGATATTCCAACTCCTAGATGCTTGCTTCAATCCATAAATGGATCTCTGAAGTTTGCATACTTCATCGCTTAATATAAAAGTGGAAGACCGATCGTGTTATACATACATCCCTACTTAGGTTTCCTTTGCGGAAAGCTGTCTTCACTTCCATTTGCCATATCTCATAATCACAATGAGCATCAATGACAAGGAGTATCCTTATGGATTTAAGCATGGCTACTAAGCTTAAAGTATTGTCATAGTCAATTTCTTGTCTTTGACGATAACCTTCCTTTAGCTACAAGCCTAGCCTTATAGGTAATCACATTACGCCCATGTCGCCTTCTCTTGAATAATATCCACTTCAAAATCTTATGGGTTTTATCCTCTAGTAGTTTAACCAAAGTCCATACTGTCGATTCACATGGAATCCATCTTTTGATTTCATGGCTTCAATCCATTTATCGACTTTTGAACTATTAAGAGATTCATCATAGGGTACCGCTCATCAACCTCTCTATGATAATATTTCCCATTATTACTGATGAGAAATCTATATTTCTTTGGAACAAGACGTATCCTTACTTCAGGCTACGATGTGCTAGTGTTTTAGAAGGGTCAATCCATTACTTCATCAATATGAATAACATTCTTAGATTAAGTCAATTGATCTATGTTTGTTTGAGCAATTTGAACTTCACCAAGTTCACCCTTGCTCCCATTGTCTTCTCTTAAAAAAAAAACCGTCTTTAAGAAGACTGTATACTTTGAAACAAACAACTTTTGCTCCAAAATTTATTTAGAAAATCCTACAAACAGACACTTGTCAGATTTAACCTCCAACTTGTCTAACAAAGTTCACTTCTTCCAAGTAGGACAACCTCATACTTTCAAGTGAGAAAAATAGGGATCCTTGTTAGTCTATATCTCATATGGAGTAACCACAACTGACTTGTATTAGACCTTGTTTAACACTTAAACAATAGTCTCATGTGTAACTCTATCCACTTTGGGCTCATCATAAACCTCACCAAGTCCAACAAGGTTCGGTTTATCCTTTTCACCATACTACTAGGTGCAGTGTGTAAGGTGGAGTCCATTTACATAAAGTCTCATTATCCTGGAGTTAACCTAGAAAATCTTGGCTTGCCACTTGGATCTCATCTAAGTGATTTGAAAAATTCTCTCAAATTGTTTATTCGCTTCATTTTTGAATTCTCTGAACTTTTCAAAGGATTCAGATTTGTATCTCATAAGATACAAGTACCCAAATCATGAACGATCATCGATGAAGGTAATGAAGTAGACGAAACCACCTTTGGCATTAATGTAACGCCTCAAAATATCATAGAATTTTTTTATAATAATTTTATTATATATTCCGGTATAAATTTGAGCTAACTCAGTTTTTTTTGGGGAAAATGATAAATTGTTAAATCGTGAAAAGTGAAATGAGAATGTGAGCATAAGGATTATATTATATGCTAAAATGAGAAATTGACGGAACCTTAAATAAACCTAAGTGAGCGGCAAATTTGGAAATTTGTAAACGAGATCTAAGGGTCAAATGATAGCTTAAATGCTAATGTGAAATAAATGATAAATGAAAGTGAAATGAAAACCAATAAGTGAGAAAAATTCCAAAAATGAGAAATGATAATTATTGTGTAAGCCAAACAAGGCTTTAAGGGAAGAGGAGAAAGAAGACCACATTTGGTCTTGGAAGAGCACATTTGTGCAAAAATGTGTGGAGAGCTTGAGAGCAGGAGAAAGCTAGGGGTTTTGTGTGAAGACTGCAAGATTAAGTGCGACTTTCCCTTTTGCTCAAGATCTTGCAAGAAGGAAGGAAGGAAGAAGCTGTGGCAAAGAATTCCAAGTGATTTGAGGTAGCGTAAACTACCCTAGAAAGTTGTATTTGATGTCTGGGGTTAGGAAACCCTAATCCATCCACGGGTTTTGCCTACGGTCGGTTTAGATGGTATTCGGATGTCAATGGTATTTGATTCCCATGTTTTAGTTTGGCTTTGAGGATTTTGAAAAATCACAAAAAGAGGAAAATTAAATTGGGCAAATCTGGCTCCTTCGCGCAGTCAGAGGAACCCACTCCACAACGTAACGCCTTCGTCACCGAGGCGAGTTCGTCTTTGGGCAAACTTAGTGTCTTAACCCAAAACCGTTAACGAAGATAAATTTGTAATTACTAAAAAAAATGTTTAATAATTGTTTATCCACTAAGAGTGGCGTAATTGTTATTGACTAGGGACGAGTGAGGATCACCTAACCTAGGCCCGAGATCGAAGGGAAGGAAATGAGAGCCGATAACTCTGGGCTTGTTTCATCGACTTATTCTTATTTCAAGTGTTTTGGTAGTATACCAAATAAATCTAAAATGATTATATGGAATGAGTATATATTTGAAATGATATTATGAAAGTGCATATGGATTTGAAAATGTGATATTTGAAATGTTTGACGATTAATTGCATGTGAGTGATTAATCGAAATATAAACGAATTGGTCAATTCTTAACATCTTGAATTGAATCGATATACTGAATGACCAACATGGCGGGATTCACCAACTGAATCCGTCATGAAGGCAACCCAAAATTGTCCAATGTCCCATTTGGCTGGATGCACCAATCGACATCCATCATGATGGTGTATGGCATCGAAGAAATGTCCCACTTGGCGGATGCACCAATCGACATCCGCCTTGAGTAGCATATGACATTTTAAATACCACATATCAGTACCCAATCGCATCCGGCCATGATGGAGATCAAATGAAATGTAAGCACATTATCATCGATAGAAAGGACTCGATTCACCAAACGGATCCGTCATGAATGTGAAATGTATGCATGTGCGAAATAAGAAACTTTGATGAGGAAATGAGATTCAGAAACTAAATACATCTTTAAGAGTGTATGTTTGAATTGTTAGTTTGCGAAAGATATACTTATAAAAATGATCAATGAACCGTAAATTAATAGTACGTGAAGATGCATATGTGATATGATCAATGATTTGTAAAATTAAAGTATGCAAATGAAGTAAGAGAGTTGAGTCTGATATAAATGAAGGATTTAAGATAAATAATGTTAACCATGATGAAGAACTGATAAACCATTATTAAGAAAATGTTTGCATACATAGCAATCAAGTTAGTCTGGAAGTAAAAATGTGAACGGGCACAAGATTAAGAAGCGCAGAGTCATAGACAAAGTTGCGGCGTATAAGTATATATCCCGCCATATGCATATCATTTCTTTTGAACATGTGGCATTTTGTAAACAAAAGAGTCAACTTTGCAAAACTGTGACGTTTTATATATCATTTTGCAAAGGCATGATATGCCATTTTGTAAACAAATTGTTTAAGAGTAAATGTTTATGAGCCTACCATTTGAAAATGCTTCTGCGTAAATAAGAACTCTAACATGAAATGACGTAAATAAAACATTTTGATAATATAAATAAAAACGGTAGGAGTAAACCGGGCTTCGATTCAGATCCGCTATTCAATGCCTGGGATTCGTCACAAATATTTTTGAAAAAGAAAATTTAATAAAACGGTAAATAAAAGAATTCCACCGAAAGATCCTCGAAATCCCGCTCGGATCCGCCAATCGGATCGAACCGGAAAGGGATGCTACAATTATCGACAAAGGATCAGCAAACATTGAATGTATTAGGTATACTTGTCTATAAGCATGTTTACTCCTTTCCATAAAGGCAACTTGGTAATCTTTGGCTTAACATGCAAGATTTTACACTCGTTAAATGATCTGCCAATCAAATGACCCTAAGCTACCACAATTGTGTAACTCACTCATGCTTCTCTCATTCATAAGGGCTAAGGCGACAATAACATGAGGTAGCATGATTTCAGATTATCTTCCTTTTGGCCATTTTATCATTACACATTTAAAATTCGATTGGACATATCTAATATGTAAATCTCATTGCTTAATGTACTACCAGCATAAAAGACATCATAATGTAATAACCATTGTTACAAAATATAAATAAAAAACTTTCGCTCAAACATGAAACAAAACAATGTTCTATGTCAATGCTGGGGACATGACAACAATCTTCCAAATTTAAACAAAGATCAATAAGGAGGTTCCAAAACATAAGTTCACGTAGCAACAACCCGCAACTCTACACCATTTCCCACTGGAAGTCGATCTCATGAGCCTCCCTAATGCCTCCGCCCGCATATCAATCCATATGTATGAGCCACAACCGCATCATATACCTATATGTTGTTATGAGAAACAATATTAACCTTAATGACATAAATGCCTGAAGATGATAGGAGCATCACATGCCACATTATTCTTGGATTCCAAGTAGGCCTTGCAGTTCCACTTCCAATGGCCAACTTTACCACAATAGAAGCAAGACTCTTTCGGGACAGTTTCTTTGCCTTCCTCTCAACCATTTTCCCCTCAATTATCTTGAGCACGTTGATAAACTCATGTATGGTTGATATAAGGTAGTCCATCCTATAGTCAAGCACAAATCGTAAAATCCATCGAAAACTTACCGTAATCAAGTCTACACTTAATTCAAAATCCACCTAATAACTCAATTGATCCAACCTCTCAATTTGTTCATACATCTTCAACGCATGCTACACTAGGGATGTCCCCTTCTCCATCTTGGAACCAAAAAGCTGTTTAGAGACTTTGAACCCTTTAGTTCTTACCTGCTCATTATAATGTTCCCTTAGATGGCGTACTATGGAATATGCATCCATACTTTATATCAGTTTCCGAAATCCTAGGTGATACTGAGGGATAATCAATCCCGCCTTCGCACTGTCAACCAAGCGCTTTTGTTATGCCTTATGAACGCTTTCAGGTGCATCAACAATCGGGGATTGAGGGAGTGGCTCAACTATGACATAGGTTAATCTTTCCCTTTTGAGAATTGTTTTCAAATTCTTGCAATTAATCCAAGAAGTTGAAGCTGGGTCAAATATTGACATCCATTATCGATCAGGAGTTCACATTCGTTGACATGGCTCGATTCTAATAACTTAGATGTAAAAGAGATCTTGTTAGATTGTACTTAAAATGCATGATTATTATGGCTTGATAATTACGCATTATGGCTCCCACTATTTTATTACAAATCCATAGCCCTTACTATTGATCCGAGAGAACCAATATGGAGGATCTTCTAGTGGGTCGATATCCAATATCATCGAGAATGACCTCGCTTCCGCCCAATAAGCTATCCCGCAGGCCAGCAAGGCAATCTCTGGTCCATACCAATTGCAATCGTATGCAATTAACGAATCCAATATCACCAAGAGTGACCTTGGGTTTACCCAATAAGCCATCTTAGATCAATAGGTAGGTATCTTATACCAATTGCAATCCGATGTAACTATCGAATCCAAGCATATCAACTGTCGATTCATGACTATCATCGGCTATCAATCACGATAATGCGGTACATCTATAAGATGACCCAACTCGCCTCTATTATAAACTCAAATTTGATTTTTCGAAAAAGGGTAAACGGTAAATTGCCACTATAGTACGGGTTGCAAACCCGAATTTAATAAATCTCAGATGACAAACGACCTCATCGCTGATTCGGCCAGATAAAAATCTAGCTATCAAGATGAATTTTGTCGGATTCCGAGATAGTAAGATTTTCACATTTTTCGGGGGCGACGGGTGTCTGGTGACCCCTAAAAACGAAATTTTTAGGAAAATTATGAAAGTTGGAAAATAATTTAACAAAGCTTTATATAAAATAATTAACTTAAAAGTCGGTATTTAAATAAATCGCTTTGGAGCAAAAATGGACCTAAACAAGTCGTGGACACATGGCGCGATGTGGGCCAAGTCTTTAAATTATGGATAGAGTTAATAAAAATAAGGTTTTGGGACAAAATATCCCATTCATTTTCTGGTTTGGACCGTGGGAGAGAAAGATGGAGAGAATGAGATGATCCAAGTCTTCTTTCTACGATCTCGAGTTCCGTTTCTGGCCGGAATTCACTGAGTCAAGAATTAGAAGTTCATCGCCGACGATACGCTGCGGTGTACCAAAAAACGAGGGGTTTCATTGAAGATCCAAAGGAGGAGATTTTGAGAAATAAAAGGTTTTGGGCTTAGGAGGTGTTCTTGAGGTCTCCTACATTTCTACTACTCTAAAAGAAGTAGGGTTCTTTCCTATTTTGGTTTATTTCCACCTTGGTGCAATGTTTCGTGGTCGCTTAAATGATTATTATGTAGATGTCCTAAGTGGTCTGTTTGGTCTGTTGATACAGTTTATGGCCATTTTATGGCCTATTCAGCTGGTTTTCAGGGGTTGATTTTAAGTGTTTATGGCATGTTCAAAGCATTGTTTTAGGGGTTGTTTGGATTAAAAATATGGAACAGTTTAAGGGCTTGTTTGACTGGTTTTTATGGCTAGTTTAAGGGCTTGTTTGGCTAGTTTTTATGGCCAGTTTAAGGGCTTGTTTGGTTGGTTTTTATGGCCAATCTAAAGACCTCGTTTTGGCCGGTTTTGGCGGCGCTGGGCATGTTTAGTCAGGTTTTATACGCTTAAGGGTATGTTTGACTAGTTTTATGGTTAGTTTAAAGGGCCGCTGGGAGCTTGTTTAAGGGCCGTTTAGTTGTTTTGTGGGTGATTTTGTGAGCATATTATATGTCACATTTAGCCTTGAGAATTAAGGGTGTTATTGCTCGATTTTGTAATAACATGTGTTGTTGTTATGTTTGATAAAACGCTATATGTAAGGTTTTAATATATTGACATTGGGATGAGTGTTTATTTGGAAATTATATACATATGATGTGATTGTCCATGATACATGATGGATTATGTAATTCTAAGTTGCTCATGTGACATCTATTACATATGTGACATGAAATTGACATGCAGGATGCATTACATTGCATATGCATGGGGACATCACATTTCGCTGGGTGTGAGTACATGGTTGAAATCAAACACCAATTGCGGTTGATATGGGCTGCATGGTTGACTAAATCAACCGAGTCTGCATGATCGCACTGACATAGAAAACTGTGGTCGCAGAAAGAAGGGCTAGACACTTCGTGAAAGACTTCTACATCGGGTTCATACACTCTGATGGTAAAAGTTCATAAAGTGTAGCTAGGCGTGTGGAGCTTGCGATGAGACTCCGAAAATCCGCTGCCTAGAAAGACACATTGTTTTGTATAAGAAATGGTCATTCGAGGTGTAACATCCAACAAGTTTTGGTTTATAAACAAATGACTTTTATTTTAAATAATGATAATTGGATATAATCCATCAATGACAGATTTTATCACACATTGGCATTGCATTATGTGGTGGGAGTAGGTAAATACTTGGAGTATGGAGCATGAGTGAGTCTCATCTTATTTCATAGCATGACATGTAGAATTCCAACCTAAAATTTGCATATTCACTGAATGCTGATGTGAATGCACTATCGAATCATACTTACTGTGATACGCACTTAGCATGAAAGAAATTTATAGGAATTACTTTAGGCGTACTTCACCTTATACTTTAAAATATTTTAAAAGGCGTAGAATGACAATATTGGCCAGCCCTCCGAGGGCCAACCCACTTTAGCCCGACTTTGAGGGTTGAGCTTGTAAACTTTAAGTCCCGAATAAAATTAAATAATTTGCTCGACTTCCATTTTGGCTGGGCTCATGTGGTTTGCTCCTGTTAGCCCGACAGTCTCTGATCTTTATTTAATTTTTTAAGTAAATTTGAGATTTTCTTGGCGATTCATCTTATAAGATTTGATATTTCAATATCTCTTTTGTAGCATAGGGGATTAAAAATAATAGTTATTATAATATATGATTAATATATTAAACTTTGTTGTTCTAACTATTTTATTTTCAATTTCTAAATGTATCTTTTTAATATAATTTATTTAATAATATAATATTTAAAAAATCTTATATGAAAATTTAGAATTAAATAAATTATAGTTTTAATATTAAATATATTTTTATTTATCTCATTAATCCTATTTTAAATATTTACAATTTCATTTTTTTTATTTATCCTTTAAATTTTATTCAATCATATATGTTTTTTTTTTTTATAAAAATGAAGTTGCACTAGTTTATAAATTAAATTAAATTTAATAACTAAATTATCCGTATATTTAAAATAATTTTATTACTTAAACTAGTGTTAATAACAAAATAATGTTATTTTTAAAATAATTAACAAAAATTATATATTAATTTATTTTCTATTATGATTATATCTTTTAGCAAGATAGATTTTCAAACAAATATGATATTTCATTATTATACGGTTGAGATGCATTTTTGGAAAAAATATTTTTTTAGTCAAAACATAAATGAAATTTATGTTGTTAACATTCTAAATTAATTAATAGATGAAGATTACTCAACTACCATCGAGGATATACATTTTCTAATGTGAAATCACGTGTTATTATTGGATATAACGGAGATGAGGATGAAGATTAGAGGCATATGAGAATTCATTTCATACTTTGGAGTTGTTTTCTCGTATACAAGTATTAAGCTGTTACTTTATTGTTTTGGTACTATTTAACTTGCTACTTTGATACTTTGTTATAATAGTGCTATACGATTATTTATTTATTTAAGTTTGTTTACTATTATTATATTGTTTAGACTCAATTATTTTATATATTAATTATTATTATATATTTGTATATTGTTTATTTTATTTTAAGAATGATAAATTTGTAAATTAATTTTTTTAGCATTTTTAAGGTTTTGGGCACGTTTTAGTCGCTTTGTTCCAGAACCCGTACGGGTCATTGAGCTGGGTCAAAACCAGTTCGAATAGAAACGGGGTTAGATTAGCCCAAGATATTTGTGCCCCGTTGTACCGAATGGGCTAGCTCAAATGGGTTAGGCTAAATGGCTTACTAAATTTGCACACGTGGATATACGCCAAGAGATCGACTCTCATTCGGGGCCGTAAGTGCGCAGAAAAGCTCGACTTCATGGGCTTCATAACTCTTTGTAAAATTTTTCAACAAAACAAGTTTTCGACATGTACCTTATGTAAAAGAGTTGTAACCGAACTCATATGGATTGTTTTTAATATAAATTTCTAAATGTTTGTATATGATCGTGGGATAAATGGACCCGATGCGCCCACTTTACTCATAAACTGACCAATGCGGTCATCAGGTTATATCATCTCTGATGGGTAATGTGGATTGTATATTGTACATGTTGTGTTTCGATAAAGTTCCTCGCATGTTTGAGACATGCTCGATTTTGTTAAATTATTGATCCCAGAATAGATTAATAACGGTGTGGTATCGAGTTATACGACATCCACTGTGCTTCCGCGGCCGATAAAGAACAACAATCTCGATTTTCAAAGTGTCACATCTGCAGATCAAAAGCCTGTATATAATCACTCTAAGGCTTGATGGGCATGGGTCTGCACTATCAGATTCATCGCATTCTATGTTTGGCTCCTAATATACTACATGATTACGTAAGCATGGGTTATGTGAATTATATGCTACGGTAAAATGTAATGGAAAAAAGAATACTGTGGTTAGAAAACATAACTCGGGGTTTGGAAAAAAAAGAACCCGGATGATTCGGGATGTTTGGTGTCTATTAGTGGTCACATGCGCTACTAGTTAGACAATGAGAGAAATCTCAAAAAGTTTAAACTTGATTCCCATTTTTTTGGATGGCCAATTATGTAAGACTCTATTGCAATTTGACATATGTAGATGACTAATCGAGGAAGAGGATGCCGAGGTGGTGGGTGGAACAACAACCAACTACCATCGGCCTTTGACCAAGAAGTTTTCATAGAGGCTATTGGTACTACGACTGCTACCATTGCACGGGCGAGTGCTGCGGCTGCCACCATTGCACAGGTTAGTGCAACTGTGGGACAAGGAGGGCCAAGTAACCTCAAGAGGTTCAAGGCACACCATCCTCCAACCTTCAAGGGAGGAGGGACCGACGCCAGAATGAGTCATCAGGTTCCGACAAGTCGGCAAAGATCTTGGCGCCATGAGACACCTCCAATGCCATCAGATGTGCCAGTCGATTCCAATTAGAAGGCAAATCCTAAGTAATGTGGATCGTCAAAGCCTTAAGGAACTCGAGGCAACGATACATGGGAAGAGTTTCAGAGCTCTTCATGGATAAATACCCTGCCTTCCGACATGCAAAAGCTTCGGAGTTCCTAGCAACAAATAAGGGACAATGATGTTAAATCAACACGTGGCTAAAGTCTCACCAATTAGCCTGCTTCGCTCATGACGCGGGCGCATACGGCCAAAGTGAGAAAGTTTGAGGATGGTATGAAATTGTCCATCTGGGGTAAAATTGTGGGACTTCTCCTACAAGATATGGACTTGATGGTCAAAATAGCTATGGTCATTGAGAGGGAGCTGGACGATGCACGGAACTTCCAGGAGGAGGGTGTTAAGGATAAGAGGAAGGAGAGCCAACATTCTTCTTCTAGCTTAGGGAAGAAGTAGAGGACTTCACTCCGCAAGGGTTACAGGGACATGGCTACGGCCATCGTGTGGCTTAAGGCTGTGGTCAATCATCCCAAGACGAGACACTCAAGGCCCTAGCTACTCGCTGCAGGACATGTTTCTATTGCCACCAGCCTGGACACATGAGACGGGATTGCCCTCAAAGGTAGGGATCCCAGAGTTATGGGACACCCTAGTCCCAATCATCATTGGGACGTTCATAGACTTAGTTTGTTCCTTCCTACTCCACCATAGGCTAGGGGAGCTAGTACTAGTCCTAAGGTGTCGTGACCGCCTCTTCTACTTCACGATCACATTAAATGGCCAGTACGGGTCCAGGCCGAGTCAGTGGCTCACAAACGGACTCAAGGACCCAAGGAGTGTTCACGATCACACCTAAACTGAGCTTCAGATTAATCAACACCAGGTACATTTCTACTCTCTCGCCAGGGGCAAGGGTATTATTTGATTATGGTGCATCACATTCCTTTATCACAGATCACGTGTGGAAGATTTTGCCAGAGGTTGAAACCTGAAGAGCCATCAGATGTGAGTTCTCCTTAGGAGCTAAGGTGAGCGTTGATTAGATATGCTCGGGTCATGGAGTTAGAGGATTCTCATCATGACCCAGGGTCAAGGACACGCCGCAGTTTGATGTCATCCTCGAATGGATCAAGGCCGACGACACATCGAAATGGCCATTGATCGCGGATCATAAGAGGGTTACTACCTACACACCGAATGGTATTTGTTTTTTGTTTCAGGGGGATAAGCACGATGCTTTACCCCAAGCAGTGTATGACTTTAGATGGCACGAGCAATTGATGGGTTGGCTAGCAAGCCTTACCCTGGAGGACGAGGCGAGACAAGAGTTGGATCTACCTCAGGTAGTTTGTGAGTATGAGGACGTTTTCCGGATGAACTACCCGAGTTCTCTCCCACATGCGGACAGACTTCCACTCATTGAGCTGTACATCGTACATCTCCTATTTCTATGACTCCGCAAGACCAATCACTTCACCTCGGGGGAGCCCTGTTGTTTGCCAATAAGCAAGGACAAGACCCTTCAAATACGATAGACTACCGAGAGTCAATAGGTTACTATCAAGAATAAAAAATTTCCGAGGATCGATGATTTATTTGATTAGCTGAGAGGGGCGTGGGTTTACTCCAAGATAGATCTCCACACTGGTTACCATCAGTTGAGGGTTAAGGAGATAGATATCCTTAAGATGGCATTTAGGATGCGATATGGGAATTTTGAGTTCACAGTGATGCCATTCGGATTGATGAATGCTCCAACGATCTACGGATCTCATGCATGTGGTGTTCCACTTACCTAGATCGTAATTCACAGGGTCTTCGTTGACAACATCTCGATCTACTCCAAGTCTAAGGAGGAGCATGAGGGTCACTTGAGGATTGTCTTCCAGGCCTTGAGAGGACATCAGTTGTATGCCAAATTTAGTAAGTGTGAATTTCTGATTACCGAGGTGAAATTCCTTGGGGCATGTGGTGTCCGGCCAGTCTATCCGTGGACCTGAGAAGGTCGAGCGGAGTTGGGAAAGACCAAAGTCTACCGAGATATGCAATTTCGATCGGGTAGTGGTATTACAAAGAGGTTCATCGAGGACTTCTCCCGATTAGTTGTACCTATGGCGAGATTGACTCGGAAGGAGGTCAAGTTTGAGTGGAATGACTCATGTGAGAAAGCATTCCAGGAGTTGAAAAGGAGACTTACTTTAGCCCTTATTCTGATAGTTCCAGAAAGAGGACAGAGGTACATAGTGTATTGTGATGCCTTTAAAGATGGACTTGGATGTATTTTGATGCAGTCTGGGAGAGTAGTGGCTTATGGTTCTCGGCAGTTAAAGAAACCACGAATAGAGTTATCCCATGCAACATGGAGCTACCAGCCATTGTCTTTACCTTGAAGGCTTGGCTTTACTATCTATATGGTGAGCAGTTCAAGGTGTTTTCGAGCCATAAGAGTTTAAAGTATATTTTTACATAGCGAGACCTTAACATAAGGCAACGCAGGTGGATGGACTATCTGGAAGACTATGACTTCACTTTGCATTACCATCCCGGTAAAGCAAATGTGGTGGTTTATGCACTCAGTAGGAAGTCACGAGGAGGTCAAGTAGTGTGGCTTCTCGAGAGCGGGTGTATGCTCGAGGTCGCGAGACAGCTTCTAAGCACTACAAGGGTCAGGCTAAGGGTACTTGGGGAGTTTAGTGGCTACGCCTTCCCTAATGAGCAGAGTGATAGAGTCCCAAGGATAAGACACAAAGATATTGTCCATCAGAGACTGAGTATGATCGGATACATGTGACGAAGGTCAAGCATTCACATAGACGTAGCCTTTTGTGATGTGAAGGGTCAGGGTTCCCTACTTCGCAGATCTGAGAGAGGAGATCTCAGGGAGTTCCAGAATACCATGTTTATCAGACATCCAAGTGGAACGGTAATGTACCATGATCTTCGCCGCCAATATTATCGGAGGGACGCAAGAAACACGCTGGGGATTTTGCTTCGCTGGATGTCCTGATCCGTCAAGCAGTGTGCGCCAGCACTGTGAGACCCATGATTACTTCCGTACCGCGGTACCGGACGGAAGTGGGAGCATACGTCACAATGGATTTCAGGATTCATCCGCCATACATCATGAAATAGCGGGTGATAGCATAAGCTACCAAATCGCACACTTTTTACCGCGCGATTACCTTCACTGAGGAATTCGCTTGGCCGTATCGTGACGAGATCGGTCCTACGCATGGAGCGCTAGTATTTATGACGGACGGATCCTGTGTTTACACCCATTTTGGAAGAGTTTCCAACGAGTCAGCGGGACACAACATGATGAGCACTGCCACCCATGGACGGTCACTGGAGAGAGGACCATCCAGGCTTTAGAGGACATTCTACGGGCATGCGTTCTAGATCTCAAGGGTATTTGGGAAGAGCATTTACACTTAGTGGAGTTCTCTTACAACAATAGTTACTTAGCGAGCATACAGATGACACCTTGTGAGGCACTATATGGGAGGCCCGGCCGACTGGGCCACGGATTCGAGGCGGGAGAGACCCCATGGGTCTTGATTAGGACACATATGAGAAGGTGAATTTGATACGAGTCGCTCTCTCTCACGGCCTCCGAGCGCCAGAAGAGCTACGCCGAAACGGACCTCTAAAGTTTGAGGTCGGTGATCATGTCTTCTTGAAGGTGATGCCTATGAGAGGAGTGATCAGGTTCGGAAAGTGAGGAAAGCTATCGTCGAGATTTATTAGGCCTTTCGAGGTACTAAAGAGGGTAGGTACAGTTGCTTACCGGTTAGTGTTACTGCCAAACTTATCGGGTGTTCATGCGGTGTTCCATGTCTCCATGCTTTGGAAATACACTCCAGATCCGACTCGCGTATGGATCGCGAGCCATATCGATGTGTATAACCTTCTGCCGAGGGATGTGCACGCATCATGGATAATGAATAGGTTTTGTGAGGCAAGTCCGTGAAGCTAGTAAAGGTATTGTGGTAGCACCGAGGAGTGGAGGAGGCAACATGGGAACACAAAGACACCATACATACCAATTATCCTTTCTTGTTTGAGGATGAAGGTATTTTTATTTTATTTTTCATTATCTGATTTTAAATATACTGCGTATTTATTGTGATTTTATGTGCTCAGGTGTGTGAATTTCGATGAATTTTTTTTGTGTGGGGAAGATGTAAAACCCGGGGTAAATTTGATTTTTTTTTCGAAAAAGCGGCAACCAAATTGCCATTATAGTATCGGCCGCAACCCGAAATTTTCTAAATCTCAGAGGACAAAATATACCTCACCATTGGATTTGTCTTGCGAAATATAGTTACCCAGATGAATTTCGTTAGATTTTGAGATAGTTGGATTTTTTACTTTTTCGAGGCGACTGGTGTCCGTGACCCTAAAAACGAGATTTGTGAAAATTATGAAATTTGGAAAATAATTTAAACAAAGTTCATATAAAATAATTTGAACTTAAAACCGAGATGAAATAAATCGCTTAGTGGCAAAATCTAATTCGAACAAGCTCTCGACACGTGGCGCGGCGTGGGCCAAGTCTTTAAGTTATGGATGAGTTAATAAAATAAGGTTTCCTGGGGACAAAATATCCCATTCATTTTCCGGGTTCGACCGTGGAGAGAAAGAAGAAGAGAAGAAGAGGATCCAAGTCTTCTTTCTACGATCCTCGGAGTTTCATATGTCGGAATTCGTCGAACCAAGAACTAAAGTTCATCGCCTAAACTAGGGCCACGAGTGTGTACAAAAAACGAGGGGTTTCATCGAAGATCCAAAGGAGGAGATTTTGAGAAATAAAAGGTTTTGGGCTTAGGAGGTGTTTTTGAGGCCTTCTACATTTCTACTACTCTTCAAGAGGTAGGGTTATTTCCTATTTTGGTTTATTTGCACCTTAAGGGGCTGTTTGGTGGTTGTTTTAAATGATTATTATGTAGATGTCCTAGGGGCTGTTTGGATTGTTTTTGGACAGTTTATGTCCGTTTCATGGCCGGTTTTGTGGGCTAATTTTGTGAGCGTTTATGGCATGTTCAAAACATTGTTTTAGGGGCTGTTTAAATTAAAAATATGGAACAGTTTAAGGGCATATTTGTCTGGTTTTTTGGCCAGTTTAATGGCCTATTTGGTTGGTTTTTATGGCTAGTTTAAGGGTCTGTTGGGCTGGTTTTATGGCCACTTTAAGGGCCTATTTGGCTAGTTTTATGGTTAGTTTAAAGGGTTGTTTGGGAGCCGTTTAAGGGGGTATTTGGGGTTGTTTTGTGAGCTGTTTTGTGGGCATATTATATGTCACACTGGGCTCGAAATTAGCGTACGCTTGATTTTCAGAATAACATGCATTATTGTGTTTGATAAAGCGTTGATATATGTGTTTTAATATATTGACATTAGGATGAGTGTTTATTTGGAAATTATTTGCATATGATATGATTGTTCATGATACATGATGAATTATGTAATTTAAGTTGTCCATGTGGCATTCATTACATATGTGACATGACATTGACATGCAAGGATGCATTACATTGCATATGCACGAGGACATCGCATTTCATGGGTGTGAGTACATGGTTGAAATCAAACACCACAATTGGTGGTTGATAAGTGGGCTCGGTATCGTTGGACAAAGTTCAACAAGAGTCGCACGGTCGCATGACATGGAAAACTTGTTTCGTAATAAAGAAGAAGTGGCTAGATACCCTGTGAGAAACCCATATCGGGTTCATACACTAAATCCAAGTGAAAGTCCAAAAGTTTAGCTAGGCGTGCGAGTCTGGCGCGGTGACTCAAAACCGCTGTCTTAAAGACATATGGTTTTGTATAAGAAATGGTCATTCAAGGTGTAACATCCAACAAGTTTTGTTTTATGAACACATGACTTTTATTTTAAAAAAAGGATCATTGGATGTAATCCATCAATAACGGATTTTATCACACATTGTCATTGCATTATGTGGTGGGAGTCGGTAAAGACTCGGAGTATGGTGCATGAGTGAGTCTCATCTCATTTCATAGCATGACATGTAGAATTCCAACCTAAAATTTTCATATTCTCACTGGAATGTCGATGAATTCGAATTATCAAATGTGAATATTGAATATGCATTTAGGTGGGAGTAGCCTCCGTAGAACTCTGCCGGGCGTGGCTCACCCTAAGGCCGTGATCGCATTCTATAACTTGACCTACATCGGCGGGATAGTCTTTCATGATGGCGAAATTGAGCAAAGCTCGCTCGGGTCAGCCACCTTGCGTATATTGGTAGCTCCGGGTGAAGAGCCGTGAGGTAATGAAGGCGGATATAGCAAGGTGTTTGGCCCGAAATTTAGAGCATGCCCTCACCGTTTAGTTTCCACCCTTCCTATCGTCATCACCTGAAAGGATCTTGGGTAGTTCGGGGCCGTACAGAGGCTATCAAACTCCTCTAAAGGTTCACGAGCCTAAATAAGAGAATTCGCTATGGACTTCGGTGATTCGTGCCACGTGAGGGTGATCCCCGAATCAACAAAATTTGTATCCTATATTCTCCCACTCACGTAGAGTCAAGCTACCGCAGTGATAAAGGCCCAGTGGTCGAACACGGGGATGGGTTTTCTTCTGCACAAATGATTTAAGTGAAGTCAAAATGGTGAATTGGGCCTGACTTTAAGGTTCGTAAAAACAGGAGAGACGGTTGTTTACCGGAACGAAACTAAAATAAGAAAAATGTAAATAACTCCTCGTTGTCTAGCCACTGGTTTAGTGGTTTTAAGGTAACCAACATGTCCCCTGGGTATTTTTTCCTCTCGTCGGAGGATGACATATAGTCATTTCCTCGAACCCGATCTTCATTTAGCTTTAAAAACTAAACCCTATGATTTTCCTTTGATAGCATTTAAATGGGCATAATGTTCCTAGCAAGGAAACATCCTCAAAAAACCCTACTCCACGATAACTAGCAGAGACAACTAAGACCGAGCCTCAATCGATCTGAGCGAAAGTATCCATCGAACCCAAAAAAGCTCACAAGTACACATTAAAGAGAGTATGCTTAAGAGATTTTAAACTAAGTGAAAAGCAGAACGTAAACAACCATAAATACGTGCTAAAAAACAGGGAACCGCTGCTTACCTTAAATCACGCAGCCCTCCTCAAGCGGAGGAAGAGGTTCAGCTTCGAACATCCTCTGAGTTGTCATCCTCAGAGGAGTGTTTGGCAGCCGAGAAAATGGAAAAGAAAAGGAAAGAAAATGAAGCAACAGGGAAACGAGAGCTGAAAGCTTCTCCAAAAATTTATTATGAAGTGATTGATGTTTACAAACCTTGACTCTAGCTTATATGGTGTGCAGAGCAAGGGAAATTACAAAAACAAACCAAAACAAAAGTTATTACAAGGGTAGAAAGGAGAAAAACCAAAATGGAGTCGTTTGAACACAAAACAAAGGTGAATTTTCGCTTATAGTACGCGATTTTCGCTTATCATAGCGAAAATTCCAAAGATAGCGAATTTCGCAATCGCTCAAAGATCGCTCTCCCGCTACTGCTCCATTGCTCCTCGCTCATTTTCTTCTATTTTCTGCTCTTCTTTCCTCTCGGTCTCCGATATACGATGTCGAGTTTGACTCGACCCTTCATGTTTGATCGACTCCAACAATGTTGGCATGATTAGCCTCGCAAAACCTGTGAAAAATTTGCCAAGCAAATGTGATCG
This sequence comes from Tetrastigma voinierianum, assembly GCA_016808115.1. NCBI lineage: Eukaryota > Viridiplantae > Streptophyta > Magnoliopsida > Vitales > Vitaceae > Tetrastigma > Tetrastigma voinierianum. The sequence continues at coordinate 298,742 of JAEQBH010004131.1, read as the reverse complement.
TAGAATAGTAGGGACCTTAATGTGTAAATCGGGTTAATTAGAATGATTAGTATACAAAAAGCACTCAAAACCTATAATAAATAAGGTTCAAAATAGCACTTTTTGGGTACAAATCACTTCTCACATAAGTCAACCCAAACCCCATGCACCCTAACCTTTTTATTCATGTGGGAGGCGAGATTGGCATAGAATTCTCGGACTACCATAGTGGCAGCTGGTGTGGGGTCGCATCGCTCCTCCACCCTTTGCTCGCAATCACCTCGCGAAAAACTCGGGGTGGTGAAACCCCTTCTCCTTAATAAACGACCGATTTTTGGAAATGAGGTCGAACTTCTCGGCCGCACTCTCATTGACAAACTTGTCATGGTCGTGAATCCGTGTCCGGCCTTTCACCGGCCCGACCCCTTTACTGGGCCATCTCACATTGTTCGACATCGGGTGCATATGGCGTCGAGATGGTGGCCAAAGTGTGCCTTACCTCTATGTGGTCTTGACACCTCTAACACCCAAGTGATGTAGTGGGAAAAATTGGCTCACTTGTAGCCACCCAAAGCTCACTCGGGCAAATTGTCGAACACCTAAGGGGCACTATGGAGACGGGGTTCACAAGACCACCCAAAGACCGCCTATAACCCTAAACAGACCCTAGGTGCCTTCCTAGGCCTAACGAAACCCAAAGAGTAACACAGGGTGTACTCGAGGATGGTTCTGAGCTTCCCCGGAGCCGTACACAAACCTGGATTAGGGCACCAAGCAATGTAGGGTAATGGGGGACGGAGGCACTAGGGATGGTCTTAGGGCTGTAAGAGCGCCTGTATCGTAGAAGCAAGCCGGACGGGTGGTCGACTGCAAAAACGGAGAGATGTGAGAGCCCGGTCCAGGGTTCGTAAGAAGAGCAACGTTGAGGTTCATGGGGCAACGCCGCGACGCTCGTGCCTAAATTCAACGCCGCCACGCGGCTTCAGGCTATCGACTAACGCTGCGACGCCGAGACCAACTCGTGACGGGCAGAGTCTATAAATCCAACGCCGCTGACGCCAGGTCCCACGCCGCGACGCTCCAGAGGGTGCTAAATGACGCCACACGCGGAGGCCAACGCCCCAACGCGTGACGGAGGTGTCCAAAATAGTGGGTAGCCAACGCCGTGGACGCTAGTGTTCCAGTCGCGAGCGTGATCGAGGCCGATTTTTTCATGATTCGGCATAACGCCGCGACGTGATAGAGTAAGGTCAAATTGAAAATTTTCGTAAATTTTCAAGTGCCGAGAAAATGTCTCAATGAAATTTCACTCTTCGCACGCCTCGAAATGAAGGCCCTGTTATCTTCTCACTTCCATCGCTTCCTCTCGTCTTGGTAAACAGACAATCAAAAATAAAATCTACTGACATGGAAAGAGATCGACAAAAATGCCAAAGACTAAAACACACAGCGTAGACTACTAAAGAAAGATCTTGCGTTTGGTCACCTGCGAAAAGCCGCACGTCGCGAGTCACTCTCCCTGGATCTCAATGTTCCCGAAGTTTTGGGACTGCCAGACTCTCTATGACAATGTTTATGGTACATTGAGTGGAATGGTTTGCATATTCGCATGGATCTTGCCCCCGAAGTATGGCTTCAACCGTTGTATGTTAACTTTGAATGTTCCTTTCTCAGGGTGCATAATCTCCGCACTTCATGTGGAGCGACTCTGTCATCAGAATCATCCAAACCACTGTGGACTTTAATTTTAGGAAAGAGTTTGAGTCGGAATCAATAAGAGACCTTTGACCCACCTCGAACTCTTCTTTCCCGCGATGATATGTTCTCACTATTATGCCAGCTTTCGTTTTTCTTTATATATTCGAGCATTCTCGTATGCCTCTATTGCGTATCTATCCAATCTACTAAGTCAGAGACCGCTTCCTCCTAGCCACTTTATCGTCCATGTTCAACATCCCAGCCGCCTCAGGCTCTATGCTCCAATTCCACTGGCAGGTGGCATGCTTTCCCATAAACTATTCGGAATGACGACATACCCAATGGTGTTTTAAATGCTGTCCTGTAAGCCTAGAGTGCATCCTCAATCTTCTTCGACCAATTCCTTCACGTTGGACTGCTTTCCGTAATGGACTTTATCTCTCGATTCGACACCTCCGTCACATTGCTTGTGGATGGTATGCAGTGGGAAGTGTGCCGTGACTCATACTTTTTGCAATAATTATTAATCACTTTATTTAAATGAGTACCTGATCGTGATCGCGTTTGTAGAGGCCGAACCGTGTAAATACGTGGTCGCATGAACTCGCTACCACACTAGCGTCATTAGTGCATGTCGGTATTGATTCTACCCATTTAGAGACGCACCCATCATGAGCAAGATGTACAAGTTACTAAATGATGGAGGAAATGGGCCCATGAAGTCCATCCCCCCACACATCAAATAGTTCAACTTCTAGAATTGTGCTCATGGGTGGTTCATCCTTTCTAGAATTGCTCCCCATTCTTTGGCATTTGTCGCAGGTGGATACGAACTGGTGAGCATCCTTGAATAGCTAGGCCAAGAGAAACCTCGATTGCAAGACTTTGCCGTTGTTCTTCGCCTCCAAATGCCCCTCACATGGTAAAGTGTGGCAAAAGGGTTTAACACGACCATTTCATCTTCTGGTACACATCGCCTTATCACTTGGTTTGCACAGTGCCTGTATAGAATAGGTTCCTCCCAGTAGTAGTGTTTCAAACGTGCGAAGAACTCCGTCTTCTCTGGCTGCAGCTAAACCCTGAGGGATCACCTCGCCAATTAGATAACCATATAGCCAAGAAACCATGGAACCTGGCTGCCTTCGATAAATTAAGAGCCGTCTATCCGGGAAATCATCATTCACATGGACCTCATCTCTTACCCCTTCTAACCGTGACAGATGGTCTGCGACTAGGTTCTCTGTTCCCTTCTTGTCTTTAATCTCTAAGTCGAATTCTTGCAACAAGAGTACTCACCCTGGGTTTTACGCCCTTACCATTAGGTACTTTAGCGCCGAACGGGTCACAGGTGCACTATTACTCTTATCGCCAATCAAATAGGGCCTAAATTTGTCAAAGGCAAAGACAATGGCCACAACCCTTAGCGGTGGCATAAGCTCAATCGGGCATCATTCAAGGTTCGGCTAGCATAGTAGATAACCCGAAATATTCTTTCTTTTTCTCTCGCTTCTAGCATCAGCCCGAATAGATAGTCACTACGGGCCACACATTAGCTCAAATGGGAGATCCCAATCTGGTGCTACTACAATGTGGGCCAATACTAATTTATTTTTCAAGACTGAAAATGCCCGCACACACTGCTCATCAAACTCAAATGGGGTCCCTGGACCAGTAAATTAGACAACGGCTTTGCAATCTGAGAGAAGTCTTTTATGAAACGTCTATAGAACCTTGCATGGCCTAAAAAGCTTCTTATGCCTTTTGCTAGACGAGAGGGTGGAGGGAAGTTTCCTCTATTGCTTCACTCATTGGTTTCACTTATTCCTCTCAGAGAAATCCTGCCCAAGTACCATGCCTTCGTACTCATAAAATGACACTTCTCCCAATTCATACAAGATCGGGTTTCGGGCCTAATCAACACCGATCTCAAGTTATCCAAGCAATTGTCAAAGGAGTCCCCCAATACAGAAAAAATCATCCATGAACAATTTCACCAATCTTTTTCAACTCATATGAATACGGCCATCATAGCGCCGAATGTGCCTCGTGCATACACAACCAAGGGCATCCAATGCGACAACATGTGGGCATGTGAATGTCGCCTTCTCCCCGATCTTCGTGGGCTATAGCATTTGATTGTAGCCAGTACCCATCCAAAAATAAATAGTATCTTATGTCCGCTAGTCTATCCAACATCCGATCCGTAAACTAAGAACGAAAAATGGTCTTTCGAAAGTAGCTTATTCAGCCTCTAGTTAATACAAAATCCTCCACCAAGACTGTCGCAAGGCAATGCATTATTCTCTCGTTTCTTATCACTCGTGTTCCCTTTAAGCACCACTGTACCGAACCGACCCATGCACCGTCGTAACATGGTAACAACCCCGCATCTAGCCACTTTGGGCACTCCTTACGATCACCCTCATTCCATAGTCGGGATCTCGCCTCCTCGCGGCTTCTACCGGCGCTTATGACCATCTTCTAGCAAAATTCGATGCATGCACATAGAAGGGCGAATCCATTTTAAATCAGCCAGAGACCAGCCAAGCGCATCCTTGTGATCTCTGAGTACCCTCAATAGCTTATCTTCCTCTATCGCTGTCGTGACGCCGAATAATCATCGTGCAGGCATTCCTAGATAAGCATACCTCAAACAGCTAGGTAGTGGCTTTTAAGTTTATCTGGTGGTCGTCAACGTATGGCACGACATTCGAGTATTTTCGCCTAAAGGTTCATAATATTTCCTTCTATTCAGTTCAAAATGAATCCATCCATTTTACATACCCTACTCTTTCTCCCAATTTTTCTAAATCACTACACTGTGCCAGCTCTTAAAGGATCAGTGAGACCACTTTGGCTAGACACTATAGCCTCCACGGTCTTTACTATGAAGCACGTATCACTCTATGCACGGTGTCTCACAACTTCGAACATATTAAACTTAACTTCATCTCCCGCACTCAATTTCGCCTCCTCCAGACGCTAATCATCGTCTTCCAAATAAGGAAAATGGTCTACCCTATATTATGGGTATTTCTTTATCTTCTTCCATATCTAATACAATGAAATCGGCTGGGAAGATGAATTTGTCGACCTTTACTAGAATGTCTTCTATCACCCCCTCTGGATGCTCGCAAGGACCTGCCAATGACCGAGTGTGATCAGGGTCGGAGCTAGCTCAACTAATCCCCAAGCATCTAAATACGGATAAGGTACGAGATTGATAATTAGCTCCCAAGTCACACAAAGCTCTTTCAAAGATGGCGTTCCCGATGGTGCAGGGACGTTGAAATTGCTCTGGTCTTTTAGGCTTTCATAAGAAGATCCTCCTCAAGAATGACACTACATTCTTCAGTGAGATTAACTGTCTCGAAATCTGAAAGTCTTTTCTTCTTTGACAAGATGTCCTTCATAAATTTGACATAACTTGGCATTTGTTCCGCAGCATCAAGAACGGAATGTTGATGTGCGCCAACACTTCCATAAACTTGGTAAACCGTCATTCAGCTTTATTCTTCTTTAGGCGCTGGGATACTGACGGGGGCTACGTTCAATCGTGACTGGATGACCTCGCCTACTTTCTTCTCCCCAAACTTTTTCTCAGTCGTTTTTGTTTTATCATTCTTACTTGTCTGGATGACTTCGCTCTACCTCCCTATCATCGTGGTCAGCCAGATTGCACTTCACCACTTCTCAAATCGCTTTGACATGCTCATTCCTTCCCGTCTCTCTGCTCACTTTACGAGTCAGCTGGGTATGAACCTTACCGCCTTTCTCAATAGATTGCCCATTCGGGGCTCCATCTCGCACTCTAAATTCTTAACCGCGTTGCTTGATTGTTCAATCGTGGCCTCGGTGTTGTATATTTGCCTTTGTCCCATTCATAAAGCAGATGTGAGTACGAAAGATTAAGGCAAGGGCTTGTTCCAAGTCCACATTTTTCTCGGGAGGTGGTTCGTTCACTCGGGGTGGTGGCGTGTTGTTCTGATTGTTCCTCCATCCATACCCGATCGCTCGATTATTCTCGACATTACACCACCTCGGGCCTGATTCCGTTCGATAGTCAAGGTCCCATATCACCCTACCGTCAGGCTACCCCGACAACTGGCCACGTACGGCATGCCATCGCTTATCGGGTCCTAACTCGACATTTTGTATTGCCGTGTCGTCTCCACAGACCACATACCCCGCATGGTCGGTCCGAATGGCACTGGCCAGGACCTTGATGCCTAGTAAGCCGCGAGTAAATGCGGTGACATGTGTTACGACGGCTGAGAACCTCGCGATCTGCGCTACCCATAGCCTTCCACCGGTGTAATCCTATCTCAGCCACCGATTGGTACTAGTAAAGATCCTCCAAGAGCCTCATGCTTGGTTCGCAGTCTTCTTCATTAGCGCACCTCCCGCCGAGGCATCACCACCGTTTCCAGTCGCATTCCTTTCACCATTATGTATGTACGTGGATCAGATCCATTTGGTCAACCATTGCGGTGCACTTCCTTAACACCATGAAATCTATCCCCATGCTTCGCCAAGCTCTCTCCTAGCCGCCTGAATACACTTCTTGCACCAATCAGGCACTCTTCCCAAAGGAAGAACTTTGTTAGAAACTTTGCGACTAGTCGCTCCATGAAGTAATAGAATCCGCATCGACTGGCCAACCAACGCTAGGGCCTCTATCACCTAGCCGAAAGAGCTGAACACCCCGCCTCGAGTGCCTTCGCCACTCCACTATACTTGATCGAGTCACATACTTCGATGAAGTTGGTCATGCATATTCGATTCTCATTTGGCACCGTGGAACAGATGTTTTGAAGCATCCAGAAGTAACAATGACTTCAGCTCAAGTCAAGCCATTGAATAGTGGTCTTCAATATCCGTCTAAATAATCAGAGGTGGTAGGGCAAACTCTTCTAGCAACATGAATGGATCATCTGGCTATATAAACGACCTGGGTGCTTGATTCCTACCATTACTCCCATTGTGACCCCCTTGTGGCTCGTTTTTCGCCATAATCTGCTTCACAAAGGTTCGCAGATGATTGCTGGGGATGGCGTGTCAGGCTTCTCTTTGTTCTACGCAGAACGGTAAAGTTCTTCCGCTCGATGAAACGGATGTAGTTTAGCTTCGACCCCGGCCGCGACACTCAGCAAGAACCTTAACTGCAATCACACATAAAACGCAAAGACCAAATTACAAGCACTTGTAAAAGCAAAATAAAATTAAAAAAAAAGGAAAATTCCAGAGTAATATATAATTGCACTTTTTCAATATCAACTCTAAAACTTCATCCCCGGCAATGGCGCTAAAAACTTGATAGGCCGAAAGCGTGATGTGTAAAATGTGTAAGCCTATGTGCGCAAGTGCACACATCGTATCAAGTAATATAGTGTACATAAGTATAGATATCGATCCACGGGGAGAAGTGCGTTGACTACTAAATTGTTCTTATAATATTATTTGGACTTAAACTCTGAATTTCTATCTAACTAACGTGTGTGATTAAAAATAAAGCGAAATTAACTTGTAGAATTACTCTGCTTGTAAAGACTAGTAGATTTCCCATGACTTTTGGGATGGATTTATACTCTATAGAATGGCGACATGTTAATATTAATATGAAGATATGCATGAGATGTCTTCTCGAGGTATATCTGTCATTATTAGTATTCATCTCAACCCACTGATCAGTAACTTAAACAGCAACTATTCATCACTTAATCAGATATCCGGCGATCGATTTAACCGAGAGTCGCCTATTCGCATTCGTGGGAGTCCTTATTTCTCTATCTCGGATACCCAGTAGGATCATGCCAATGTCACGACATTACCATATTAAACTGACATATGTAGATGATCGATGCAAATCATAAATAACCGAATAATATATGTTTAAACTTTAGTCCATTCAATTGTGACAGGGTTCAACAAAAACCCTAGATAGAAATCTCGAACATGTCGAACCACATACACGTAATCAATCTATAAATCATCGCCGCTTATCGTAAAAGAAGAAATACAAAAGGAAGTGTCTTCCAATGATTTCCGAGTCACGTCGCTTACGCCTGCCCACCGCGACGCTCTTCGGCGTTCAAATTAAGTCCCATTGGCGAATGATGTTTGGTGCGTAAATCGCGGGTGACATCGCGACGCTGGGTCACTGTTGACTCCCATTACCAGAGTCGCGACGCGGACGCCGCGACGTGGCTGCCGTTGTTTCTTTCTGGCTTCTTCTCGTTCAACCCAAATTGCCCAAAAACCACCCTTGGACTGCACTACAAAAACTCCACAAATAAGATCTTGGGCTATACTGCGCTTTATTTAAATGTAAAATCAACTAAAAACATAAAGCGGACGCGGGTATAATATGAGTGTTTTAGGCACTCATCAGAAGTGGTGAATCCTTTATTAGCTACTCAATTGCCTTCGAACACCTCAAGCTATACCCTACTATCATCCAAAGAGCGATCTCCAAGATCTAACATGGATCAAGGTCAAAGTACAGAATCAACATCCTAGACATCCTTGAGCACCTAAAGTCTAAGGATACTTGCACCATTGCTATGATGAGACAATCATCTACAGTTAAATAGATAATACTTATGATTGTCTCATGGTAGGTCTCCAATGTACATAACTACTCTTAGCAAACATTTACATGTCAACCTCCAATCATCATCATCATAGTTTATAAGATCCACTGTTTGATTCAATCAAAGAGTGTAAAACCTAGGAAAAATTCAATTTTTTCTAAAAAGAGGGAAAACGGTAATTTTGGTTGGAAATCGAAAATTTTCTAGATCTCGGATGACGAAACAGATTTCACCGTTGAATTCGTCTCCTGAAATCTAGATAACCAGTCAAATTCCGAGATAGTTGGAATTTCACGTTTTTCGACACAACGGGTGTCGGGTGACACTTAATGCAAGGACACATGGCACTAGGATGAATGGCTCATGTTGAGCCATGTGTCAAGCTGAGATAAGGAAGGTGGGGACCTACTGATAGAAACAACAAGAAAGAAAAAAAAAATCAAGAAAATGGGAGAATGTGACATGTGTCAAATGGAGAGAAAAGAATGAAAAAGAAAAAGGAAAATTAAAAAGAAATGAGAGTGGGAGCAAACAAAACAATTTAGTGGATAAGAGAGAGAAAAGGAAAACCAAAAAGAAGGAAATAAGGAGAAATGAGAAAGGGATAAGTGTGAGGTGGTGGTACAAGGTAGGAAAGTAGGGGGAAATTTCTCCTAATTTTGGGATCAATTCGGAGGAAAGCAAAAGGGAAAGGGGGTGGAAGGAAAATTGGATAGAGAAGGAAAAGAAGGAAAAACCGGGGAGAGAAAGGAAGAGGAAAATTTTCTCGGCGTTCTGACGGTTGAAGCTCGATGGTTTGAGAATTAAAGTCGGTCTACGCAATGAGAGCTACGCGTGTGTACCAAAATCGTGGGTTTCGTCGAATTCCAAGAGGTAGGGAATTTTCCTACTTGAGTTATTTCTAACCTAAAGGCCATTTAATGGCATGGACGTGTGCTGATGTGACTCAATATCGAGAAATTTTTTGACTCGGGTTCGGCAAATTCGAAGTGTGTTTGAGGCTTGGTTTTGATCCTGGGACTAATGTCTTTAGGTTTTGTTGTGTTTTATTGCTGAAAAAATGAATAACATGCTCTTTGTGTGGTCCGGGGATTGGATTTCTGGACTGTTATTTGATTTTTTGAGTTATATTTATGTGGTATTGTTGGAAAAATGAATATTCTGCTGTTTGTGTGAAAATCATGTTAATATATGCTTGTTTGATGTATTGACATGAGATATATAGTGAATGAAAATTATATGTAGAAAATATAATTATCCATGTTTTGGTAATGTTGCATGTAGCTCTAATTATGCATGTAACATGATAGACATGAAATGACATATTTGCATTTCATATGCACGGGGACATCGCATTGAGTCGGGTGTGTGCATGGTAATGGTTATTCACCGTCTCTGTGAATGCGGTGAGCTCGAAAATATCAACATCTAAAATTGAGACTCACTAAGGCAGCATGAAAAAATAATAATAACAAATATTGTGTCGAGCGGAAAGAAGATTTGGGCAGATCCCATGTGGTGAAAGACCTAAATTCATTCATACGACACGATCACCGACTCCGTGAAAGATCGGGAAATCAAGTGAAAAGGCGTGTGGCATCCTATGGTGTAACCTCAAAAAACTGTGGCCTAAGGCAATGCATAACACATGGGATGATGAATCAAATGAACATTGGAGGATTTTCCAATGTGTCTTGAGTTTTAAGAACAAAAGTATTTTGCTTGAAGAAAAGAGTCATTGGGTGAAACACCAATGATAGGTTTTCACACTTGGCATTTGTGTGTGTGAGGGAGTCGGTCAGGACTCGGGTTATGGGCATGAGGAGTCTCATCTCATTCATGACATGAAATATTCCATGAAGGACTGCATTTTCTGTATGGAATGTGGTATGATGTGTGTGTGCCATCAAGAAGCAGACGAAAGGCCGGGAGAGCCCCTTTAGGAGAATTTCTACTCGGGCATTACTCTCCACCCCGTCAGGGGACCCCCTTTTAGGTACATGGAGTGTACAGGGAGACTGCACTCCGACTAGGCCATGATTATGAAGGAGCGTATGTGTGGCCTTGATATTACCTGTAAAGTATTTTGTATAAAAAGTAATCTGTAACTAAGTTCTTTCTGGGACTATCACCTAAATAGTCGAGTATGTAATCACGGTAAGAAGGTCGTGGATCGACTCTACCGATTGTAATTAGGTGTTTTATTTTCATATTTTAGATTTAAAATGTGAATGAACGGTCCCGTAGTTGGATGTATATTGGGGATATGGATGTGATGGATCCTCGTATGGTCATTACTACTTCACAGACCTGACGGGTTATGATTATACTTTATACAAGTCGCGACAATGGGGCGTGAGCGCTCCCGAACAAAGTATACTCATCATTTCATAAAATACGGATCCCTATAAATGGGACACACAGATTCGTCACCCGAATCCATAAATTCCACGTTGACCTGTTGTCAATGGGACCTCTGCTCGGGGGCTTCTACAAAGAGTAAGGATATATGCTAGTATGTTCTGATCATCAATGTCCAGCCTCATCATCCTATGACTGTGGATAATTTAGGATACTAACATAATCGCACATGATAAGAATCTTATTATCATATCCCATCATGATTTCCTTCATGCTATGTTATGTATCATGGACTTCATTAATTCGATTAAAGATCTATATCAATTCAATGTATGAATACCAAATTAATGAAGAAACCTTACATATTAAACAATATGTAATGCGTACAAAAAGTGCTAAGGGAGGTTGCCTTTAGAGCACTTCTATAACAACTGTGTCCCTATTGGGACAGGTATGGGAACTTTATAATCTGGTTTAGGAAAATTTTTAAAACCCGAGTCAGGTTCGGGGTGGGTATGGGTTTTACCCCCACCCGCCTCGCCCCTCCCCTCTAACACTTTTACAAAATTAGCCTTGAGTATTTAAACACCATGTTTAGGAAAACCCTACTCAATAACGGCCTCCACCTCCCTTCCTCTTCATTCTCTCCTCATCTTCTTGTTCTTTCTTCTTTTCAACTTTCAATTCTAGAGCAAAGCTAGTTATTTTCCATTTTCTTTCTTTTTCTTTCGTAAGTATCACGGTAACGGTGGCTGCGACAAAGTCGACTTCACTGTGAAGATTGAACCTCAAGATTGAGATCGTGGCAAACTATGACGCCCTAAACCCAGTGGGTCCCATTGACAACTTGTCAACCCGTGAATTCCTCAAGAGACTTTGCAGTAACCCGATAATTAATAATCGTTGTGTCCCATTTATCTAGATCCATATTTTCACAAAAATCGAAAGCATCCCTTGTTCGTGGAGCTTTACCCAATTTACAACTTGTATAATAGTATATCCATGACCCATCCAGGGTCTTAGCAGAAGTAGTAATGACCACACAAGGTCTATCTGTCCATATCCATAATATACAATTATATCACAATAATACACTTAAATACAGTCCATAAGGGTTTGATCACTTAATTCCTTCTACCATAATTACATACCGATTATATTTGGCACAGTCCAAAAGAATTTAATTACAATTCTTTAAACAAAATACTTTTTATAAAAGTTTTATCAAGGTCATATGTCGGCCTTTCTTCACAATCACGGTCCGGTCTCGAGCACCGCTCAACGGTACGACCTCGCACCTGTAATAGTCCTACGATCAGTGAGCAATGCCCAGTAGAGAATAATCTGCTGCTGGCTACCCCAACCAAGTGCACATGTAATGCCATTTCACATATTAAAGTAAAACATTACATTCCTAATTAAATGTCTACATGCCAGTGATGAGAATGTGACTCACCCCCTTGCTCCATGTCCCGAGTCCTCACCGACTCCCTCACACATGCATATGCTAAGTATGGAAACCAAGGTCATGATCATCAATGACCATTTTTCAAACAAAATCTTTTGCTTTATAAATCAAAATCCATTGACAATCTCCGATATCAACTTGTTTCTTACCAAGTTCCGTGGTGTTTTTGTAGGTAGCGAATTTTCGAGGTCCCCACCGCAGCTTCAAGCGACGCCTTCCAACACTTTCGCGAACTTTCATCAGCCGATACATATGTCTAATCAAGAATATCAAGCCACCCAAGGGGTACCTATCCCTTCTTGCTATACCTAACACACATATTTTTCATTTCTTTTTCTTTATGCAACCGTGAGATTCCATTTCGATCGCCATTCCATTTTACCGAGCCCACCATCGAACACCAAACACAGTGTTGATCTACCATGTACTAACGACAAACCATCGAACACCAAACACAGTGTCGATCTCTACCATGCACTCACACTTATGTCATGCGATGTCCCGTTCATGAATGCAATGCAATGCCATTGCATGTATCTCATGCTACATGCACAATGAATGCCACGTGCAACAATACAAATCATACTTCGTGCCAAGTATCATGGATAATAATATTTAATACATATAATTTACATCCATTCAATTCAATACGCTTATCACAATTATTTCAACATTCTTCCATACAATCAACATGTGATTCATTCTTCATGCACTACAAGCATACATCACACCAAGCATCAATCATATAATGCTAGGAAGATAACTCGTATCCTTTACCAATTGTGATGAAACAATGCCTATAATAATCCACCCAACTCTTTTTGACAAGAGCAAGAAACACCGATTCGCACTACAAAGAGGTGATCCTAATCAACAAAATTTGTATCCTATATTCCTCCCACGTCGTAGTCAAGCCATCGCAGTATAGTTGCCTGCGGCCTAAATACGTGACGAAGTTTTCTTCAGACAAATGATTTAAGTGAAGTAAAAATGGTGAATTTGATTCGATTTTTGTGTGGGTGATAAAAACAGGGGGTCGGGTGGTTTGCAAGCTTAAAATGAAATGAAGAAAAATAAGAAAGAACTCAAGTATCAGGCTACCGGTTTTGTGGTCCAAGGCAAAATGAGAGGTCCCCGTTCATTTCTCAGACGAGACACATATAGTCATCTCCCGAATCGGATCTTCATTTAGCTTTAAAACTAAACCCTAATAATTTTCCTTTCTGGAGCAGAAAGCATTTATTTAGAATTTATGGTTTCTTCAAGGAAAATCTATCTTGACTCATCCTACAATGATTCAGAAGGGCAAACTAATGAATCTCAATGGATCTAAAAAATAAGAATCCACTGAACCCTAAAAGATTACAAAGTATCGGACAAAGAGGATGCACTTACAAAGGAAAATATAACCCTTAACTCACCTCAGCCGCTCAGAAGAGCACCACGAATATCGTTGTATCTAAAGCTAAGAATACACTGAACCCTAAAAGCTTGCCAAGTATTGCCAAAGAAAGTACATCAAAAAGCTTTAAACCTAGAGCTGAAATTTTAGGAACCAAAATGTCAAAACCCGTCGCGTGAAAACAGGGAACCACCACTCAAATTCTTCATCCTACCCCAAGAAATTCTCTACTTCATGAGGAAAGGTTTTGAACAAGACATCCAAGTCATTATCCTTGAGGGTGTGTTTGGCAACCAAGAAAGTGAGAGAAAGAGGAGAGAGAAGAGAGAAAATGAGAGAAAAATGTGGCCCCGCAGAATTTCCTTCCAAAACTAAAAACTTAGGTCAACAGCAGCTTTGCACAATGGCTTATATAGCCTTACAAACATGTGAAATACCAAATAACCAAACTAGACACCACATAAAGGAGGTAGAAATGAGAAAACAAAACGAAGTCGTTTGATAAAAAAAAAAAAACAAAAGCACCAAGATTATTGCTGATTTTTCGCTATCATATTAAAATCGCTATGATAGCGAAAATTCTATCATGTAGAAAATACAGCATACGAAAATTGAAATTCTCAAGAATGCACGTGACTTTCGCCATGATAGCGAAATTAGCTATGATGTACGGAAATTCGCTTATGATAGCCAAAATTCGCTATCATAGCTAAATTATCATGCGTAGCTTAATTCTCGTAATCAAGCCAAGTATCGTTCCATCGCCTCACATACTATTCCCACCGCACTATTCCATTTCTTCAAGCTTTGATATTCTTCATTCTCACTAGTTTTAATTTGATAGAAAACCATATGAAATTGATGAAATCAACCCAACTTTGGTTATGATTGGATTGACACTTATAATTTGGCTTCAAATTCCCGCAAAAAACTACAAAACAGCCTCTAATGCAATCGGCAACAGGACCCGACATGTCAATCAAGTTAATTATAACACTAATACACAAAGCCGGCCTCAACCTGCTAAAAATAGGGTTCAAAATAGCACTTTTTGGGCACTAATCACACTCCCCTAACCCACACATTGCTAGTCCTTAGCAATGCAAGAAGAAAATAATAAAATACATATAAAACTATAACAAAAAATAACGTCTACAAAAATGGTATTTCAAAAAGGTTAGAATGAGTAATGCCTAACCCTAAGTAAAAATCACAAGCCTTGTCCAATAATTATCATGAGAAAATGAATGCCATACAAAATTGAGTATTAAAAGAGCTTCCTTTCTTGGTGAATCAAACTGTAAACTTTCACCAAAATCTAAGGCTGGTTTGATCACCAACAATAAACTGATAAACCGCACTCTCCCTAACATAGCTACTACCACAACCTCAATATTCAACTAACCAAGATCAGACCCACCTCTTATTCCACACTTTTTGTGTTGTAGGGTGCAATGCCGAGAATCACCCTCACCAAAGTCCATGTAATCTGGATCTACCGATGACTCCCAACCAATTAATATACATCTGCTCACTATGATCTTTCGACCACAAACTTTGTTTCACCCCGACTTCTCGAACATCGATTTCGAGACTCCAGCACCTACAACTTGCTAAACCCACCCATCCAACATGTAGCGAATAATTAAGCCTGACTCCCAAACTGAAGGTTTAGTGGGCACTGTGGTTTTAAAGGTTGCCATATACCCTGACCGCTGCCTTCAAGGCAAAGCGCTGCAATTTTCCTTCTTTCTTTTTCTTTCTTTTTTATTTCTTTTTCTTTCGAAGACACATTGGCCTTCTATCCACAAGGGTCCATAACCTATTAAAGGTGGTCAACTAAACTAGGGGTAGGTTGTGCAAAGCTAGCTTTTTCACCCTATCATCAAAACCTAATGTGCTCTGGCAGCGGTTAGATAAAGTTGGTATTGAAAAGGTTGCAGCCAGCAAGAATCAACTAATCATCCACCACCAGGCATGGAACCAATCTAACATCAATAGAATTGGACAAAGTTTCAATTTTTTCAAACTACGAGCCAAAGTAAAACACACAAAATTTCGTTGCAAACGGGTCCAAATTTGAAAAGTAAGTCGTATATTATAACAAATTTTATGTAGTCGTGGAACCCAAGCAAGTTAATCGATCACAAAATGGGCTTCTGCTCAAATAGTAACAAAAATATAAGGCACAAAGCCACTTCTTCGCTAACTTTCCTAACCCAAACATCTTAGTGTCCGAAACGGTGCTTCGATTGGTTAGGGAACGGCGTTACCTTGACAGAGATATGATCATTTTTGGATAGAGACTTTGCAAGCTTCCATCGACACCTTATTCACCCGCTTGGGCTTCAAATAAACAAGTTAGGAGAAGAAAAGCAGAGGGAAAGTGACTAGGCTTCGGCTTACTTTTAAAATTACACCTTCATATAATAATTTCAAAATGTTATTTCTGGCCATATTTGGATTCTACACTCTACCCTTCCAACGGTACCAAAACGCCGTTTAAAACGGAGCTCGGATTAAAAAGCTTACGAAATAAAACAAAATCGGAGTGCCAGTGCGCTGGCCTATAGCGAAATTGATTTCTGCAATGTGTGCTACCACTATGCTATTTATATATATATATATATATATATATATATATATATATATATATATATATATATATATATATATATATATATATATATATATATATATAAAATAAAAATAATAAAATAAATAAATAATAAATAAAATAAAAAATTTTAAAATTTTAAAATTTTTTGTTTGAGAGACGAATTTTTTTAGCGAAAATAAAATAAATAAAAATATTTTTTGAAAAAAAAAATAGAAAAATATATTTTTTTTAATATTAAAAATAAAAATAAAACAAACATTTTTTATTTCTTTACCAAGTATCGCTGGCTGTCACTATTCGCTAGGGACAATTTTCGCTACATATCGAAATTTCGCTATGTAGCGAAAATTCCCATTTTCGTTGAGATTGCGAAAATTTCTCTACATTTGCGAAATTTTCATCTTCTCATTATGTTCAATTTCGTCTAAAACTTTTTCACCTAAACCGCAAAATTAATGCATGAAAAATAAAAAAATTGCAGAAAAATAAAAATTAATCTAAAAACAAGAATTAACTAAAAATTATAGAAAATCTAAGAAGAAAAATTAATGAAATCAAAATAAAATACGATAAAATAAAACAAAACAAGAAAAATTAAAACAAAAAGTGGAGGGGAGCTTAGAAATGCCGAGGTTCTAAGGTCTAACTCCGAATCCCATCAACCAACTCACAGCTAGCGTAAATGCAGGCAGATGTTTCTGTGTCTTTGATGTAGTGGAAAATCGCATAAAGGGCCACTAACTCTTGAATTTTTGGTAGATGTGCAAAGGCACTGATGTGGCCTTGTGGTAGGTGTTTCTGGTGTGGATTGTGTTGCAGCTGGCAAAATGTACTCGGGTCGCTGAAGGGCTACCGCGCGGGTATCAGTGGCTCGGGCAAAGGGCGCGGGGGTTCAATTCGTGGAACTGTCAAGGACATTCTTTGGGCTCTTTCACGCTTTGTTTCACCGCCTCCTCAGCTTATAAAGGGAAGGATTTCTTCTTTCTTCTCCTCGAAAACAACAAGACATCGATTCGAGGTGATCTGCATAACCCTTCGTACATTTCCACAAAATCTCTACGCAGCCCCGATGTGGCCGCCATGGACCGCCTCCACCATGGTGTCACTTTGCACTCTCCCTTTGGTGGACATTGTCAGTTGATTGATGAGGTTTCTCAATGGAGTGTTGCAGTTGTCCGATTATGCTCAAAGTCATTTTTTATTCATCTATTTGTTCAAATTGCCTTCCATGTTGACAATTTTCTCGATTCGAATCGGGCATTAATCTCCTTATTCTCTGCCAGCAAAGTCATCCACTATCCAAGGTCCAAAATGGCTTGTTCAAACGGGAGGGATTGACCGTGATGGCCGAGGGGTGACCGAGAGCCTGGAAGATAAAATGGAGGTTCGTGAGCTGCATACTGAGGTCTCTGCTCCTAAGGAGGAATCGTGTGATTCCCCCAACTATGGCTGTGTAAGTACTACTCATGGTGAACTCATCCATTGGTTTCTATAGTCCTCATGGACCTATATTCATTTGGATTCCTCTCCACAAAGTGTTGCCGACTTGCCATGACTGCCCTCGTAATCCCTCATGCACATGTATGCAATCCTGAGTGTACTCGCTTCCGATTTCTAATCCACGAAAATTCAGAGTAAAACAAAGTAACACAAGACAACACAAACAATCCTGCAGCAACTTTTCCCTTTTTTTTTTATTTTATATAAATTAAAAAAATGATGGGAAGGAAATATAAAAGAATTACCAAGACTTGTGATGAGGATCACAAGTGTTCACCAGGTCAATATTCGCACTCAGCACCATCCCCAAGTAACGACGCCATTTGATTCGTGCCACAAGAAGGCGATCCTAATCACAAAATTTGTATCCTATATTCCTCATACTGCCGTAGTCAAGCTACCGCAGTATAGTGGTCTAGGGTCGAACATGGGGATGGGTTTTCTTCGCATAAATGATTTAAGTGAAGCAAAAAATGGTGAATTTGATTCTGATTTTTGTGTGGTGATAAAAATAGGTCGGTGGTTTGCAAGCTTAAATGAAACGAAGAAAAAATAAGAAAAGAACTCCTAAGCATCACTACCGGTTTTAGTCCTAAGAATGAGAGGTCCCCGGTTCATTTCTCAGATTGGGAGGATGACATATAGTCATCTCCGAATCAGATTTTCATTTAGCTTTAAAACTAAACCCTAATAATTTTCCTTCGAGAAAGCATTTATTTAGCATTTATGGTTCCTTCAGTGAAAATCTATCTTACCCATCCTATAATGATTCGGTGCAAGCAACTAATGAATCTCAATGGATCTAAAATAAGCATCCATCGAACCCTAAAAGATTACCAAGTATTGATCAGTATGATGCACTTACAAAGGAAAATATAACCCCTTAACCTACTCCAAAGGGTCAGAAGAGCACCACGGATATCAAACAGATTCAAAGCTGCCATCACACGAACCCTAAAAGCCTCGTCAAGTATCACAAAGAAAGTACATCAAAAGCTTTAAACTTAGAGTTGAAATTTTAGGAACCAAATGTCAAACCCGTCGCGTGAAAATGTGGGAACCACCAAAGAGGGCCTTCAGATCCTACCCCCAGCAGCCTTCTACTTCAAGGAGGAAGGTTTTAGCCACACATCCTCCAAGTTGTCATCCTTGGAGGGTGTTTGGCAACCAAGAAAGTGAGAGAAAGAGGAGAGAGAAGAGAGAAAATGAGAGCAAAACAGGGCCCGTAAATTTCCTTCCAAAACTAAAAACTTAGGTCAATGTTTACAATGGCTTATATAGCCTTACAAACACATGTGAAATACCAAAATAACCAAACTAGAATAATTACAAAGTGAGGGTAGAAATGAGAAAACAAAAACGGGCGTCGTTTTTGATAAAAAACAAAAGCGTAAAATTTCGCACATAGTGATTACTATGATATTAAAATTCTCCGCTTATGATAAATGGTGTCATGTGCATAGCGAATTGAAATTTCGCTTATGCACAAAGATTTTCGCCATGATAGCCAAAATTACCGCGCGTGAGCTTAATTTTGGCACCGCTCCCGCATCGCTCCATCAAGCTCCCGCAGCCATTATTCCTAATCGCACTATTCCATTTCTTCAAGCTTTGATATTCTTCATTCCTAGCTTGCTTAAATTGATAGAAAACCATATGAAATTGATGGAAATCAACCCAACTTTGGTTATGATTGGATTGACACGATAATTTGGCTTCCAATTCCTGCAAAAACTACAAAACAAATTTCGAAATGCATTCAAGCGCAATAGGATCCGAACATGTCAATCGGGTTAATTATAACAATTAGCACAAAATAAAACCTATTAAAAATAAAGGTTCAAAAATAGCACTTTTTGGGCACTAATCAAACACCCAAAACTGTGATCAAATGCCATTCATGGCATATGATTAAATTCTAGACTCAAAGAGCTTTTCATAGAGTCTAAGAATGCGCAAATCGGAGTTTGGATGAGAAAGTTATAGCCGCTCGAAATCAAAGCTGCCGATTCGCATGGGTGTGCAAAAATTGTTCAGACCCCAAAACCAAGCATTACATGCCAACACTCAGCCAACCCAAACGATAAACAGTCCGGGTTTAGTCCCGGGACTGATCATTCATGGCTGGCCAGTGTGCTAGATGCCCAAACACGCCCCGGGCCAGGAACTAAGCGCTACACCTGCAAATTTAAGAGATCCAGACTTTGGTCTCAAACACCTGGTCCGATCCTTCATCATAATAAACATAGCCCTAAGATTAGCCGAACCTAAAATGGCCCTTGTACAGACCACTAGGCAAGAAATAACCAAGTGTAGGAGAAACCTCACCTGAACGCGATAAAACCTCGCAGCTCGGGTACCCACGCGTAGCTCTCATCGCATGGACTAGCTTTGTCTCTTGCCCCGACGCGTTTCGACCGTCGATTTGCATGAGATCGCGAAGGAATTATTGCGGTCTCTTTTTTTTTTTTCTCCTCTCATTGTCTCTTTTTCCTCTCACTCTCACGCACTCTCCCTCATTTTTGTTTTTCCTTTTCTTTTATATTTCATTTTCTTTCTCTTTTTTCCTTCTTTTTTTCCTTTTTTTCTTTTTTCCTTTCTTTCTCCCCTTACCCACCGAATTCTTTTGATTTCCTTCAAGTGAGAGGAAGCTTCCTCTCACTTTACTATTCATCTTGCCATGTGTCACATTTTCCATGGTCCATGTGTCACATGGACACATGTTCTAGGTGACACTCTTCACACCACATAGCTCTCATGCCATTGTCCTTCTTCCATGGTGCCATGTGGTAGCCCTTGGTTATGCCATATGGCACCACCCCATGTGTCACTCGACACTTGGTACATCGAAAAACGTGAAATTCCGACCATCTCGGAATTCAATGAAATTCGATTGAGTAACTAGATTTTGTGAGACGAATTCAAAGGTGAAGTTCGTTTTGTCATCTGAGATCTAAAAAATTTCCAGATTTTCCACCTATACTATAGCGGCAAATTATCGTTTTGCCATTTTTAAGAAAAATTGAATTTTTTTCGAGGTTTTACACAAACACCTAGATAGATTTGTTCTTGGGTTTTCATAAAAGCGAGGATGGTCAGATGTTCTTCGACCTAATCGAACCTTAAGTAAGTCTTTGAAAATCCAACTCCAATGTAAGAGAATTCATGCACTTTGTTTTTATTTGTTAAAAGGTGCGAGACCTATGATGATTTCAATGGAAGAGTGTTTGTAAATACAAATGGGGATAGGATTAGTAGAAAAAAAATTTAAAGCAAAAATTGGGCAAAAGACAGATTCCTTTTAAGCACACAAATGGGATCTTCTTGTGAAGATTAAGAAATTTAGGACAAAAGCATTTATTTTATATCATGTTCTCCTTTTGAATTGGGGTTTATGCAACTTAGTTGGGGCTTATGCTTTATTTATGTAGAAAATGTCTTAATGGAAAGGAAAGAAAGAAAATTTTTAATTTGTTGGTGTTTTCTCCCTTGTAAATTGCTTTGATTGGTAGAATGGTTGTTGATGGTTCTTGAATGGGTTGAGAAAAAGATATATTCCCCCATCGTTTTCACAGGATATACTCCATGCCAATTCTTCAGGTATCATTATGAAGTTCATGAGTGTTGAAAATAGGTGTATGGAACAAAAATTTGGGAAAATTTATAAGTTTTTATAGACTAAAGTAGGCTGATCGGATTCTGTTTCTTTTTTGTTTTCGTATGGGATTGAGGGTTCTACCATGTGAGGCCCCAAAACCCGGGGGTCCGTTGACTACCCGTCAACCTGCGGAAAATCTATACATCTCGTATCACGAAACGCATACATGAGTAAAAATGCCTCTTGGGCTCATAAACCCATACTCATAAAAACAAATATCACAACTATTCTCCAATTATCTCCCAATAATTCAATAGTTGATTACACTTTTATACAAACATATATTAAAATCTACAAATCTAATACATGTTATGTCTAAAAACCATCAAAGCCACAAACCGACTTCTTCAAAATCAGCCTCTAAATGAGCTGTCTTCTCGAGTGCTCCCTGTACCTGAAAAGTAAAATCCCTCGACAGGGTGAGCTAAAGCTCCATAGTGGAATCACCCTAAATGGGTTACTCTCCACCTAAGTACAATGCAATGCTCCAATTTAAACACACACCCAAGTAAATACGTGATCATACTTGAATGTCTACATGATCACCCCATGTCACGAGTCCTCACCGACTCACTCACACACTCGCTCTAAGCCATATGAGAAAATAATCATTTTCAAAACAAAACCTCGCTGTTTCGAAAATATACTACCGAACGTGTCTTAAAAATACGGGACTACCCTCCGAGGTGACCACCGTGAAAGCCTAAACAGTCATGGTCCTCATCCGAAATGATCTGTTGGTCCATCTCCCAACCCAATTCTCCGGAATATCATCCTGTGAAATTCCTTTCGCAACCATGTCCGTTTTTCAGAAAATTCATGTCATGCACTCACACCTACTTCTAGGTTACCCAGTGCATATGAAAATGCATTATGCCATTTTCAAAACCATTTACACAATATGTCAATATGCATATTTTCAATCAACTACAATTACACACATGTAATTCAACACATCAATCATCACCCAATTTAGCTCACTGCAAATCATAAATCTCATATCCACGGCTTACAACACAATTCTAATTCCACATAATCATAAGTCATCGGGTTTAACACATTAAGACTGGGCGTCTTAACCTATCTATTTCCACACATACCAAGCCATTTATTTCCACAATTCAAACGCTAGAAACACATGCACCTTTGGCCATTCATTTCATACAACCGGGACTGTTTTACAGTCTGCAATAGAGCAAGGATCACCCAATGCGTACCCCACTCTTTCCTACATCTGCTCTTGGTGGAACCGAATTCCATACCCATTTTCGGTCTCCTACTCACCAAAACATAATTTATCGAATAAATTATGATCCAAGGCTCCCAAACAACCCACACACACCTGGGTCGCCCGGGATCGCCCTCATGGTCCTAAAATTTTCACATTTCGGTTCCAAGATTTGGGACCGATCAAACGGACACTCACGACCTCAATCCAACACAAACATCAACAAAACACTTAAATAAAGTGTAAAACAAGTAGGATGAAACCCCTACCTTTTTTAGAGTTTGTCGAAACTCCCCAAATCTGGTATCCACGTGTAACCCTCGACGTGTAGACAACCTTTTGCCTCATAAATAGTTTAACCGACGGTCCGATCGTTAGACCTTTTAGAGAGAACAAATTTCTCTCTCTAAAACTCACTCTTCCAACCACCGGCCAGTCCAAAACCAGGCAAGAAGAAAATGAAGATGGAGAAGATGATGTCTTCCTCAAAATTACAAGTTTGCCCTCATTTCTTCGACTTTCTCAACTCCACTTTACACATGGCTCATCGTGAGCCATGTATCTCATTTCGTGCCATGTCCTCATGAGAACATGCACTGTTGGTATTTATCCCGCCACGTGGCTCTCTATTCCCCGCTTATCGGCATCCCTTACTCATTACGTGGTCATCCGACACCCCACCGAACGAGGTCCCACCCACCTCGAATCCAACGAATCTGACGCAGCTAAGATTTCGAGACGATTCCAATCCAAGTAAGCATCCGCTTCTGGCCATCCAGATCTAGAAATTTCCTCGATTTTGACCGAATTTACCATTTTACCTTTTTTTTGGAGAAACGACTTCTGGGCTCACATACCACGTCTCCGGCTCGGGAACCATACAACAGCGAATGGAATAGATAGGTAATCCGCCTCAAGCCGCTCAGCGCCACTTATGGAAGAAGGAGATGGCTAGTCACGTGGTAGCAGCCTTCCGGAGAGATGGGGGTTTGGGTTTTGGGAAAATGAAAGATATGAAAGAGAAAAAAAAAATTAAAAAGGGAAGAAAGAAGAAAATGGAGAAAGAGAAAAAGAGAATGGGAAGTGTCTTATGGTGCGGTGTGTATGTATGGTTGCAATTTGGGCAGGTTAACCCAATCAAATCCGAGTCCAACCTAATGTTTGGATGGGTTTGGGTACTATTTTCTATGTAATTTGGGTTCAATTTTACCAACGTAATTTAAATTTGGGTTGGTCTTGGACTAATGGTTCAAGTAACCGAACCTGTGTGTGTATATATATATCCTATTGCATTTAAGAATTGTCTTTACATTTTGCCAAAGCAATGCTTTAAAAAAGAAGAAGCATAATTCAAACAATTAAAGTAAATTTCCAAATTCTTTACATGTGTCCTATAAAAAACCCTCGTTATGTTGTGTAGCACTTTTATTATAAGTATGGGACTAAACTAAGTACTTCAACAACACTCTTTCAAATTCTTCATAACAATTTCCTCTACGTTCTCTTTCCGATTTTGAGGTTTCAGGTTTGAGGTACAGTGTTTAGTTTTGCTATCGATAACTTTTGTTGCATTATCTTATCTAATTTCTTTTTTATTTGTTTTATGGAGAATGAGAGTTTTTCTTATTTCATCGATAAGAGATCTGCACACGGGTTTTCGTCTATGCTAAGAAATGGTATCGTAGCTTCTTGTATTTAATTAATTTTTATGTATAAAATTTTAAATTCGATTTATAAGACTAAGCTTCATCTTACCCTATTTAAGTATTATTGGTGAAAAAACTGCTTGAAACTCGTATGTTTGTGATTTATGATTATTTATGCCTTTATTCCTTATCCTCCTAGTATTTATAATTTAGACTATGATCGTGTAAAAGAAGTTAGTAATAGAATTTATATTCAACGTGAAGAATTTAGGAAAAACTTAGATAAATTGAATGCTTTAAGAACTACTATTAAAAATATTACTGAAGATATTAAGAACTTTGTTTCTCTTAAATATTTGTGTGAATACGAAAATACTATAAAAGAAACTTACGAAGAACTTTTTGATACAAACTAGTTAAAATTGAAATAGTAAAATATTATATTGATAACCTTTATGTTAGCTCATCTTCTTAGAATTTAGAAATAGGTGTAGAAACTTTAAGAAAATTTATGAACCCTCAATTCACAAAAGAAGGAATTAAATATTTTAAAAACCTTGTAGAAATTCAATTAGAAATAACAAAAGTAGTTTTAAAAGAACATAAAAAACAAGAAGGAAATTGTGATTGTGACAGTGAAGGGATAAAAAATCCAAAATTAGAAAGGAGTTCGGAAGACTTTAAAATTTTTATTTAATTCAAATAAACTTAGACTATATAAAAGAAACAACTAGTTAAAGAAGATAAATTGTAGAAAGGAAAGAAAACAAAGTTGAACAACAAAACATAATAAAATATTAAAACTGATCAAAAAATTAGACAAAATCCTTGAACAATTAGTTAAGAAAACAAATAAATCAAAAGAAAATAAAATTGATAATCTTTTTAAACAATTTGAAAAACTAAATTTAGGAGAAAATCCAAAATCTGTAGAACATAAAATTAATCCATTTGAACCAAGAAATTTAGAAGTGAAACCATGGAAATTGTAGAAGTAATAAAACCAAAAGAAAATGAACCTATTAGTAAATTAGAATTTTTTGAAAGTGAAAAATTTGATTTTTTTAATGAAAATAGCTTGAATCACGAAGAAGAAGAAGAAGAAAGAAATTATTTAAAACAAGAAGAAAATGAATCTAAAATAACCCTGAAATAAGACTTTAGATTTAGAAAACTAGTACAACCTTTAGAAAGTAAAATAAATCCGTATAATATATGGAAAGATTTGAAACAATAATAGGAAAAACCTACTTAAATTGGAGATAACAATTTGGTGTCAAGAAACCCAAAAGAAGAAGAACCAATAAATTCTTTAAGGACGACAATTGTAAATACAACAAATAAGGTAAAATCAATAACATTTCCAACAACAATCAAATTAAAGAAAACTGAAATAAAAGTAGAAGCAATGTTAGATATTGGAGCTAGTAAAAACTTTTATTTGAAACTTTAGTATCGAAAGAAGATCAATAAACCTAAACTCAGACTATAGAATTAGTATAGTATAACCAGGAAAAACTAATGCTAACAAAATATATAGCTAATGTTCCAATGATAATTAATAACATAATCATGATATTTACTCCCAAACCCATTTAGACCTAGTATGTTTATCCTTATTTTTAGTTTAAAATAAATTTTGTACATTCTTTGCAAGGAGGTATAACAATACAAAATAACCAAGTTAGTTTTCACCCTAAATGTGACACCCCAAAACCCGAGGGTCCCGTTGACAACTTGTCAACCTCAAGGAATATGTGAACACCGGTAACCCATGTCACCATTGCACTCCCATTTTCAGACAACCTCGAAAGTGCATATATTAACCTCGCATATCCGCAAGCAATCATTTCCATGTAAAATACACTAGACTATCTCTACAAAACAGCTTCTATAGAGTTTGATTACAACTCTTTTATACATAAACATATATATGTCAAGTAAGTATGCCAAAATAAAATACAAAATATAAACTGTGCTACAACCGGTTTCTTCTTAATCGTGGCGGCCCGATGAGGGTCAGCCGTCTCGCAAACCCCGGGAAGGAGGTCACACGACGGGATGAGCAAAGCCTAGTAGAGTAAACTCCTACAAGGGTTACTCCCCACCTAAGCGCACATGCACGTCGTATTCGCACACAATACACGATTCAAGAAACACGGTGATATAATTAAATTTACATGCTACATGGTCGAGATGTGACTCATCATGCCCATGCCCCAGTCCTGATCGATCACCTGACATGATGACATGCTTAAATGTGAAAACTCGTCATTGGTGTTTCACCCAATGACCATTTTTCCAAAACAAAATCTTTTTTGTTTTATAAAACAAAACCTATTGGATATACCTCCAATATCCATTTGATTTAATCAAACTGCCTGTTATGCATTTAGCTACTTGATTTTTGGGTTCTCTACCGTAGGACACCACGCGCCTTCCAACACTTTTGACTTTCACTGGGTTTGGTCAAGGTCAACCAAATTGTGTTTTTCACCCAGGGGTATCTATCCTTTCCTGTATGCCTAACACACGTATTCATTAGCTATGCAACCATGATCACTGACGCTGTCTCATTATCAGTCACCACCCATTCACTAAGAATGATGAATGATCATAACCATGCACACACACTCCAACATAATTTATGATAGTCCAGTGCATATGCAATGCAAAATGCCAGTGCATGTATCTCATGTTACATGTACAATAAACACTACATGGAACAATTTATAAACCGTACTTCATGCCAAGTATCATGCATAATTATATCAAAAACATATAATTTACATTCATTCATGCTAATATATATAACACACATATATCAACAGATACAACACATTCAATATGTTATGTAATTTCCAAAGAATAACAAAAAAAAAAAAAAAAAAACAGTCCAAACAAACTTAGCCATTCCTCATATTTCTGGCTTAGCTAACTGACTCACCCGTAAATTTTAGCTTTTGTTCCATTTTATTTATTTATTTTTGTCAACTTTCAAGACTGTCATTAACGACTATAAATTCAACCATTAAGCAGTCCTGAAACTCGGCCCAAAATTGTTCCGAAAAACAGTTCATAACAAAAATCCTTGCATTTCCAACACCATTCCTGAATTAAAACCCACTTCGATACCGACCTTCAAAACTCATCCCGACTATCCAAAACAATCCCAATGTCCAAAATCACCCTGTTTGGGCTTCTGAACCACACCGTTATTTATACTTCTTAAATAAAAAGGAATTGTATGGGTATAAAACCCCTACCCCTTGAGCCTCGACGAAAACTCCTGATTTCTGCATTCCACTCAGAGCTCAAGCAGTAGACCAACTTTGTCTCTTGCCCTAACGCGTTTTAACCGTTGATTCACCGAAGATTGAGAAGGGAAGTGCCGTTCCCTTTTCTTCTTTTTTTTTCTCCTCTCGCCTTCTTTTTTTCCTCTCACTCTCACACACTCTCCCTCCTTTTTGTTTTTCCTTTCTTTCTCATTTTCTTTTTCTTTTCTTCTTCCTCTATCTTTCTTCTCCTTTCTTTCTCCTCCTCCTCCACCCCAATTTGGTTCTTCACCAATTTGGTCTTCCCTTCTCCTAAGACATTTCCTTCCTCTCACATGACTCGGACACACGGCTAAGTGATGAGCCATGTGTTTTAATCCCACAAATCAAGTGCCATGTGTCACATGGACAGATGAACTAAGTTTCATTTGCTATACCACATGGCTATCATGCCATGTGTCCATTTCCTAAGTTCCCATATGACATCCACATGGTCATATGATATGGCACCGCTCCATGTGTCACCCGACACTCGACGTCTTAAAAAACGTAAAATTACGATTGTCTCAGAATCTGACGAAATTCGACTGGGTAACTAGATTTCGCGAGATGAATTCAACGGTGAAGTCCATTTTGTCATCCGAGATTTATAAAAATTCCAGGTTTTTCACTTGTAATTACGTAAAATTACCGCTTTAAGTTACTTTTTCAAAAAATTCGAATTTTTTTTTCGTTTTACACTAATACTATAACAATCAAGCTTATGGAAACACGTAAAATATTAAACACAACCAATAACATAGGCTCACAATATACAATACAAAATAGAAGAAATAAAAGATAGTATAGTTAATGATTATTCAGAAACTCAAAAAACGCCTTTAAAATTTAAAAAAAACCTTAGCTCAAGTAGAAAAAATAGGAATTATAGGATAAGACCCTCAAAAACACTGGAATAGGAACAAAACAATTTGCAAAATACCAATAAAAAATCTAGAATTAGCCATAAAAACATAAGATATTGCATGTAACCTTAGACACAAAAGAATTTTAAAATAAATAAGAATTTATTACAAAATAAATCTTATTAAACTAAGTTTTACGTTCTCATAGACGTCGGTTATTATTAGTTAGAAAACCACAGAAGAAAAACGAGGAAAAGCTACAGACAGATAATTAATTAAAAGATTAAATAGATAATACGTGATGATGATGCATATACAATACCCAATAAAGATTATTTAATTAATTCTGTAAAACCCGAGAAATTTTGAATTTTTCTAAAAAAGGGCAAGACGGTAAATTGCCGCTAATGTACAAGTTGCAAAACCAAAAATTTTCTAGATCTCGATGATTTAAACGGGACTTCACCGCTGGATTCATTCCTCGTGAAATCTAGTTATCCGTGACAAATTATATCACTCGAGACGTCAATTTTACGCATTTTCTCGGGCATCGAGGTGGACCTTGAAAACGAGATTTTTGAGAAAAAAATCTTGAAAGTGGAAAATAAATTAAGTAAAGTTTATTTAAAATAAATTGAACTTGAACTGGGATTAAATAAATTATTTTGGGATAGAAATGAACCCGGACGGGGCATGGACATGTGGCGAGACATGGGCCACACACTTAACTTAACTTGAGTTAGAACAAAAAAGGGCAAAGAGGAAAAAGATCCCACATTTTCCTGGTCTTGTCCGAGAGAAAGAGAGAGAGAGAGGAAAAAGGGAGAGAAAGTGAGAACATACAACTTCTCTCTACGATCTACAGAGATCCGTTGGTTGATTTTCGTCGGGCCAAGGACAAAAGTTCATCTACTTGACGAGGGCTACACGTGGGTACCGAAACACAAGATTTCGCCGAGGATTCAAGCGAAGAGTTCAGGAAATCAAAGGTTTTGGGTTTAGGAAGTGTTCAAAGGACTTCATAGAGTTTCTACTATGCTCAAAGAGGTAGGGATTCTTCCTACTTTGGTTTATTTTCCATTCTAGGGGCTGTTTGGTTGAGTTTTAATGCCCTAAGGGGCTATTTGGCAAAATAATGGGTTATGGGAATAGTGCCCTGTTTTGATCATATATGATGTCCAGTTTTTGGGGCTGATTTTCAGTTAGAAAAAAAGGGAATTTGGACTAGTGTCCTTCATGAAAATTGTAGCTGAAGTTATGAACTTGAGGTTAGGATTTTGAATTACCCAAATTGGACCCCTATAGCTCATGTTATGGTCCATTTAATTTCTGAAATTGTCACAATAGTCAAGTAAATGTTTGGCAGTCTGTGCTTTGGGACTGATTTTCGAATGGGAAAGGAGGTAATTTGGACCTGTCCTTCTCGACAATTGTATCTAAAGTCATGGAGCTTGAGGTTAGGCTTTGAATCACCTGGGCCTGTAATTCTATAACCTAAGTTATGGTCTGTTTTTCGACTCGCATAACTTAGGTTATTTAATGGTTTGTGTCCGCATTTTGGGACTCGTTAGGGCTAGTTTTCTAAACCAAGTTCGAACTATTCGTGGTCCGTTATGGCTTTGCTGTGTGGAATGTTTTGTGGGAATCTCTATGCTACAATTAGTCTTGAGGGATGAGGTTGTCATTGCTTGAGCTCAATGACATGCTCGGGTAGTACTGATTGATGTCAATGTGTGTCCTAATGTACGACATGTGGAGAGTATGTATGTGTGTAAGGAGTATGCTGGACATGATTTGTGTGATTTAACTGAAGCTGTATGTTGATTGATATAATTGTCCAAATGATGCATGGATGTAATGCATGAATGAAATTGTCCATATAACATCCATATATATATGTGTGACATGGCATAAGCTTGAAATAAGATAATCGCATTTCATATGCACGGACACGCATGAAATGGGTGTTTTTGCATGGTCATATTATCTGAACATTCTCGTGAATGGGTAGTGGACACTGTACCTGTACGATCATTCAATAGAGTTCCACGGCTTTGCATGGTTGTGTTAACACCGCTACAGGTTGACAAAGGGTTTCTGGAATGGGACAATCATCCAAATCGAGTCGTGACGCTTGGTGGGAAAATGAAATTATGTGTTGGGTGAAAGTCTGCTATCTTTTAGTTACACATATGGATCCACTGAAAGCTCAGAAAAGTGTGTGAGAAGGTTTATGGCTCGTGGACCTGGAAAATTCGCCACCCATAAAAGACACATGGATTTTTGAAAACAAATGATCATCAAGTGAACATCCAAAAGCTTTTGGTTTGAAAACTGTGAGTAAAAAACTCATTGAATTTTTAGTCCATTTTTTCTGATTTTCTTACAATGTAATTGCTTGTTTTTATGCATAAATATGTACTATTTACCAATTTCGATTTTGCAGAAATTTAAAGTATAAATGAAAATTCCAACGAGGATTAAAAGTGAAAATAGTTCAATGGCCCAAAAGAGGTCACGACAGAGAATCAAGGTCGCGACCAGAAGTCATACTACATTGAATGAAAAGCTGTTGCGACAAAAGAGAAGTTACTGAGACAAAAAAGGGCTTCAAGGAAGGATTCTATGTCGTGACACCATTCTAAGGTCACGACAAGTAATTCAAGAGCATAGCGCTTTCTAAGTCACGCATGAGGATTTGTGTCACGACTAGAAGTGATACCGTTTCTCCAACAAAAGTCAAGCCATGCATAAATGCAAAACTCACGACTAAGACGTATGATGAACGAAGATCATGTCGCGACATCGTTTTGAGGTCGCGACACGAAAATAAGACATTCTTGGTCGCAACAGATAATGGATGTTGCGACCAGGAAGGAATGCTGAATGGACTTGTAAGGTCTTTACCAAGCAATTTGAGTTGCGACTTCAAATATAAGTTAGAGACACCAATCGAGGTCGCGACCAAGAATTCATGTCGCTACATGAAACTGAGTTGAATAGTTAAAACATGTTGGGACTAAGTTTGAGCCACTGCGACAAAAACAAGGTAAAAAGGACCACTACTCAGTCGCTACACACTTTTTAAGTTGCAACCTAAAAAAGAAGCTGAGACCAAGGATCAAAAAGGGCTAACAACGTAAAGGGTGTCGCAACATAAAAACGAGGTCGCTATTATTAAAGTTAACCATTTAGTCGCGATTAATAATTTTTTAAGTCACGACCAATGAAAGAAGCTGAATTGAGAAGAAACGGTTGTGACTAAGAAATGAGGTCACGACATCGAATTGAGGTCACAACACCGAATGTAGTAACAACAAGACAGCAAGGTCGCGACATGGAACTGAGGTCGCGACATAGAATTTATTAAAGGGTTAGAAAAGCGTGGTCGTAACAAAGATCATTATAATGGGTACGTAAAATGATGTCGCCGATAATGGAATCAGGTTGCGAAGCATATATTTCAAAAGAAAGGAAGAACAACAGTCAAGGACATACTGAGGTCATGGATGTGAATTGCACTGATTAAATAAACTACTTGGTCGCGACCTGATGACCACGCCGCTACAAGAAAATAAGCAGACCAACAAAGTTGAGTCGCAACCTGCTTGAAGGCTTAAGACAACTTAATGACGTCGCAACATGAAAAGAGGAGCAGTGACCAAGAAGCAAAGAAGCTGACAACATAAATGAGGTCGCTACATCGAATCGAGGTCGCAACATAGAAAATGTAGTAGCCATAGAGAGAGCGAGGTCATGGACATCGAATCGAGGTCACGACACTAAATTCCTAGAAACAAGAAAATGAGGTCAGAATCAAAGTTCTCACCGCGATAACTAAATATAGTCACGACAAGAATCTCATGTTAGACCACTAATCAAATACAACTAAAGAAACAAGTCGCAACAAAAAACATCAGGTCGCAGCTCAACAATTGCAAGTACAGCGAAAGTCGTGACTACTTCCGAGGTCATAACTGACCGACAAACCGCACTAGGATTTTACTGGCCACGACAAGTTTCCGAGGGTCGCCACCTAAAACAAAGTTGAGTCACATGAATTTAGTGGGAAATCCGCTCGAGCCTTGGAATCAGCCCACTCTCGAAGGTTAGTAACAGCGATATAGCTCTTGGGTGAACGTGAGCTTCCATTTTTTCTGAAACTCATTGTCTGGGAGGAGGAGGAGGAAGACTCACTGTATATTTTAGAATAGATTTTTTTTCTTTTTTTTCTTTTCTTTCCTTTTTATGGATCTGAACCAGTAATATATTAGAATGTAAAAGCTGGATTTAATATTTATTCTATTTTCTAATTAATACTGAATCAATAGAAGTTCGCATAATTTTTCGAATTAAGCTTTTCCGTGAATGGTACTACAAAGGATGTTCTGATCAACACTCATCAGATTATGATTCAGAATCGAGAAGCACAACTTCACTAGATTGGATTTATTGTTAAGCCATAAATTTTCTACATAAATTAGAGATAGAATTACTTGATTTGAATTTATTTTAGTCATGTGTTATCATCGGATATGTTCTCACAGTGCATCGAATACCCTTCCAAAGTATGTATCCCTGGCTATGATTTTCTGTGGAGACCCTCCGAGTGACACAGAGATGGAGATTCCCCAGAGTCGGGAACATTCAATCGTGGGTATGTTAGACTACCATTGAAGAACTATCAGCTCGAGAGTTCACTTAGATAAATTCTCAGCTCACTCTATAATTGATGTCGAGGAGAATATTTATCAATTTAATAATCGTAGATTTCACCATAACTGCTGGAAAGCCTCAACATGTGTTAGCCGAAATCTAATCAAGTAACGGAAATATCCACTGCATTTAAAGGATGAGTCATCAATCAAGTTGTAGAAATTTTGCACAACCTTAACTCAAAAGAAGAAACTGCAGCCTCAAGAAATGGGTATGAAGTATCGAGAAAGAAAAAATACCTAAATCTTGAGCAGATTGTGCAAAGCACAAGTAATCGGTTAGACCCTTATCTTCGAGAAGCAGGACCTCTAGTCGCGAAATTTCGAGAAATCCAACCGCATCGTTAGCATCTCGACAATTCCAAACCCATC
Organism: Tetrastigma voinierianum; assembly: GCA_016808115.1. Lineage (NCBI taxonomy): Eukaryota > Viridiplantae > Streptophyta > Magnoliopsida > Vitales > Vitaceae > Tetrastigma > Tetrastigma voinierianum. The sequence continues at coordinate 265,322 of JAEQBH010004131.1, read as the reverse complement.
GCAAAAACAGTAACAACGCATGATGGTGCGTAATCGGGTTGCTTTGGCCAATATTTCTTGATAGTGTTCATTTCTCATAGAGAATTGATTTAGTCCAGTATATTTTGTTTTATTATTTGTTCTATTATCATAAATTCAACTTTCCTTTACTTTTAGATGTATTCTCTAGAACAATTATTTTTCTAATTAAGCTGAGAAATTACTACATGTAGATCCGGTATAGTACGGATTCTGAAAGTAAATGTAGTTGATTTCAGAATCCAAGTCAATCTCTCGTGGGAATGATATCCGGGATTCTTACATCCAATTTCTTTACTACTTGTATGACCTGCACTTGTAAAGGTCATAGACTAAACCTATTCATAATTCCAGAACATTAAATCAGTTTTATTCAATTTTAAGAAAACTCCAGTCCAATTTGACATGGCTATAGGAAAATTGTAAGGTTCCTGTATAGGTGTTAAGTTTAGTGGTTTAGTCTATATCTTATCAGACAAACAAAAACAAATGAAATTTGTTTTGTAAAATGATTATTGGATGTAATCCAAGAATGATGGATTCACCACATGGGTTTCGTGATTTGTGTGATAGAGCCTGGGCCGGGACTCTGCCTGATCTCATTCATGACATGTAGAATTCCATTTTAAGTTTGCATAATCTTGATTGAAATGTGTTTTTTTGATGACATGACATTGCATGTGCACTTAGGTGGGGAGTAGCCTCTCGTAGGGAGTTTACTTATTGGGCATTTGCCACTCTATCGTGACCCCTTTCAAGTATAGGGAGGTAGGAGATGGCACTCACTTGAGGCCGCAATTGTGAAGAAAGCCGAGTTGTGGCTTAAGCCCTACTTTTGTAAAATATATTAGAACAAACTATTTTTATATATGTTTTTTGTAAAGAGTATTATAATTAAGCTCTATGAATTTATGGTACTATACTTTATGCATTATGTTTCGAGTATGGATAATGGACTTATGTGGTCATTTTTCTCGTAGATGGACCCGAGAAGTCATGATATGATAATTGGCTCCGATGGGCCAATATGCTATTATCCGTTGTACATGTTGTATTTGGTAGAGCCCCAAAGTAAAGGAGACTCTATTCGATTTTTGTTAAATTACGGGTCCCTGGTGAAGGGGACACAATAAGGTGGTATCTGCCACCTGACATCCACAAGTTTTACGACTGATAAGCTGGTCAACTGATCTCTGGGTTTCGGGGCCACAGCCTTGGTATCGAGCTTAGGTATACGAGTACCTGGGGCTTGGAGTGGGCACGGGCCTATGCCAGACATTTACGGGTGCATCCGATACTGGCCATACTGGGTATCAAAGCCTATGTATACAAACACTTAGAGCTTGGTGGGCATGGATTTAGGACATGCAGTTATGGTACAATGCCTAGGTTTATGATAACCTGGTGCTTGATAGATATGGTACCAACTTCACAACTTGGTATCAGGACGTAGGTATGCGATTACCTAGGACTTGATAGGCATGGATTTAGACCATTACATTCATTATGCATTTCATGTTTTGTGCTCTAATATGCTACATGATTGTGTGCTATGTGTTGTGTGAATTATATGCATGATAAAATGTATATGGAAAAAGATGAACACTAGGGCTAGATAACATAACCTTAGGGGTTCGAAAAATGAATGAACAGATTAGTTCAGGATGTGAGGTCTATTAGTAGTTGGCACATGCACTACTAGTTAGATAAGGAGAGGGATCTCAAAGTTTATGGAGATCTCCTCCGATGCCTCTAGGATAAGGCTAACTGCATTCCAGCTAGAGGGCGAATCCCAAGTATGGCGGGATTGGGTCAAAGCCTCAAGGAACTTAGAGGCAATGAGATGGGAAGAGTTCTGTGAGCTTTTCATGGGAAAGTATTTCCCAGCGCTTGCTCGACATGCAAAAGCTTAGGAGTTCCTAGAATTGAAATAAGGAACAATGACAAGCAGCAATATGGCTAAGTTCCACTGACTAACCCAAGCCAGAATGATTATGTGACCATTGCATACTTTCGCCTAAAGTAAGAAAGTTCGAGGATGGTCCAAATCACAATCTCTAGGTAAAATTACGTGGACTCCTCCTGCGCACGGTCAGGTCAAGACAACTATGGTCATTGAGAGGGAGGTGGATGACGCACGAAACATCTGGGATGCGAGTGTTAAAGATAAGTGAAAGATTTGGGCTTAGAGGTTGAAACCTTGGAAAAGCCGATGAGATGGAAGCCTCCCAGAACTAGGTGCTCGATAAGATATACTCCGGTCAGGAGTTAGAGTCTCGTGGATTGTACTCACCGTGGACCCAGTGGTCATGACATGTCGGAGTTTGATGTCATCCTTAGGATGGACTAGTTGATGACACACCGAGTCGTCATTGATTGTGATCATAGAAGGGTTATTGCCTACACACCAGATGGTAATCGTTTATGTTTCAATGGGATAAGCATGATGTTTTCACCCTGCCGCGGTACGACTCTTAGATGCACCCGGTAGTTGATGGGTTACCAACAAGCCCACCTCGAGGATCTAGACTAGACAGGAGTCACCTACCTCGGGTGGTTTGTGAGTACGAGGATGTTTTTTCTGATGAACTACCGGGATTACCTCCGTATAGGGATGTAGACTTCACCATTGAGTTACAACCTGATACATCGCCTATTTCTATGACATCGCATAGAATGACACCCGTTGAGTTGCAAGAACTCAAGGTCCAACTCCCGGGTTTTACAGTCTCCTTTGTTCTGGGAGCTCTACCTAATATACAACTTGTATAACAGTATATCCATGACCCATCTAGGGTCTCAATGGCAAGAATGCACTACTACCGCGATCCATCCTCTGGTCCATATCCTCAATATACAACTATATCATAATAGTTCATAAGAGTTTATTACAATACTCTTATACAAAACATATAGATACATGTCAAAACAACTACCAAAGCCATAATTCATTTTCACACCGAGGTTCTATTGAGTGTCGTTTCTCCAAGACTCGTCTCAGACTTGAAATGTGGTCCCACAACGGGGTGAGCAATGCCTAGTAGAGAATACCTCATACAAGGGCTACTCCCCACCTAAGTGCACATACAATGTTCACTTAACATTTCACAATCACATTCCAACAAGAACATGCCAATTCTATATGGAATCCTACATGCTATGCCATGAAATGAGATGCGACTCACCATGTACCACACGCCTGAGTCCTCATTGACTCCCTCACACATGCATATGTCAAGTGTGAAAACCGTCATTTATGTTCCATTAATGACCATTTTTCCAAAACAAAAGCTTTTTGTTTTATAAATCAAAATTCATTGGACAAACTCCGATATTCACTTGTTTTTACCAAGTCCCGTGTGTTTTTATGGGTAGTGAATTTCCGAGGTCTCACCGCAGGCTTCAGACTCCTTCTTACACTTTCGTGAACTTTCATCGCTGGATACATATGTCTAACCAAGAATAACGGGTTTTTCACTTGAGGGGGTATCTATATCTTCTTTCCATACCCAACACATGTATTTTTCATTTCCTTTTTCTTTTATGCGACCGTGAGACTCATTTTGGACGTTGTCCCATTTTACCGAGCCCACCATTGAACACCAAACACAGTGTCGATCTCTACCATGCACTCACACCCATGTTGTGCAATGTCCCGTGCATAAATGCAATGCAATTCCATTGCATGTATCTCATGCTACATGCACAATGAATGCCACGTGCAATAGTTCAAAATCATACTTCATGCCAAGTATCATGGATAATCATATTTAATACATATAATTATTCCCATATGTCTAACACATATATCTCAACATGCTTCACAATACAATAAACATGTTATTCACTTTCATGCATCTCAAGCATATATCAACACCAAGTGTCAATCATACAAGCAAAGATAACTTGGTACCCTTTATCAATTGTGGCATAAGTAATGCCCACAAAACAATCCACACATCAATTTTTGACAAGAGCAGGAAACACCCAAAACTGTGAGCACCAAATGCCATTCACTGGCATATGGTTAAATTCCTGCACTAAAGCATTTTTGTAGAGTCTAAGAACGCCAGAATTGGAGTTCGCACGAAAGTTATGATCATCCGTCGGCCAATTCCGCATGGGTGCGAATATTTGCCGAGACCCCAAAACCAAGCACTACACCCACGGCCAACACTCGGCCAACCTAAACCACAAACAAATAAGGTTCAGCCTCGGATCGATCATCCATGCATGGGCAGGGCCGATGCCCAACCACGCCTGGGGTCAGGAACCAAGGCTACACAAGTAGCTAAGAGGTCCGTAATTTCGTCTCAAATGACTGGTCCGGCCTCGAATTGGGTTAATAAACACGTACTCTAAGATTGGGAAAGGAACCAAACGGCCCTTACATGGCCACTAGGCAAGAAATAACCAGTGTAGGAGAAACCCCACTTTGTTGCAACCCTACTGTAGCCTTCTGTAATGAGTATAACAACTTTAATTTTTTGACTAACGACTTTCGATCGTCGGAACACTGGGAATCGGAGCCTTTTTTTTCCTCATTTTCTTTCCTTTCTTCATTTTCTTTTCTTTCTTCCTTTTTATTTTCTTTCATCATTTTTATTTTCTTTCTTCATTTTCTTTTCTTTTCCCCTTCCCTACCAGATTGTTTGATTTCGTTCAAGTGAGAGGATAAGGGAAATCCAAGAGAGCCAATGAAAAGGATACAAGAAGAGAGACATCCCACTTGACTCATTGACCAAACACCCTAAGTGGGGGAGAGGAATCACAAAAGAAAAGAGAAAAAAAAAGAGAGAGAAGAAGGATGGCAGAGAAGCTCCACCTTCTAGGCCCCGCGATTGGACTGGCCGCCGCCGAGCAAGTGGCAAAGTTCGTCAGCGCCACGAAGGCCGGACAGAGACAAAATCTCGATTTCCTCCAAGCTCCTTGTAACGCTTTTTTATAATAAAATTTTATTATATATTCGTATAGATCGAGCCAACTTTGGGTATTTTTCGAATTGTTAAATGAATATCGATGAATGCATTATATGGCTAGCCAAATGTAAAACAATATACAAGTTAAAAATATAGTTCACTTGGACCCTAAATTAACCTAAGTGTGTATGAAACTGGAAAATTGTGAAAAGATAATCATATCATAAGTTGCAAAGAACAAATGCCCTACGTGATTTAATGATACTAAAGTGCAAATAAATGAAATGTGGCTATAGAAAAATTTTTGGGAGAAACTTAAGTCAAAAGAATGCATTCGCGCCAAACAAGGCCTTGTGAAGAATAAGCACAAGACTGTATGAGAAAAAAAAAGGAGAAATGAGAAATATGCAAAGCCAACATTGCCTTAGCACTGTAAGGACAAAGACCAAACGTGGATCTAAGGGAGCTCATTTGAGCAACTTCCTGCTTTAGGAAAGAAAGAGAGCACAAAGTGTATATGGTTGCAAGCGCCTGGCAGAAGACCAAGTCTTGCATCCTCCCAATTTTTAAGCCAAGACCGGCCAACCCAAGAGAAGATTGAAGAGGATTCGAAAGCAAGTACACAAAAAAAAAAAAAAAAAAAAAAAAAACCGGAACTCATCTCACACTTTGACTCGTATCCCAAACTCAAAACATGGTTTAATAATTCTTAAACCAACTCTCCTGGAGTTTGCCTCGCTTATTCCAAGCAAGTGGTTTTGATATAAAGATCAGTAGAGCTTTATCAAGAAAACCGGAGAGAAACGGGTAAAACCCGCCATTTTCCGGGCAGAACCGAGAGTGGTAACACTCCAGACTAAAGTCACACCTGTAATCACGGCAGAGGAGAAGTGATGGTCGAACACCCATCGATTGCAAGGAGATCCGCACCAGATCGACTAAAGTGGTATCGGGTAATCAATGCTTCCAAAGAAGTAGATCCCTTGCACTTTTAAGTCTCGTGATTTGTACATCGATTGTTTGGGGGAACTAATAAATGACTAATGGGGAACAAACAACTGAAACCAAGTAAAACTGTGCATCACACCAAACATTTCATATTCATTTTGTGATGATTATTTGTTTAAACTAATTAAAGTATATAGAAATTGTATTTGGCTAGGTATTGGAAGCAAGACTTAATAACCTAACCGAGGACTGCATCAAAGATATTATGATCATAATTTGGTTTGTTCATTGGAACTCATCATTACTAAGTAATGGAGAAGCCATTATATAAATTTGAAATGATTGTATGTAATGATGCATACGCCAATTGAAAGGAAACTAAATGTATAAATGTGCTGAACAGAAATTGGGATTGTTCGTTTTAAACACTCATTGCGGTGCATTTATTTGAATCGTAAAATGATATTGTCATATTGCATAACGTAATCGAAGTGAATTATTAATGACCTACTGGGCAGATGCACCAATCAAGATCTACTCATGATCAAGAACTATATTGTTAAATGGTCTCACTTGGCGGATGCACCAACGCAAGATCCTGGCCATGATGATGAACTAAAATTACAAATGCAAACACACCAAATGAAAACATAAGACAAGATCTACCAAGAGGAATCCACGGAAAATAGAACTAACAACATATTACAACAAACTCGACGAGTGAAAATGAGATCAGAAACCAAATATATCTTTACGGAGTATATGCTTTAAATCTCTACGGAATTGAATTGTAGAAGGAATTGTTGCATTGAAAATGCATGTTTGTAAATGAAAGTATGTACAAAATGTATAAGCATATGTATTGTTTATGCATCGGGACATCAAATGTAGCAAATGCTACGATCGATAAAAGCATGTCAGACAGATGAGTCAGATAGAACTACTAAGCATGAAAATGTTTAGCCAGGTAGTTTTAACTCAGCAGTATCGAGTGAACTAGGAAAGAAGGCCATTGAATAAGAAGTGTGTCGTTGAGAGTTGGCGTGTATAAGTATATACCCGGCTACGAGCATACATCGATTCTCGAACATCATATTTTGTAATAAAACGAAGCTAAACTCAAATATTGTTTTGTACTCCTTTTTGTATAATAGAATGCCTAACAAATGTGTTTGTATAATGTAAACGTCACGGCCCACACTTGAAATGCTTCCAGACTGGAAGGACTTTAAAATGAAGGAACACAATAAAACGTTTTGATAAGATAAACGAAAACGATCGAGAACCCGATCCGCTCGATCCGCCATTTAGGCTCCGCCGAGGATTCGAGTCGTGACACTTTTGAAAAAGAAAATTTAATAAAATGTAAATAAAAAGAATTAAAATAGTATCCTGGATCAGCCCGTATCGCAATCTGGGTCAAACCGGAACGGTGCTACACTCCTGTGAGGTAGGTTTTTCTCCACTTCGGTTTATTTTCGGCCTAAGGGCCATTCAAACAAAGAGGCGTTTAGCTCAACGGCTGCGCTTTTAGTCCTAAAATTTCGATTGAATGTTGGAATTTCGAGACTGCTTCTACGCCTGTAACTCGGGTTCTGGGACGCTTTTGGATACCGGGATTGAATTATTGATTGTTTTGGGCAATCCTGTGAGTCGACTTGGGATTGTTTTCAAAGTGTATTCCGGACTGACGGCGAATTGTTATAAGTCCATGTGTGCTGCTTTTGCGTGTTAAGCTAAAAACGAATAACATGTTGATTGTACATAAATTATGTTACTATATGAATATATAATATATTAACATGAATTGAATGAAATGGCATTGTGATTTCATATGCATGGGGACACTGTAGAGGATTAGGTGTGAGTGCATGACATGGTTTTTGGAGAAATTAGATCAGAGGGTTGTCCACAAATATTTATCGGAGTATGTCCAATAAATTATATCAGAGGGTGGTCCACAAATATTTATCGGAGTATGTCCACTAAATTATATCGGAGGGTTGTCCACAAAACTATTTATCGAAGTATGACCACTAAATTATATCGAAGGGTTGACCAATAAATTTTGAAACCGGAGATTATCCAATGAAGTTTCAAAAACAAAAATCTTTTGTTTTGGATATAGTTTTTTTTCATACATGGCAAATGCATGTGTGAGGGAGTCGATAAGGACTCGAGGCATGGGGCATGGCATGTAAACATTTGAGTAGGGATGTGCAAAATTTTACTAATATGTGTGTTTGCATTGCATGTGCACTTAAAGCGGAGAGTAACCTGTAGGAGAATTTCATCCACCGGGTATCAGCTTCACCTCAATAGAAAAATATTTTCAGTGTCTGAGGTCCAATTAAGGTGAACACATATGAAGATTAGTTGTGAAAAAGGCCGGATTGTGGCCTATTCATGTATATTTTGTAATATTCTGGATTGAATATCTAGTTCTGGTTATGTAAATAATAAGTTTTGTAATAGAAACTTAGTTTCAGGACTGTTCTAGTGCAATATTAATATTTCCTGGACCTTTTATTGTTTGTATAAATTTTATGTGAGGTAGGATTGGAAGAAATTATGAAAAAAATTGCAAGGGGCAGAAGAACAAAACAATGGCTACCGCCTACTGACTTCTCTCACAAGGGAAGAGATTTTCCTAGGTCGCGACGGCTTCATGCGCGGCGGCCGTGGCATCGCCAGGCATCCCGGGTGCGCGAGACAATACCCCACGCCGCAAGTGACCGCATGACGTGAGGATTCGCCGCCGGCTGCAGAATGCTCACATGACAAGGTCAGCTAAGACTGCTCGCCCGTAGCGCGGCGTGACTCCACGCATCGGGTTTGGCGCGCCATTTAAGGCCGGGCGCCGCGCTCGCGCCCATGCCAAGCCGGTCCCGTCGCGATGTAGCCTCGCCGCGACGCAGTTGTCTAGTACCAAATGCACGTTGTGCAATCGCTTGAAGATCGTCATTGACACCTGCCCGCGATACCATACATGAGGCTCAATCCGGCTTTAGCTCCCGACGGGACCCAAATATTTAAAAAAAAAAAAAAATTACCCCCGGAAAATGGGCCTTCATAGCAATCACATCATTTAGCTTTATCATTGGGTTGTTCCCAAAATTATCTTTTACACCATCCTTAATCCATCCTAGTAACCTTCCGATTTTAGGAAAATTAGGAGATGTCATATCTATGGTAGCTATACTACCAAAATCATACCAATCATATATTTCTTCGTAGATTTACTCAAGGAAATAACTGGGTAGATACCATATTTGTCCACAATCATTTCTTTTATGTCCGTTAATCCGAACAATCTTTGCATGATATCACCATTTAATTTCATAATTTCTCGATCTTGAGAAATATGTAATTTTAAAAATTGCTCGTACTTCAAGTCCGTGATCCGAAAGAAACACTTGTAGATGCTCCTCGCCGTGAGAGCGCTTCACGCATTCATTTGATTTGAATCTTTTCAAGTGTTTTCGATATTTCAAGTTTTGAAAAATCAATTGTATTTTCTTCTTAAGAGATACTAGATTCATTTCGTAAGACGGTAGTTTTTGAACAACTCTTTCTAAACGATGCACAAAATTCTTACGCTGCTTTAGCTTTTTCTTAAGAGAAGTTCTGTCCGAATAAGCTTCCATCCGCATAATCTGCTAGAGTAATAACTCGATCAAAGATTTGTGACATTCGTAGAGGTTATCCACCATCCGACCTCGCTTTTTTGCTTTTCTCGATCCATCTCGTAAGAAAATCAAGAAGAATATTTTGTCGATCGAATTATATCAATATCAAGATATATTCGCACAATAAGTCTCATTTATCCGATTATTCTTTTATATTCTAGTTTTGATGGTAAATTATTTTTGATAAATGCTTTTATTTGTGTATTATCAGTTTGTAGTAAAAACTTTTTTGGTAGTAAAAAATAAGAGAAATTTTTCAATACTTTGATAACGATCAAAATTCTTTTTTTCATTGATATGATACTTTTCAGTAGGGTAAAGGTTCTCGAAGTGTATTGACACAATTCTTCTTTTCCATTTTCCAATCGTTTAAGTACTGCTGCCCAAATACTTTCAGATGAATCTGTCTCTAATATCAAATCATCATTATCTAATGGTAGTTTTAGTTTTCAAATCTACTACATTTTGATTTTATATTTAATTGATTTTCATGTTCCTTTGTGAATTCAAACCTTTGTTTTTCACTTGTTAATTTTCTTAATGGTTTTCTTAAATCTGCCAAGTTTTCTATAAATCCTTCATCATAATTTAATATTCCTAAAGATCTTTGTAATTGTTTTCTATCTGATAATTTTTCTAGAAAGTTTTTTTATCTTTTCTAAATATGAGTTTGTAATTCTATTCCTTCATAATCTATTATCAAGCCTAAAAAAATAAATCTTAGGGTTTTCCTATATAATTGTTTTCTTTTTGATAAGCCAATTCCATTACTTATACATAGATTTGCAAATTTTTCTAAATGTTTAAGATGTTATCAATACTTTTGAGGATATTAATATATCATCAACATAAACATGTATAAAATCATAGTTTTTAAATATATCATCCATTTTCTTTGGAATATTTGAGGAGCATTTAATCTGGAAAAGGTAATACATTCCATTCATAATATTCCCGGGTACTATAAATAAGTGGTTAATGACTCGAGTTTTCAAATCATCTTAATCTGATAGAAACCTGATTTACAATCAATTTTTGAATATATTTTCTTACCTCTAGTTCTATGTATTAATGTTTTTGTGAAACCTAGGAAAATTTTTATTTTTTTGAAAAATGGCAAAAATAGTAAAATTGTCGAAATGGTTAAGAAAAATGAAAACTTTTCTATCTACTACCAAACAGACTTCATCATTGGATTTGTCTCACAAAATCTAGTTACTCAGAAAGATTTCATCGAATTCCGAGACAGTCGGATTTTTTCAATACTTCGAGGTAACAGTGTTTAAGGGGATCTCAAGGATCTAGAGATTTTTATGAGAATCTCTGGGAGTTAGGAATAATCAGTTAAGTTCATTTAAAATAAATTCGAACTTTAATCGAGACAAAAATAAATTATTTCGTGTAGAAACAAACCCTGACGTCATGGACACATGGCGTGACATGGGCCACATGTCCAACTTTAGTGAGTTAGACAAAAGGGGTTAAAAAAAAAAAATCATTTTTTGGGGTAGAAAACACTAGATTTTTGGTCTGGTCGTGAGAAAGAGAGGGAGAAAAAGAAAAAAAGAAAAAAAATCAAAACATCTCTCTTCAATCTACGAAGTTCCATCGATCGAAATTCGTCGGGCTAAGAATGAAAGTTCATTTATTCGATGAGGGCTACGCGTGGGTACTGAAAACACGAGATTTTTCCGAGGATTCAAGCGAGGAGTTCGGGAAATAAAAGGTTTCGGGGTTTAGGAAGTGTCAATGGGACTTCCTAGAGTTTCTTCTATTCTCCAAGACGTAGGGATTCTTCCTGCTTTGGTTTATTTTCCATTCTAGTGGGCTGCTCGTCAGTTTTACTGCCCTAAGGAGCTTTTGAAAATAATGGGTTATAAGAATAGTGCCCTGTTTGACCCTATATGATGTCTAGTTTTTAGAGCTAATTTTCGGTTAGAAAAAGGGAGAATTTAGACTATTATCCTTCAAGGAAATTATAGATCTATCTGAGAACTTGATGTTAGGCTTTTGAATCACCTGAATTGGACCTCTATAACCCAAGTTTTGAATTTTCTCGATCACACAGTTACCCTATTTTGGTCGAACCTATTGTCCGCATTGGGACTAATTTTCTACGCAAAAGTGGGAGAATGGGACTACAAGATCCTCAAGGAAATTGTACTTCATATGAGAACGTGATGTTAGCTTTGAATCACCCACCCAACTCTATAACCTGCTATGGTCCATTTTCGACTGCCAGCAACTTAGGTCGCTTAATGGTCGTTTCCGCATTGGGATCGTTAGGTTAGTTTTCGAACCGAGTTCGAACTATCCTCGTGGTCTATTATGGAATTCGTGCTCAAAGTTTTCGGGTGTTTTCTGTTTCACAAAAATTGATGTGTGGATTTTTGTGGTACGTTTATGCTACAATTGATAAAGGGTATGAAGTTATCCCGCCAGATATTTGATACTGGGCGCTGAGCATATGTATGCATGAAAAGTGAATAACATGTTTATTGTATCAGAAGCATCGATATATGTGTTAGACATATGGAATTAAATGGGAATAATATATGTATTAAATATGATTATCCATGATCCTCGCATGAAGTATGATTTTTGAACTGTTGCACGTGGCATTCATTATGCATGTAGATGAGGCACATGCAATGGAATCGCATTGCATTATGTACCGGGACATCTTACGACACGGGTGTGAGTGCATGGTGTGGATCGACATTGTGTTTGGGTAGTTCCTATGCAGGTCGAGTACATGGTAGATTGACACTATGTTCGTGTCTGGCGGTAGGCTCTTAATGGGACAATGTCCAAAATGAGTCTCACGATCGCATAAAATAAAAAAGAAATGAAAAATACGTGTGTTGGGTATAGCAAGTAGTATAGATACCCTATCAGTGAAACCCTGTGATTTTGGTTAGACATATGTATCCAAAGAATGAAAGTTTGTGAAAGTGTCTAAGGCATGCTAAGCCTACGATGAGACCTTGGAAATTTTCTACCCACAAACAATACAAGACTTGGTAAAAACAAGTGAATATCGATTTTGTCCAATGGATTTCTCACTTATAAAACAAAAGCTTATGTTTTGGAAAATGGTCAATGATGGAACATAACGTAAGGTTTTCACACTTAGCATATGCACGTGTGAGGAGCCGATGAGGACTTGAGACACGTGGGATGTAGCGTAGTCACATTCTCATCCATGGCATGACATTCGAGTAGAATGTGTATATTTTTACTGAATGTTAAAATGGCATTGATGTGTACTTAGCGGAAGTAGCCCCAGAAATTATTCTATCGGCATTGCTCACCCCATTAGACCACATTTAAGGTACAGATGTATTGAGGATTCAAGGCTGACAGAGGCCTCAATTGTGAAGAAATGGGCTTTGGTAGAAGTTGTTTTGACATATATCTATATGTTCTGTATAAGAGTGTTGTAATAAACTCTTATGGACTATTAAGATATAGTTATATATTGGGGATATGGATAGATGGACCCTGTGTGGTCATTACTACTTCCGTTGAGACCCTAAATGGGTTATGGATATAATGTTATATAGGTTGTGTAAAACCCGAGAAAATTCAATTTTCTAAGAAAGGGTAAAATGGTAATGTCGGTCTAAGATCCAAAATTTTTCTAGGTCTCAGATGACAAAACGGACTTCACCATTGGAATTGTCTCGCGAAATCTAGCTATCACGCTCGAATTCGCCGACCCCCGAGACAAATAAATTTCACATTTTCAAGGCACCGAGAGTCGCTATGACACTCGTATGTGGGTTACGTGGCTCACATTGAGCCACATGTCAAGTAGAGAACAAGCCAAAGACAAGTCTAAGTGGGGCCATGTGGGGCATGTGTCACCACATGACTGGAGGTAAATCCAAAGTTGTGGATAAGGTGATAAGGGGTAATCCAAGAGAGCCAAGAGAGGTTGAAATGTGGTAAGAGAGGACACTCTCACTTAACCCATCTTGGACCAAACCGGTGGGATGGGAGAAGAAGAAAAAGAAAGAGAAAGAAGGGAGAAGAAGAAGTAGAGAGAGAAGCTCTACCTTCTCTCCAGATTTCCCGGCGATCGGACCGTTGGTTTCCGTCGGAGCAAGAGGGAAAGTGCTTTCTCGCTGATTACTACCCAAAAAGTTCTATTTTAAACCCTTATTAATATAGGTTTTGAGCACTTTTTGTGTACTAATCAGCCTAATTAACCCAATTGGCATGTTAAGGACTTAACAAAACCACTAATCAAATTTTTGTGGTAAGTTTGAATAAGCTGCAAGCTTTTTATATCAGAGATGTGGATTCAAATTCAACCATGGAGAATCCAAGTTCAACTCATAGCTGCAAATCAAAAACCAGAAGAAAAGAGTAGCAGAAAGCAAAGTAGAAGAAATGGAGCAGGACTGCGAAAATTTCATAGCCTGCGAAAATTTCGTAGCCTGCAAAAATTTCATAGCCTACGAATTTTCACCCTACGCACTTATCAAGTTTCCAACACTGTTCATGCTGCTTTTTGAATTTTTGACTTTCGTCCCTTTTTGGTTTTCTTCCATTTTGGGCTTCCCATTGTAATAAGGTTGTTTTGATATTTCTTGTAATTTTCAGACCGGGTATTGTCTATAAAAGACCCCAGTCATGACACTGTAAGACAACTCTTAATCATTAATAAAATTTAAGCGGGAGCCTTTCAACAGTTCTCGCTTCTTTTCATTTTCCTTCACTTTCCTCCCTTTTCTCTCATTTGGCAGCCAAACAATCTCCAAGGATGACAACTCGAGGATGAGTGCTAGGAAACCCTTCCTCCTCAAGGAGAAGGCTGCAGTCCGTGATCCGCTAACCGAGGTTCCATGTTTTTCAAGCGTGTATCCACCTGCCGCACGTTTCCTTCTTTTTAACTTTAGGTTTTAACTTTTGAGTAACCTTGAGCGTTATTACTTAAGAAGCTGGGGCTCAATGGATTCTTACCAAATAGATCCATCATTGCTGGTTAGCTATCATTTATGATCCATCGTAAGGTGAGTCAAGGTGACTTGCGGTTTTAAATGACCGAGAGCCTCTAATGGCCAAGTGGATGCCGCTTTTCAAAGGATATTTATTAAGGGTCAATTTTTATAGCTAAATGAAGATTCGGTTCAGAAATGACTAGGTGTCATCCTCCCTGTAGTTTAGGAAAGGACCTGAAACCCCGCTGCCCTAGAATCGACCCCAAAGGACCTAACACTTCAAGGAGTGCTATTTTACATTTTAACTTGTTTTATTTTCAGTTTCCAAACATTTCACCCCACTAGTTTTACCAAACCTTAAAATCCAAATTGAATTCACCAAATTGAACCTCACTGTAAGTCATTTATGCGAAGAAAATCCATCCTTGTGTTCGACCCTAGAGCCACTATACTGCAGTAGCTATGCTACGACAGTAGGAGGAATTAGGTTATACATTTTGTTGATTTTGACATACCCTACTGGCACACTAATCAAATGGCGCCGTTGCCGGGGATGGTGCCTAATTGCAAATGATGACATAGTGAACACTTGTGATCTTCATCATAAGTTTTGGTGAATTTTCTTTTATCATTTTACTATCAATTCATTTTTTTTTTAGTTTCATTTCATTGAAAAAAAAAAAAAAAACTAAAACCTTTGTGCAGGATTGCTCGTTGTTCAGGCTCGGGCCTGCCTCCAACAGGGGTGCAAGACATAAAGTAGTTAGAAATCCAAGGCAGGTTGATTAAAGTCCGTGATTCTGAGGGAGCCCACTCGAATTCTGAATACAACCAATGAAACATCTAGTGGGGAGAGCAACACGCCAAGATCTAGTGTAGAGACCCTAATGCATATAGGTCCATGAGGGAATACAAACACCCTCCAACTTATGCACCATATGGCAGTATTGACAACCATAGTTGGGGGAATCACCTAAATTTCTCATGGAAACCAAGACTCCATTGTAAGATGAATTCTCAGACATCCACGGGGCATCCTTCAACTCCTCAACCACCTCACCCACCACTTAACTCTTTTCGCTGAGGCAAGCAATACCGAGCCAGAAAATTGGTGGTACTTTTATGAGGAGTATAAAGTGGTGAATGTCCAAACAAATCAAAGAATTGATACTATGGAGAGCTCTCTGAACCAAAAATTGGATGGGCTTCAAAATGACCTTGATTAGAAAATTAACATCCTATAATATTCAATTTCAAGGCTTGCCAATCAGTAGCATGTTCATCAAGAGGAAGAGAATCCAGAGGAAGAAAGGCCTCGATTGACACTATTTTTTGAAGTAACAGCTCAATCGCAGAGCTTTAGAGGAATTGATAGAGGAACCAGCGTGCTTCGAGAACCATAGGACGCCCACTAGGTGTCATCTATGGGCTATGGAGGAGAAAAGAAGAAATCCTTCCTTGTCGAGTGAGGAAGGCGGAAAGGAAGGTGGGAAGAAAAAAACTCTAAAAGCCCACTCCGCCTGCCACCAATAGCCCACTACTAGCAAAGACTTCATCGACCTGTATATCCTACCTACACTTACAAAGACAATCTATACCGAAGCACCTCGTCGCTAAAGTCGAGGCTAGCTTCATTTGCACAACAGGTAAAACTATAGGAAGTTAGTGCCATTGTTCAAACTTTTGCCATTACATTAAAGACACCGGGTACCGCTTCATGTTGAATGGCACAATCTGATGGTCGATACCGAAACCGCCTTGGTTCGGGATTGAGCACTGAATCCCCGCATTCCATCACTCAGCTTCCCATGTACTTCCAAAGGCTTGAGAAATCTGCCAGGGACCCACTCTTAATTTTTGTTTTGATTTTTTGTGTTATTTTATTTTATTTTATTTTGATTTATTTAGCTTTTTCTTTAGATTTCTATAATTTTAATTTAATCTTTGTTTCTAAATTTTATTTTTCATTTTTCCTTATTTTTAAAAATTTTTCTTGTTTATTTTTACAAAGCATCAAATTCTGCAGTAAGGGGAGGTCCAGAGTTAGCCCAAGAATTTTCGCAGCCTGCGAAATTTCGCAACCCCACTATATAGGCACTGTAGCAGGAACAAAGATACTTAAAATTTTTTTCTTTATATATATATATATATATATATATATATATATATATATATATATATATATATATATATATAAATTGTCTCTAAAATTTATAAAAAATTTATAAATCCAAATATATATAAATACAACATGAATTTTTTCGCACCCCACTCCCTCAATTTCCATCGCTTATTTTGTTTTGACCGTAACTTTTCATCCTAACTGCTTTGGGTACGGTACCATTGGAAAGCTTAGAGAGTGTAGAATCCAAATATAGCCAGAAAGAACACTGTTGATATTATGACTAAGGTGTAATTTTCAAAATGCTCCAACTGATCACTTTTTTCCTCTCTTTTCTTCTTCCAACTTGTTCCTTTGAAGCCCAAATGGAGTGAATAATGTCTCGATGGAAAGCTTGCGAAGTCTCCTCTCCAACAACGGGAACATTTCATCAGTGAGTATCACTTCCTCCCTTAAATTTCCATTCCATAGCCACATTAAGGACAATGTTGAATTCCGTCGGGAGAGTTAAGGGGCGAAGAAGTTGTTTTATGTAGTCTTTTAGTTTTAATTGAATGGCTTGCTAGTTAGTTTTTTTTTTTTTTACAATATAGTCTATGTTTGTAGTTTCTAGCCATCCTTTCGCTCGATTAATTTTTTTGTAATGCCCGGGCTTTGCAAGATGAGAAATTGAAATTTTGTTCCAATGATTGTTGATGTTAGAATGGTTACGCGCTTAGCCAAGTTGATAACATGTTGAAACTCTTATGGTATTCGACCTTTTTCTTCCACATTGAACTAACCACACACCGGCACATTAGGATTTCATTTATAGGCCGGGAAACCTTGCCTTCTATAAGCCTTGCAAAAGTCCGACTCCAAGACTTTCGACCACCCCTTTAATAGGCTCCGGGACTTCGAATAAAAAGACCAATGAGTCTTTCAAAAAAAAAGGGAAAAGAAAAGAAAAGAAAAAGAAATAAAAAAGAAAAGAAAATTTGTGACGCTTTGCCTTGAAACCCGAGCATGGCCTGAGGGGTATATGGCAAAAATCTTTAAAGCCTGGTGCCCTAAACCAAATGGTTGGGAGTCACCGACTTTGTGCCTTCATTACATGGGTGGATGGCAGAGCGAGCAAATTGTAGGTGCCGAGCCTTTGAACTCATTAAGAGTCCGGGGCGAAGCTCAAGAGTTATGGCCTAAAGATCCTTATGACTTGATGCCTAAACTCCACTTGGGCCGGGAGTCACGGACCCCATTACATGGACACTCAGAGTTCGACACCTCGCACGCACCCCTACATCAAAAAGGGAGTTGTGGAATAAAAGTGGGTCCTCTGACTACCAGGTTGGTTAGTCCGCTAGGTTTAGATAAGTTTGTGTTTCTGGGAGAGAACAATTTGATGATTATTTTTGAAACTAACTGCTAACACTTAGGTTTTCGTAAAGGTTTGAGTTGGTTCTCTGTGAGCTGACACTATTTTGATACTTGAATTCAGATAAAGACTTACTCTTTTCAGATAGTCTTTTGGGTAGGATTTTGATGACTCTTACTGGAGGTTGGTTTTATCCCCTCCTTACTTTTTGAAATTTTTTTGTTTGTAGATGTATATAGTCTATCTTCGCTTTGATTGCTTTCTTTCTTTCATTGCCAAGAGACTAGCAATAATCTCATTGGGGTGTGATTACTACCCAAAAAGTGCTATTTAAAACCCTTATTAGTACAGATTTTGAGCACTTCAGGTACTAATTAGTCTTAATTAACCCAATCGCATGTTAAGGAATCTAGCAAAGCTACTAATTAAATTTTGTGGTAAGTTTTGTTGTTTTTGCAGGCTTTTTATACCGTAGATAGGGATTCAACTCAACCATGGAGAATCCAAGTGCAACTCATAGCTGCAAATCAAAAACCAGAAGAAAAGAGAAGCATAAAGCAAAGCAGAAGAAATGGATCAGATCATAAATTTTTCTTAGCTTGTGAATTTCACCGCGCGACTGCCTGCTTCCAACATCGTTTCATGCCGCTACTTTCATCCCTTTTGGTTTTCTTCCCATTTTGCCCCATTGTAATAATGCTTGTTTTGATTTTGGTAATTTGTAATTGCATTGTCTATAAAAGACCCCATGCATGACACTATAAGACAACTCTGACACATTAAAATTTAAGCTGGGAACCTTTCACTAGCTTCCCGCTCTCTTTCACTTTTCACTTTCCTCCCTTTTCTCTCATTTTTTTGGGGTGCCAAACACCTCCAAGTGATGATAACTCGAGGATGAGGGTTGAAACCCTCTCCTCCTCAAGGAGAAGGTCAGCTGGTGCGTGGATCTAAAGCAAATCGAGTGTCCACATGTGTATCCACCGGGGCCAAGCACGCTTCTCATTTTTAACTTTTTAGGTTTTCATCCCTTTGAGTCACCTTGAATGGTTATTACTGGTAAGCTTTCGGGCTCATCGATGCTTAATGTTAGATCCATCGATGTTTGTTAGTTATCATTTATGATCCATTGTGCGTGAGTCAAGGTGACTCTGCGGTTTTAATGACCGAGAGCACTAATGGCCATGGATGTCATTTTCATAGATATTTATTAAGGGTCAATTTTTATACTTAAATGAAGATCCTGTCAGAAATGACTATGTGTCATCCTCCCCAACGCGAGTAAAGGACCCCGAAACCCCTACCGTCTAGGAATTCGACCTCAGTTGGACTCCAACACTTCAAGGAGTTCTATTTACATTTTAACTTGTTTTATTTTTAGTTTCCAAACATTTCACCCCACTATTTTTACCAAACCTTAAAATCCAAATTGAATTCACCAAATTGAACCTCATTGTAAGTCATTTGTGCGAAGAAAACCCATCCCTGTGTTCGACCCTAGAGCCACTATACCGCAGTAGTTATGCTATGGCAGTAGGAGGAATTAGGTTTATAAATTTTGTTGATTCTGACATACCCTACTGGCACACGATTCACTCGCGACAAGAGCTTCGAGTAAAGACTGGAAACTAGGAGTTTTGGCAAACTCCAAGAGGTAGGGGTTTTTCTCCTACTTGGTTTAATTCTCGTTTAAAAGCCATACAAATGACTTTAGTGTTTTGGGGCCGGAAATGGCCATGCGTCCCAATCCCAATGGTTTGGGACTGAATGATGGATTTCTTGGACTACCTTCGGACAGTCCATGGGCTGGATTTCTAGGTTGTTTCGAACAGCCTGAAAATCGAAATTCTGTGGACTGCTTTTGTGGACGCTTCGAGCTAAATTCAGAAATCGACTTCTGACCGTCCATGCGCATAGCCTGTGTGTATTAAGTAAAATGAATAACATGATCAGGGTGTGAAGAATGATGTTGCTAATGCATGCTCAATTGATGTTAACATGGATTTCAATGATATGAAATTATATCAGAGAAAAATATGATTGTTCATGAATCATGAAAAGTTGTAAATATGAATTCGTATGATCGCATTCATATTCACGTAGTATCGCGGGCCGAGCCCGGGTGTGGGGCATGGTGGTGATTAATTCACCATTCCCGGTGAATGTGGTGAGTCAAACAGACAACGACCAAGATCGAGACTCACGATTGTATAAACTAAATTAATAATTAATCACGTAGGCCGGCGTAGTGTTGGGGTAGATCCTCTGTGGTGAAAGACCCAAATCTAAATGCGCGTTAGACATGATCACCGACTATGAAAGTTCAAAATGCCCAAGTCGTGACACGATCCCGAGGCGAGACCCTAAAAATGACGTAAAATTCCCCATAAATGAACACACAAAATTTAAAATTTTCAAATGGATATTGGAGGTCGGTCCAATAGTCATTGGGTGAAACACCAATGACTAGTTTTCACACTTGGTGTTGCATGTGCGTAGGAGTCGGCTCGACTGTCAGGCATGAGGAGTCCTGATCGCTTGATATAAAATCATTCCATGTATAAATCGTGATTTGTATGAAATGTGAATGGATGCTTCGCGCTATCAGATGCACATTTAGGGTGGGGAGAACCCTTGTAGAAAATTCAACTACCGGGCATCGCCTTCACCCCGTCGGGAAATAATTTCGCACCAAGGTACACCGGGATGGAATGCATCCGAGATCCAGCATAAGAGTGCCAGCCATATATGGCCTTATTTTTGTATTGTGTAAATTCTGGGTAGAAAACCTAATTTTTGTATTATATAAGGAACACGTAGTTGTAACAACCTATTTTCGTATGATTAATATATTTTGGCAAGTTTTCTGGCTTCCAGTTGTTCGTAATAAAAAAGACCAAGATATGTTGAATTTAGGTGCTTGAAAGGAAAGGAAAAGAAAAGAAAAAGGCAACCTGATACAGAGGGGCCGTAACGGGCTATTGCCCATTTTGAGTCGCTCGTCATGGCTAGACAACCTTTGCCTGGTTGCGGACAGGCTTACAACTAAGTGCACGACTTGGCCAGTACGCTGACAAAGCCCGCGCGCAATTGGAAAGCACGCCGATAAATGCCAGCCGCGCGCGCGCGAAAGCCGCAGGCTGCGTACGCGACAATGCAATGTGCACACTCGACGTGAGACTTCCAAATCGTCGTGGATGAAAATTTCGTGGTCTCATTGTGGTTTGTGGTCGGGACAGAGTGACTTAGGTCGTGACAGAGGTTTTCTCTATCGTGACAAAGTCCTTTTGGTTATGTGTTGCGACTGTGGACAATGTCGCCGTAGGATGTGGTCAAGGCTAGGAGGCCTTATGTCGCTGATTAATGCAAATTGTGTCTTAACAGTGGTAAATGCGGGCAGCGCGCACCGCGCAGGTGCAGGAGAAGCACACCCGTGCACAAAGCGCACTGTGCACGGCTAAACTTCTAAAGTTTTTTGTCAGGATGTGAGAACTCAAGGCGGCAAGATCGCTTCGGGCCTCATGTCGCTGACATAGAGATTCCCCGTGGTCCCGACAGGGATCGGGAGGGGGCGGCCATGGTGCGCTGCATCGCAGCGCCGACGCCAGAATCAAGACGCACGACGCACACAACTAAACGCAGAGAGAGCCGCGGCGCTGGAGAGCGCATAATAAAGACGGGCAAGGCCACAGGCGATGCACCACATAAAGGCACCATCGAAGCCATCGTTTTCGTGCACCGCTCATGGGCATTGTTAAATAATAATGACCCCTCAAAATCGGGGCCAAAGTCATTGAGCTGCGCATACGAATTCCTGACCATGGGTACTGGTTCGTAACAAGCATTCACGGCAGCCAGTGAATCGGTGCTATGACATATATGCACGAGGAATCAGGTATGGAACACTGTGGTTAGAAACATAACCTAGGGTTCGAAAAAAAACAAAAATGAAAATGAAAATTTTGGAAATTGAATTGAATTGTATTAGTGGTTGGCGATTAGCAACACTAATGAAAAAGGTGATGAACGGGTCAGTTCATGATGACAAAGTCTACTAGTGGCCGGGCATGCACCGCTAGTTGGGACCGAGATGGAAATTTAATAACTCAAGGTCACTGGTATGTGTATATGGCAAGTCGGGAGGACGAGGACGAGGCTAGCCCAAGGGCGATAGCCGACCATCGCCGTTTAATCAATGCTTTACTTAGGCTATGAGCTACATTCACCGCTTTGCACAAAGCAGTGGGCTGGGGGTCGGGAGGTCCGAGTGTAACCTCCAGAGGTTTAAGTCACATCACCCTCTACATTCACAAGGAGTGAGATCTGATGCAGGCGTATCGAGAAGGTATCGAGGCCACGGAGATCACCTCCGATGTGACTGTGATTAAAGTTAGCCAGATTCCAGCTGGGGAGGGTGAGCGTCCTGTGTGTGGTGGGACCTAAGCGAGCCTCGAGGGACATAAAGGAGGATGACTTGGGGCGGTGAGTTCCATGAGCACTTCATGGGCAAGTATTTCTTCCCACACCGCTGTGCACATAAAGGCCCGAGAGTTCCCAGAGCCAGGCAGCAACGATGATGTAAGCACGGAGTACGTGGCTAAGTTTACCGAAAAATTTCATTTATTGACGATTTCAGGCCAACGACATGGCCAAGGCGGAGGCTCGAGGATGGCTCAGTTACCCATCCAAGGTGGGTGATCAGTGGGACTTCCTTTTGGCTAGGATATGGACCTACGTGGTCAGACAACTATGGCCAGAGAGAGATGTGAGGATCGCACTGAGCATCTGAGATGCGGGCTCTGGTGGCAAGAGGAAGGAGAGTCAGTCATCTTCCAATTCGGGAAAGAAGCCAAAGGCTTCTAGTTTGCATGGGTTCCAAAGCCGCGACCATCGTGGTTAAGGCTAGGGCTGTGTGGCTTCTAATCAAAGTGACAAAATGACATGTTATTTCCGCGCATCACCCGACATACGAGGCCTGGGTCATTCCTCGCAGGCGTGGATCCCAAGGTCTCGTGACGCTGCAGCCCTAGTCACATAGTGGGACAAAAGGAGGACACAGCTATTCCTTCACCCTCAAGATGTGTTAGAGGAACTAAAGATCGCCCTAGGGTGTCGCACAAGCACCTCCTAAGACACGCATGTGCCAAAGAGGCCAAGGTATGGATCGGGGCCGAGACGTGGTCCACAATAAAAGGACATCAGGATTCAGGCTGCCTACGCCTATCACGCCACCGACCGAGCGAGCGTATCGGGCCATCGCAAGGTACCTTGCTATCTTGCCTATGGGCAAGGATATTCTTTGATTATGGTGCATCACATTCATCTGGCTCATTACTGTGAGAATCGGGCTTGGGGAGGTCGAGACCCAGACTAAATTTCAGATGCGTGAGTTCTCCCCTGTGTGGACCAGGAGTGTAGATCTGATTTGGCGTCGTAGTTGTGAGTTAGAGATCTGGGATTCCATCACGCGGACCCGACTGGCCATGCGGACATGGCCGAGTTCGCGGTCATCCTCGGGATTGACCGGTTAATCCAGATACCGAGCCATCATCAATCGTATTGCGAGGGCCACCGTCACACACGTATCCACTCGTGTTACGCTTCGTGGGGACAAGCACGATGGTTACCCCGCAATCGCACGATTCCGCATGGCACTGACAGCTGATTTGGTCGGGCTGGCTAGCCTTGCCGGCGACGAGGCGCAGATGTGACTCGGATATGCCCCGCAGTGCGTGT
This sequence comes from Tetrastigma voinierianum, assembly GCA_016808115.1. Lineage (NCBI taxonomy): Eukaryota > Viridiplantae > Streptophyta > Magnoliopsida > Vitales > Vitaceae > Tetrastigma > Tetrastigma voinierianum. Next base: position 241,587 of record JAEQBH010004131.1, on the reverse strand, counting down.
GATTACGAGGATGTCTTTTCGACGAACTACCAGGATTACTCCACGCAGGGACGGAGATTTTTGTATCGAGTTACACTGGCACGCCAGCCATCTCTATGACTCCGCATAGGATGACATCATGCAGGAACTCAAGGTCCAACTGTAGGAATTGTTGGACAAGGGCTTTATTAGACCGAGCACTTCACCATGGGGCGCTCCGATTTTGTTTGCGAAGAAGAAAGATAAGACCCTTCGACTGTGCATTGACTACCGACAGTTGAATAGGGTTACAATCAAGAATCAGTATCTATTACCGAGGATTGATGACTTATTTGATCAGCTGAGAGGGGCGAGAGTCTACTCAAAGATAGACTTTTGCACAGGCTACCATCAAATTCGAGGGGTTATTAGGGAGGGTAGATATCCCCTTTACACAAATAGTTTCAGACGGAGCATGCGCACTTGTCGATGGTGATGTCTCTATCACTTAATGCATCAGCATCATTCACGGGACTTTCTACATGTGGTATTCCAACCCTATCTAGATTAGTTTTTCGTGGTCTTTGTGGATGACGTTTTGATCTACACCTAAATAAGGAGTGAGCATGGAGATCACCCAGGATCGCTTCGCAGCCTTCCGAGAGACCATCAACTATACGCCAAGTTCAAGAATCGCGGAGTTTCGCTTGCTAAGGCGATTCTGGGCACATAGTGTCGCCCCAAAGGTACCGCGACCCCAGAAGGTTGAGGTCGTGATGAGTCGAGAGGCCAAGTCACCTTTGAGATACGCAGCTTCTTAGGACGCGTGATACTATAGGAGATTCATCGAGGATTTCCGACTAGCTTAATCGCAATTACTCAATATAATTCAATGCTTTCGACATGTTTGTGGTATTTTGTAAGATAATCTGACTGCTTTACGAGTTAAATGCTAAACATGAACGAGACCCTAAATTTACAAAGATTTAAGGATAAAATTGTAAATCATTCAAAGAGGACTTAAAAGTCATAGTTGACAAGATTTGAGGCCAAAAAGGAAATAAAGGAAAGTTTATTTATAAATAGAAAGAATTATGAGCCAAAAAGCAAATAAAGAAAACTAAAAAACCAAAAATGGGTTTTTTGTCTAGGGCCAAACAAGGCCTTAACAAAATCTGGATTTTAAAAGACCAAATTGGTCTGGTCAGGAGAACTGAATGGGTGGTGGAGAGGAAGAAGAGAGGAAGATAAGAAGATGGATGAGTCAAGATCAAGCAAAGCCAAGGTATGGAAACTCAATTTGATTATGAATTCTAGGTGATTATGTATGAATTTCCATGTTTGATGGTTGCACTTTGCCCAAATCTAGGGTTTTTGCTAGGTTTCATCTAACCCAAAATTTATAAGCCAAGTAAGGTGGGTAAACCCCACATGACACAGATATGGAATCCTTCAGGATGGATTTTCATGGTTTAATTATGATAGATGAGTTAGGTTTGGAACAAACCCTAACTAATCATCATAATTGGTTTGTGTATGGGTCTTAACCATATTAAATTGTTTTGAAGGAATCTTGATATGTTTTTGGAAGAAAGATGTAATTGAAAGAGAAATTGAATAGAAAAGATTCCAAGGTGAATCGGAAATGGATTAGATGCCAGGGCGCATAGAATGACGGAGATCAAAGTATGGAAAAAATGTGAGAAAACAATATTATGGGCACTTTTCGGAGATTCCGTACCTGGCATAATTTGAACTTGTACCGCACAACTGTGTTCCGTCATGGCAAGCTGTACCCCGCGACAACTTGAGCCTGCACTGGTACAACTTGTTCCCGCTTCCCGCTCGACCAGCCGATTTCTACCATAATTTGCCTATTTCTTATCCGATTTGAGTGATTCAAGTGGCTACGTAAAATAGACTTCAAGAGAACAAATAAAGAATAGGCATCGCCAAATTCTGATCCTAAGTGGTCTAAAAATTCACCCAAAGTGGGGCCATGTGTGCCACCTTCGGGTTCCAGCTTTGAACATAGAGTAGTCCGGGTTATTTCGGACGTAACTTGAGTTCCGGTGCTCCGAATTGGGTGATTCCAGTTGGAATAGAACCCTTAGCACCTTAGATTTATAGGAGCACAAAGAACCAGTGTCAAATATGGAGACAAGGCACTGGAAAATTAATATTGCAAACTGCTCTGAAAATTCCAGAAACCGACTAGTCAAGTATGAAATGCCATAACTCGAAATTGGACGATCCGATTGATCGATTCCAATTTCTAAGAAAATATATTCATGTAGGGACTAGAATACATGAATTATGTATGGATGTGACATCATATCGCATAAGCATCCGAAATTCCATATGGAATAGGCATGAAACTAATATTATATGTAACCTCGAAACGAATCGAAAAATATGAACATGAACATGAAAAGCAATATGTCATGAACACATAATGTGATTAAGATAAAGAGGTTCTGAAATACATATGACAATATGACTACCAGACCTAAGAACGAACAGTGGACGCCCCGCTGGTGCTTCCTAAGACTCGCTGGTGCTTCGAGACTTTCGCTGGTGCTTCCTAAGACTCGCTGCGCTTCAGCATTCTCGCTGGTGCTACTAAGACTTCGTCAAGGTGGTTAGCCACGCCATGCGCTCCACCGCAGGCTACGCACTTTTGCCGTGAGCTGTGCACGCCTGACAGGCTCCAGATCCCGCTCGTGCTACAACACTCCCGGCTGTATTGTAATCTTCCTGCACTTATCAGATCGCATCCTACTCATTTCTTATAATCGGGTTCAGTAGCCGACGCATATGATAAGAGACCGAATAAAGAATAAGAGTAAAGATCCGAACGATTCTGATCCGTCCCAGAGATCTACTCTGGGTACTCCCAGATCCGATAAGCTCTCTAGAGTGCCCCACAGGGTACTCCCGATCTCACAAGTCCCTTGCCTCGACAGTTCTCGTGAGTACCTAATGCACCCTGCCTTCATTGGTTCCGTAGTACCTACGCTCCCAGATCCGATAACTCATGTATCCGGTGCCCTCGCATCTCGAATATGTCCCTGCTTCCTTGATCTAGTCTCTGTGAGTACCTACGAGCAATCCCCGTATCCGGTGCAAGTCTGGCCTCGACCTCATTAAGCTCCGTAGTACCTACGGTACTCAGATTTGATTAAGTCCCATAGCACCTGGCCAGTACCTGTACTGTGCAAATAAGTACAAGTTCAGAGTACCTAAGGGTACTTCGCATCCGTAAAACAAGTATATGCATCCGCTATGATCCGCACTGCGCTATGGACTAATGTCCATACCCGACAGTATCTCGCATACGCTTGATCTCGACTCAGTATGTGATAGGATTATGATGAGTCTACTATTAGCCACGTACCCTTTCGAGACAAGAATAAGATCCGTAAGACCCGTGAGGCCCTGTAAGATGTATAGTTCTCGTATGACATGTATAAGATTCAAACATGTATAGTTATGTAATACATGTATAAATCCGAAATACAGCGTATATGCCCAGAAGACCAAAGATAAGTTCCGTGAAGATCGCAGATAAGTTCCGTGAAGACCAAGATGCTCGAAGATCGCGATAGTTACGTAATACCGCATAAGTCTGCATTACCGCATAAGTTCCGTACATCGCAGATAAGTTCCGTAAGATCGTGAGGCGTTACGTAATACCAAGATAAGTTCCGTAATACCGCGATAAGTTCCAGAAGACCAAGATAAGTTCCAGAAGATCGCAGAGGTTCAGTGAATACTGATAAGTTCCAGAATACTCGTGATAAGTTCAAGACCGTGAGGTTCCAGAAGATCAAGATAAGTTCGTAATACCAAAGAGGTCTTAATACCGCGATAAGTTCCGTAACGTGAAGTTCTGAAGACAAGTATATGCTCAGAAGACGAGCATATGATTCGAAATACAAGAATAAGTTCGTGAATACAAGTATGAGTCTGCACGCCAGATAGCCAGAGGCAAGCCAGATAATGGTACCGTAATAAGCTTAGAGGACCTTGCGCGCCTCCCGATATAAATAAGTTCCAAGTAATACCAAGATATGTTCCGTCATACTCCCATAGTACCACCCGCACCTTCGAACAAGTAAAACCCGTATGGCATGTTTCGAAAATCGCATGGGTACCTCGCACAGCATAAGTTCTGCCAGTGGAACTCCCACTGAGACTGAGTAGAGATAAGCACGTTGTATGTGGATACACTGTACGATGATGTCCACTATATAAGGTCTTGGGAGTCCTAAATACACGTCTGATACAAGCATAAGTATGTGTCCTACGGGAGTTCCGAATAAGAATAAGCCTGCTATAAGTAGAAGATCCGACGCGTAAGTATAAGATCCGAATAAGATTACGCTTAAGCAGGAGTATAAGACCCAAGTAAGTATAAATTTGTTATAAGTATAAGTAGTTCTATCCCGCATATGAGAGATAAAACACATAAGTTTATATAGAATGGCACACGCAAACTATGTGATATGAACTCCCAAGATTTTCATATCTGCTCAGCATCTAATATTCAGGCTTCAGATAAGATATGCTTCCCACTGCCGTAGTGCCAGCGACAAGCTCAACCGTAGGTACAGGAGAAGACGTCAAGAAATGATCCGATGTACAAATTGGCTAATGCACTGTAAGGTCTACTACATGGAAGTTCCAGGCTCGATCTAGAATAAAAGATAGCTGTGTTTGTAAATGGGACCCGCTTATATGTGTCTAGATTTTGATGGACACCCACCCTGGTAGTTCTTTCGATTTGTATATTATTTGACTGCGAGTAAGATGTGGGCCATAAATTCCATGTGTACAAGTTTGGCTTTAAAAAAAAAAAATCAGTAGAGTCCCAAGATTAGCCTCGTCCCTAAAATCTGGGCGTGACAGCCACCTTACGACTTAGATCAACCCAAAGGAGGTCAAGTTCGAAAAACACTGGGTATGAAGGCATTCCAGAGTTGAAGAGAGGCTTACTTCTCACCCTATTCTAATAGTCCCTAGAGGGGGCAGCGTATACGCGTTGTATTGTGATGTGCCTCTAGCCGAACCTGACGCGGCTCGATGTAGTCCCAGAGGGTGTTTATGGTCTCACCGGGCGAAGAATCATGTAATTAATTTAATAATGATTGAGTCAAGCGGCCAGTCTTCACCTTGAAGATTTACGCCACCTACCCACGGCGAAGTTCGAGGTGATCTGCACCACAAAAGTTCAGGGTATATCTTCACGCAAATGACCCCAATATGAGGCAACCAGACGAGTTCCTAGGAGGATTACGACTTCACTTCGTATTACCACCCCGTGCGCAATGTAGTGGCCGATGCACTCAAATTTCCAAGTCACGAGAAGCATCGGGCTACTATAGCTTCCAGAGCGCCGTGATGCTGACCGCGACGCTTCTGACTATAGTATGGCGAAAGGTGCTCAAGGTACTTTAGTGGAGCTCGGTAGCCACGCCTTCCCTATTTGAGTTGCGTTTCACGCCTTCCCTATTAAAAAGTAGTGATCGAGTCCTGTGGTCAGACCAGATAGGCTCATTAGGACTGCATAACAAAGTACAAGTGACGGTCAGACCATCCACACCGACATGGCCTTCGTGATAGAGGACCTTAGTTCGGGGCCGATAGATTCAGAAACATCCATAAGGAGTTTCCCCGGCTCCCACTCCACAGGCATCCGTGTGGCAATAAAGATGTACCGTGATCTTTGCTTCGTAATTCGTATGCCGAATTTTATTCCCAAGCGCAGAAATTAAGGTTGTCTAAAGATTGTAATAATGGATTCATAGGTCATCTCATTGTGGAGTGGTCTAATTGCTGACCTTGAGCTATTCTCCAAAAGGTGTGTTATCAAAAAGGAACCATGGGTCAGGTCATTGATTTGATCGATTAAATTGGACTATTTTAAAATAGAAGGATGATCGGCTGGATTCTAGTTTCCAATCACTATTGATCACGTAATTCCCACCTCTTAGTTTATAGTCCTCATCTAAGAGCCATCGATGAATGATCTTCGATGGAAGATTTTGGCTTTTAAACGCTCTTTAGAATGAAAACGATTCAGGAATGTTAAACACTTTGCTCAACAATTACCCGTACTCTTAGCTTGCATTTGTAATCAAGTACGTGGTGGTACCGAGGATCTCGCTCGCGCTGTCAAGAAGATGCCCAACTAAGGTTTTATAAAGTTTCTCTACAAGTGATTATCACACAATCCCATCGAGTATAAAAGAGGAATTGAGGGATATTACCTGATCGTAGTGAGTTTCCAATCGTAGAACCCTAAAGATAAAAGTTTAGGAACTCCATGGAAATTAGAAAGCAAATCATAATTGAAGAGAAGGTATTCATAAAAGGGACTTTGAGAAAATCATAATTCAATTGCAAAACCGAAGAATTGATAATACAAAATACTGAAAGAGAAAAAACGAGTAGTATGAATTAACTGAAAGGTTACATGAACTTGAAATCCGAAATCTGCAGAAAACTGAAGTCTTCAACCCTAATCTATAAACCCTAGCCAATACTATGAGAAAGAACAATCTCTCTTATGAAAAACCTAACCCTCAGAATCCAAAACTGCCTTCTCCTTCTATCCTTTAGCTTTTATACCCTTCCATCGTGGATCCCGATTGATAGTCGAATTCCACGAACGTGCCTGCACAGGAATCAAATTCCCCGCTTCAATTCCCGCAACCACACGCCCAGACCCAGACAGTTAGCGCCGGTACGCACGGTGCGGCTCGCACCGGTACTTTCTAGCCGTGTACCCCACAGTCGAGCCGCATCGCAATGTGCTGCTCTCTCGCTACTTTTGATGATGGGTGTACCCCAGACAGCTCGAGGTGTACCCCATGTGTTGGTCACCGGTGCTTTTCAGATAGGGCTAAGGTACCCCAAGACAGTCGGGAGGTGTACCTAAGACAGTTGTGTTCGCACTGCTTCCCAAATTTCACAGACTTCCCCGAAACTTCACCAAGCTTGGCCATCATCCTCAATGATCCATATTCACTTTCCTGGACACGACCAGACAATTAATTGCATTAAACTCGAAAAACCCGTAGACAAGTCTGTAAACACGAAACAATTAAAAGTACCATTCTATGCAATATGTGATCCAAGTGTGAATCAAGGTGCTAAATTCGATGTAATTATCGCTTTCAGGTATTCAACAATCTTCGCCACAAGTACTATTGGGAAAGGATAAAGGGACACGTCTAGGACCTTGCACGACGATGCTCACGTGGTTAAAGAAAGTTAAGGTTGAGATCCACAAGAGGCTACCCACCTATCGAGGTGGTCGAGCGGAAGTGGTTATCGCCACGATGGATTTTAGACCCACTTTCCACGACATCTGAAAGATGACGCAGATGGGCGATGGACCGACTGACGGTTCTTACGATTTTCTAGTCAGGCGATGACCTTCTCACAATCGGAAGAATTCTCACGGGTTATATATCCGAGATCGTCCTGGCTACATGGAAAGCAAAGTGTCCATAAGGCGGATAGAGATCCCAAATTTACGTGACACTGGGAAGAGGTTCCAGGCGCTACGGACATAGTTGACGATGAGCACTGCGTTTCATCAGCAGATAGATGGTCAATCGGAGAGGACCATACAGGTTTTAGAGGACATGCTGCGAGCATGCGTCCTGGATCTTAAGGGTAGCTGGGAGGAGCACTTATCCTTAGTGGAATTCACCTACAACAACAGTTATCAGGCGAGTATACAGATGGCACCCTATGAGGCTTTATATTGAAGGCCATGCCCATCCTCGATTTGTTGGACAAAGGTGGGAGGATGCCCACTATTGGTCCGTGATTCGATTCGAGACACCTTAGAAGGTGGAATTTGATACGGAAGCATTTTCTCAAGGCTCAGAGTCGATTAAGAGCTACATCGATTACTCACAAAGGAATTTAGTGTTGAGGTGGGTGATCACATCTTTTTGAAGGTGATGCTTAAGAGATGAGTTATCAGATTCGACAAGCAAGGGAAGCTAGCTCCAAGGTATATTGGGCCCTTCAAGATACTCGAGAGGGTGGGCATAGTTGCATATCGATTGGCATTACCGCTGAGTTTATCAGGTGTCCATGAGGTGTTCAATGTCTCCATACTCCGGAAGTATAATCCAGATCCAGCTCATGTAGTAGATTGGGGAGAGATTACTGTTGATACAGATGGGACCTTCAAGGAGGGACTAGTGCGTAAATTGGATAGTCGGGATCAAGTTTTAAGACGTAAGACCATGCAGCTAGTGAAAGTGTTGTGGCAACACCGAGGAGTGGAGGAGGCAATGTGGGAGCGTGAGGACACGATGCGGGCCACCTATCCCTCCTTGTTTAGGGATAAAGGTTCGTGGTTTAGTAATTAAATGACTAGTTTACAAGCATGAGATTGTGCACATTGCATATGCATGTGAGTTGATGTGAATGTGTGTGTGGAATTTTGGGACAAGATTCTTTTAAGGGGGGAAGAATGTAAAACCCCGAGAAAATTTAATTTTTTGAGAAAGGGTAAAACGGTAGTTTCGGTCTAAGATCCGAAAATTTTTTAGATCCCAGATAACGAATTGGACTTCATCGTTGGAATCATCTCATGAAATCTAGCTACCACGTTGAATTTCATCGAATTTCGAGACAGTAGAAATTTTACGTTTTTCGAGGCATCGAGTTACGAGGGAAACCTAATTAGCATACTAGAGGTCAAGGGGAATGTCATATAGCTTCCCTGAGGAAAGATGGATCGACCGCGACGCTGATCAAGATGTTGATCAAATTCAAGGTACCTTGGGGAGTTTAGTGGCGACGCCTTCCTTATCGAGAGTGATCAATTCCCAAGGACAGACACGTAGATATTTTCCATCGTGACCTGCATGCACATGTATAGTGATATAAAGGCTGCATCATTCAATGATGGTACTTTCTGTGATAGTGGAAGAGTTATGGTTCCCGCTAACGTATATATGAGAGAGGAGATCCTTAGGGAGTTCCATTGCTCTTGTTTTGCTGTGCATCCAAGTGGCACGAAGATGTACCATGATCTTCGTCGCGCATTACCGAGGGATGAAGAAACATGTTGGGGAGATTTCATAGATGATGTCTCACGCGGTCGCCAGGAAGGCCGAAAGCACCAGAGGCCACAGGATTACTCCAAATTCCTCGGAGGTGGCGGCGGGAAGTGTGGAACATGTCACGATGGATTTTGTGACCCACTTGCCACCGACATCGCGAGGACATGACGCGGTGTGGGTGATAGTGGACTAGCTTACCAAATTGGCACACTTTTTGGTGGTGTAGATGACCTTCACGCTGAGGAATTCGCAGTCAGATACTAGAGATTGTCCTGCCATGGTGCGCCGCCTTATAGTATCGGACAGGGATCCTAGGTTTACGACTCATTTTTTGGAGAGTTTCCAACAAGCCATGGGAACACAGTTGATGACGAAGCACTGCTTCCTCCCCGACCTGACCTGGCCGCTAGGAGCGACACTATCTAGACTTTAGAGGACATGCTACTGCATGCGTCCCGATTTTAAGGGTACTGAAGAGCATTTTCCTTAGTGGAATTCGCCACATAAATATAGTTATCAGCGAGATACGATGGTAAATTCATGAGGCACTATGTGGGAGGCTATGTCGACCCCGCTTATCGACTGAGGCGGGAGAGACCCTCTACGAGTCCCGATTTGCTGTAGACGCTTATGAGAAGGTGGATCACTTAAGCCGTCTTCTCATCGCCGCAGCCTAGAAGAGCCATGCCGACGTACTGGGCGACGACCCCAGAGTTTGAGGTGGGATCATGTCTCTTAAAGGTAATCAAGCAAAGAAGTGGTCAGTTCTGAAGCTGTGAAAGCCATCGCCGAGGTATACTGACTTCGAGATACCCGGTGAGGTGGGTACACCAGGTCGGGCTTTACCGCCAAGTTTACTCCGTGTTCATGCAAGGTTCCATGTCCTAAGGATCCCGAAGTACACCCGTACTCACTCATGTAAGGGATCGGGGCGAGCTTGTTATCGATGCCGATGGACCTCCGAGGAGTGGGACCTATGCGTATCATGGATAGCCAGGATCAAGTCTTGCGAGGAAAGACCATGAGAGGCTGAAGCGGCGTGCTCGCGGGCAAAAGACCAAGGGAGTGGATGAGGCAACATAGGAACGCGAGGACACGATACGTACCAGTTATCGTTTCTTGTTTGAGGATGGAGGTGCGCTTTCTTAGTCATTTGATATCAAAATGATTGTTGCATATGCATGTGATTTGAATGTGTATGTGTGTGTGTGTGAATTTCGGACTAAATTCGTTAAGGGGGAGGAAGAATGTAAAACCCGGGAAAATTTTATTTTTCTGAAAAATGACAAAAATAGTAAAATTGCCGAAATGGTTCAGGGAAGCCTGGAAAATTTTCTAGATCTCGGATGACGAAACAGACTTCAACGTTGGATTCATATCGAGAAATCTAGTTACCCAGAAAATTTTCGTCGAATTCCGAGACAGTTGGTTTTTTTCACTATTTTCGGGGTAACGAGCGCCTCTGCGACCCAGGACGATTTTACGAGATAACCCTCGGGTTAGAAATAACTCAGTTGCTCATTTGTACAATCGAACTTGAACCGAGACAAAATAAATTGTTTCACAGAAACGAACTCGACGTCGTGAACACGTATGCGATACGTCACATGTCCAATCCTAAGTGACAGAAAAGTGGTTAAAAAAATTATTTTTCGGGGCAAAAACACAAATTTCTGGTCCGGTCGTGGAGAGAGAGAGGGAGAGAAAAAGAAAAAGAAAAAAAAATTCAAAACTGCTTTGATCTACTGAGTTTCGTTATTGAAATTGGCCGCCAATAGAACGAAAGTTCATCTACTCGACGAGGGTCGCTAATGTGGGCACCCAAAACATGAGATTTCGTCAGATTCAAGCGAGGAGTTTGGAAATCAAAGGTTTCTTGCCAGTGAAGTGTCCACAAGACTTCTAGAGTTCTTCTACGCCACAGAGGTGGATTCTTCCTACTTAGTTTATTTTCCATTCTAGGGATTTTGTTTGTTGAGTTTTAATGCCCTAAGGGTTGTCATCGCTTTTTCCCTAAGTGGACTATTTGGAAAAATAATGGGTTAGTGAGAATAGTGCCCCTGGACACCCTATATGATATCCGGGGCTTTTAGGGCTGATTTTCGATTAAAGTAGCGGAGAATTTAGACTGGTATCCTTAAAGGTAATTGTATCTCTATCTCGAACTTGATGTTAGGCTTTGACTATCCAAATTGACCTCTATAACCTAAGCATGGTCCTGATCGCATTGTGTCACCCTGCTTTGGCCGAGCCACTGCCTAGATTTTTGGGACTGATTTCTGGCTGAGAAAGAGAATTGGATTAGCAAAGCCTTCAAGGAAATTGTAGCTCTATCTATGAAATTGATGTTAGGATTTTCAATCTAACCTGGACCTTTATAACCTGCTATGGTCCATTTTGGGACCGTTATAACTTAGACTGCTTAATGGTTTGTGTCTACCCTTTGGGACAATTAGGCTACTTTTTCTCGAACCGAAATCTTAACTATCCTAAGGGTCTATTATGGCATTCGTGCTCGCGCCGTGTTTCGCTTCTTGTCAAAAATTGATGCGTGGATTGTTTTGTGTGGGCATTGCTTATGCCACAACCGATAAAGGGTAAGGGAAGTTAACCGTCAGATGATCGATAATTTGCGTTGAGATATATGCCTAGATGTAAGAAAGTGAATAACCTGCTTTGATTAGATTGCGGGAAGTATCGAGATATATGTGAGCTGTAATATATGGAAATTAAATGGAAATAATTATATGTATTAAATATGATTATCCATGATCCTCGCATGAAGGCATGATTAATTATTTGAGATGTGGTGAATTCATTGTGCATGTATCAGAGAGACACATGCAATGACATTGCATTGTATTTATGCAACTTGAGATCAGATGACATGGTGAGTGCATGGTAGATCGGCTGTGTTTAGTGTTCGATGGTAAGGCCGTGAGGTTACGGTAGATCAACACTATGCTCATGCTCACGGTAGGCTTCGTAAAATGGGACAATGTCCAAATGAGTCTCACTGGCCGCATAAAAGAAAAGGAAATGAAAAATACGTAGGTTGGTATAGCAAGTAGGATAGATACCTTATCGAAAGTGAAACCCTGTGAGAGATTTTGGCTAGACATATGTATCCAAAGAATGAAAGTTCGTGAAAGTGTCGGATGGAATGCGAAGCCTACGATGAGACCTTGGAAATTTTCTACCCACAAAAACACACGGGACTTGGTAAAAACAAGTGAATATCAGATTTTGTCCAATGGATTTTGACTTATAAAACAAAAAGCTTATGTTTTGGCAAAATGGTCATTGATGGAACATAAATGAAGGTTTTCACACTTAGCATATGCATGTGTGAGGGAGTCGATGAGGACTTGAGACATGGGACAGGGTGAGTCACATTCTCATCCATGGCATGCATATTTGAGTAGGAATGTGTATATTTTTACTTGAATGTGTTAAATGGTATCGCATGTGCAATTTAGGTGGCACTTGTAGAAATTATTTCTATTTAGCATCGCCACCCCACAAATAGGACCACATCCCAGTACATGACAGGTTGAGACGCGCTGAATAGCGCTTCTCAATCAGAAGAAATGGATTATGCTTGGTGTTGTTTTGACATGTATATATATGTTCGTATAAGAGTGTTAACAACTCTATGGACTATCATGGATAAGAATGGTATATCGGGATATGGACAGATGGGACCCTCGTGGTCATTACTACTTTTGTTGAGACCTTGGATGAGTTATGGATATACTGTTATATAGGTTGTATATTGGGTAGAGCTACCCGAACAAAGGAGACTCTGCCCGATTTTTGTGAAAATATGGATCCCCGATAAATGGGACACAACAGTGTGGTATTGGGTTTCTCGAAATCCATAAGAATTCTCAGGCTGACAAGTCAAAGGACCCTAAGCCGGGTGTCATGCTTTGTTAGGCAAAAATACCTATAAAAATCAGATCATCGTTTAATTGTTTATAGTTTACAATCATTCTAGATTTTCCTCTATTGATCTCATTTTTATTTCGAACCATAAAAGCTGGACTACTATGTGGGCTTTTAGAGGGTCTAATTAATTTTGAATCTAACAATTCTTTTATCTGTTGTAGAAATTCTTTTATGATCAGAAGCTCATTGTGTCTCACTGGGTTTCCACTTAATAATCTTATTTGAAGTTCCTTAACTCCAAAGTTACATAAATTTTATTATTATCTCAAAGTCAGAATGGGTTATCTACATATATGATTCACTTTTACGAATAGTATCGCATAAATCTAATTTATGAAATAAAATGGTTTAAAAAAATAACAGGGGTCGATTGAAATCCTTACTGGAGCATGAATATCAGAATCACCACGCTTCTCATGTAGGGGTAAAAGGAATAGATTTTACAGCAAATGCCCTGCTTTATCTAGAGTCAGAACTAATGATTACAAGGAGTTTTAAATCGGAGGTAGTGATGTATATTGTTTTGAACAATCATTTGAAATTGTTGAAGAAAATTATTCCCTAGTATAATATCACAGCATGTGATATGAAAATAAAGAGAGGGTAATTTTACAATATATTTGTCAATAATAATCTTTAGGTTTTTTATTCCTCGTTGTAGAAGTATAATATCATTTGAGATATATTTTTCTTGTACGTCAGGTAAATTTTAATGATATTGTTCGGGGGAAACAACTTTTAGCAAAACATAGACTCCATCCAATCAATATAACCAAGAAAGTTTTATGCTTTATAATCAGGGTATGTTAATCCTATTAATATATAAATTGAATAGGACTAGTCATTTTGAATTATTATTTCCTTGTTGTCAAGGGTAATCACTAGATTATGAGGGGTAATTTGCTAGAGTTGACATTTTTCAAGGAAAGTCGTCCCTAGCATGATACCTATTGTATCATTTTACCTCCATCTTCTACCATTAAAGGTAATTGTATTTCCTGATTGGATAATCAAATTAATACAGTGCAGAATTTAGTTACACTAGATTCTTCACCATTAACATTTATATATTTTACTGGTTTTATTAAATCTTCTAATTTTAACATAAATGTTAGGCTTTTTGATATATAACTAGAGGCTGCTCCCGTATCAATTAGAATGTCTATCTTTTCCTTCTCTATTTCTAAAATATTCTCCTTACTTTATAATTTTACTTTTTTCAAGATTTTTGAATGTAACTCTCTTATTAAGATGAATCTTATTATCCGTGATAGATAAACTTGAGCAAGATAGTCTAGGTTCTATAAAGTTTGGTTTATCTCTGATATCTAATAAGAAATCTTCATTAAAGTTAATACTTGAATTTTCAGGTAGGTAAATTCTTCCAATATCTCGAAATAATAATGGTAAATCGATATAATCTTTCTGAGGGAAATATTCAATATGATGAGTGTTAGATAAAGCATAGACAATTTTATAAGTAAGAGAATAAGGTTTATTTCCTTATCTCATAAAATCTTTTCTTTTAAAATCCAGTATTGAACTAAGAGTTCTATCAAAATTCCTATCTCCCTAAGAGAAAATTTCGGATATATTAACTATTAATTTTGGTATTTTAGATTCCTCTAATAATACCTAGAATTGCTTCTTTTTTATTTGTAATTCTATTATCTAAAAGTGTTAAATCTTTTGGGGTATCTATACCTTCTCTAAAAGTTGTACTTATTATCATTTGTATAGATCTTACATAAATCCATCTGATCTTACATCTTTCTTTTTCGTCAATTTTTGCAATTCTTTTTAATAATTCTCTTTTTTCCAGTAAAGGAATTTCAATTTTATTAGACGTTATTTCAATATTTAAAGCTTCTCTGTAAGGCTGCCTATAATGCTAATATGTTTGATTTTAATCCGATTTTTCCTAAATTTTTCATCAACTCGAATGTCTCCGCTTATACTATAATTTGCTTTTTAGATCTTCTTAAATAAATTACCATCAATTAGTAAATCTTGAGAAAAATCTCCCGATTCTTCTACAATTTGACTATCAATGATATAATTCATTCTGAATCTTCTTCAGAACTAGTAATATATGTTTCAATTTCTATCCTCAGATAGTGGATTCTCCTCAGAGGATTTACTCCAACCTCGAATCTATTACTTGAATCGAATTCTTTTCGGATCTATCATCCTTTCGACATATCATCATTTAATCTAATTTTCTTTTGATTAAATCTTTTGTGCATTCATCGCATAATGTCCATATTGATTAATGAATAAGACTCACATTTTTTTAAATTTTTATTAGATTTCTTCTATAAATAGATCATTTTTTTATTAATCCAAAGTTTTCTTTTGGAAGTATCTGTTCTAACAAAATATTCAAGGCTAAATATTTTGTTAAATTTTTAAATATCTAAACCTCTTTTGTTTTTTATAACCTTTCCTTAGATCTCCTATAACAGTTATTAAATCATTTCCTTTACAGCATAACACATTATCTCTTCTAATTGTTATGACGCCCCAATTCCTGGGGTTTAAAATTTTCTTTATTTATTTTTTATTTTGCTACCTGAGAATTTCTCACGCGACGCAGAACCTCCTCGTCAGTGAAAGAATTTTTTACTGCGGCGCATGAGCGCCATCGTCAAGACCTCCTGGGCCACGTGTCGCTGCCAGGCGCGCTCTATCTTCGCGCCCCGTGCCGCTTCGCCTCGCTGAGAGAAGCTCATGACAGAGAGTTCTTTATCGTGATAGAACTCTTCTGTCGCGCGCGCGCCTCTGCTAGGTGCACGTGCCCAGGGAGTGTTGCCACGCCACGCACGACGCCCTGTGACTCGTCAGGTTCGCTCACGCAATAATATTCCTCCGTCGCGATAAAACTCCTACCGTCATTTCACCTAGGTCATCTCGTCGCTACGCACATGCACTACCAAGCGCTGCGGACACTCACAAGGACGCAAATGCCTAGTCGCGATAGAATTTCCTACTCCAAAGAACCGGGCCGTCGACTGTGGAGCCAACATCCTCCGTCGCGATCGGACCCGAAATGGGCAAGAGCCCATCCCCGGGTCCTCTCGCACCTCCGGGCCCCTTTTCTATTCTTTCCAAAATACCCTAAATTCAACATACAATAGCCTTTTTAGTACAAAGGTAATCCAGAAGCCTGGAAAAACTTTCCAAATTGTATAAATCATACAAATAGGAGTTTTATTACAACTTTGACTCATTACATATACTGAAACAGGGTTTTTACCCATAATTTTACAAAAAAACACAAGTAAAGCCAACCGGGCCTTTCCCAATAACACTTCATTCCACCTCCCGGTGTCTTTTTTCTGAAGATTCTGAAAACAGCTTTCATCAACGGAGGGAGTATAGCCCAAGTGAGAAATTCTTCTACAAGGGCTATTCCCCACCTAAGTGCACATGCAATGCCATGTAACAAAACTGTTTCAAAACAAAAGATTTTTGCTTTATAAATCATTCCATTGGACAACCCTCCAAGAAATTCACTGGACAACCCTTCGATCAAGTTCATGGGATAACCCTCCGATATTGAACATATCGACAACTGATCTGCGCCACAGCAGTGGCGATCCTAATCAACAAAATTTGTATCCTGTTCCTCCACGCGTAGTCAAGTTACTCGCAAAGATAAATCTGGCTTCAGTGGTCGAACACGTGGATGGGTTTTCTAGACAAATGATTTGAGGAAATCAAAATGGTGAATGAATTTGATTTCGTGTTTGATTAAAAACAGGGGTGTGGTCAATGAACCGAAAACTAAAACAAGAAAAAAATGTAAAATAACCCTCAAGTGTTAAAGCACTGCTTGTAGGTTTCAAGGTAACCACATGTCCCCGTATTTTTCCTCGAGTCGAGGAGGATGACATATAGTCATTTCCAACCTATCTTCATTCAGCCTTTTAAAAACTAAACCCTATGATTTTCCTTTTTGAAACATAGCATTTAAATGTGCATATACTGTCCTTAACAAGAAAACACATCTCTAAACCCTACTCCACGATAACTAAGTAGAGACAACTAGAATCGAGCCTCAATGGATCTAGTGAAAGTATCTTCATTGAACCCAAAAAAGCTTGCCAAATACACACAAAGAGAGCACTAAGAGAATTTAACCTAAGTGAGAAGCAGGAACTTAAACAACCAAAAATACGTGCGTTAAAAACAAAGGGACCGCGGCGCACTCTAAACCTCGCAGCAAATGTACCCGTCCTCTTCTGCTGGAGAGAGGTCTAACTAAACATCCTTCCAAAGTATCATCCCGAGGAGGTTCTGGCAACAGAAAATGGAAAAGAAAAGGAAAGAAAAAGGGAAAAGGAAGCCGTGGGGAACCGCCTCCGCCATCAGATATCCAAATTCCGTCGTTGATTTGTACAAACTGAGACTTATATAGATGCTCAGCAAGGGAAGTTACAAAAGACCAAAATCTAAGGTTATTACAGGGTAAAATGAAAACCAAAAGCAAAAGCAACAGGTGTGGTATGAAAAGTGTGAATCCGCAGCTATGAGGAACAAAGGGCCGGAGCTTGGGATCAAAGGTTTCGCAGGAGAAGCTTCGCAGCTGTGTTTTTCTTTCACATTTCGTCTTTCTCTTCGATCTTTTGATTTGCAATGTCGAGTTTGACTCAATTCTTCGTGTTTGATCAACTCAACAATTTTGGCATAATTAGCTCACAGTAAAACAAAGAAATTTGCCACAAAATGCGATCATTAAAATAAGAGGGGACCTTAACGGGCAAATCTGTTAATTAGCATGATTAGTACACAAAAGCACTCAAAACCTATAATAAATAGGGTTCAAAATAGCACTCGGGGCACTAATCACACTTAACCTACACATTGCTAAATTCCTTTAGCAATGTAAGAAAGAAAGAAAGAGCATACAAACGATAACAAAATTACGTTACAAAAAGGTCATAGCTCAAAATGCTGTCATGGAATGAGTAATGCCTAACCCTAAGTAAGAATAATCAATGTCGCGGTCTAATAACTATCATGAGAATGAAGGCTATACAAAATTGAGTATTAAAAGAGCTCTTCGTGAATCAACTTAAACTTCCACCAAAATCTAAGTGTTTCGCTTGATCAGCCTCCTCAACAATAAACTGCTAAACCGCACCTCCCCCAACCTAGCTACAACCACGACCTAGCATGCTAACCAACTAAATAGATCAGACCCACCTCTTATTCCACACCTCTTGCTATTGTAGGTGCAATGTGCCGAGGAATCGACCTCACCAAAGTCCATGTAATCCTGGATCTACCGATGACTCCCAACCACCAAGGTCAGGCACCAAGTCATAAGGATCTTCACCACAAACTCTACAGGTTTCACCCCTGACTTCGACGATTTCAGGACTCAAATGACCTACAACTTGCTAAACTCCACTCCATCCACCCATGTAACGAACACTAAGTCTATGACTCCCAACCGTTGAAGGTTTAGGCAATCGAGCTTTAAAGGCTTTCTCATATACCCCTGGACCGTGTCTGCTCTCAAGGCAAAAGTGTTGCGCTTTTATTCTTTTTCTTTCTTTTTTCTTTTCTTTTTCTTTTCTTTTCTTTTTCTCGTTTGTCCTCTTTTCTTATCCACGTGGGTCCATAACTCATTAAAGGTGGTCAATGAAACTAGGGTAGGCTATGCAGTAAAGGAGGTCAGGCGCTTTTTCAAATTCTATCATTGAAATCTAATGGGCTGTGTGGTTAGCTAAAGGTGGAAGAAAAAGGCCGAAAATAAAAGAATTCAACTAATCATTCACTCAACTAAGCATGAACCAATCTAACATCAATAGAATTGACAAAGCTTCAATTTTTCAAACCACAAAGTTGTGCAAAACCACAAAATTTTGTCAGAAAAGGGGCCCGAATTTTGAAAAGTAAGCTTATAAAGTATAATGTTTTATAGAAAGTGACCCAAGAAGCCACTCAACATCACAAACGGCCAGACAAAATAATAACAAAACATAAATACAAAATCCACTTCCTTTGCTAACTCTCCCCCCAACCCAAACATCTCGGTGTCCGAAATGGGGTTCGGATTGGAAAATTAAAGAAGGAAGTGTTACCTCCTTGATGAGATGTGATCATTTCTGGATAGGAGACCTCACAAGCTTTCCATCGACACCTTATTCACTCGTTTGATTCAAATAAACAAGTTAGGAAAAGAAAAGAGAGAAAAAAGGTGACCAGTTGGACCATTTTTAAAATTACACCTTCATAAAAGTGTCAAAAATGTTATTTCTGGTCATATTTGATTCTACACTCTTTCCAACGATACCAAGAACGCCTAAACCCGAGTTCTGATGAAAAGTTATGAGCGAAACAAAATCGAAGGCCAAACTGACATACGAAAAATTTTCGCTTAACTAAATAAATTTTCACTAAGCTAAAGCGAAAATTAAGCATTGCATGTTACATAAAATTTCGCTTACGTCTAATAAATAAGCAAATTTTTGATTTTTGATTTTTTTAAAAATTTTCAAATAAAATAATTAATAATTAGTAATAAAATAAAATATTTTTTTATATATATTAAAAATGTTTTTTTCAATATATATATATATATATATATATATATATATATATATATATATATATATATATATATATATATATATATATATATATATATATATATATATATATATTTAAGAAATAAAAATAATATATAAAGAAAACAAACGTTTTATTTTTTTTTATTTTTTATTTTTATAAAATAATAAAATAAAAAACAAAACAAAACAAAATAAAATAAAAAAAACAAATGGCAATCAGAAAGTGCCTTTCATTCCAGAAATGGATCACTATTGATTTCGGCTGAATTTCGTGAGCTGGGGCGAACTCACTGTTCCTAGCGAAATTCTTCAATTTCATCACTCACGGATGCCAAGGTTAGCAAATGCAGCCTAGTGAAAATCTCCATATATAGCTAAAAATTTCGCATTCGCTAATTCTCTGCCGTCAGTTACGATTTTCAATCCAGTTTGCACTTGCACATACAACCTGCAAAAATTAACACAAGAAAAATTAGGAAAAATTGCATAAAAGCAAAAATTAATTTAAAAACATAAATTAACTAAAAATTAGATAAAACCTAAGAAGAAAAATTAACGAAATTAAAATAAAATACGATAAAATAAAACAAAGTAAGAAAATTAAAACGCTGGGTAAAGTGGAGTTTAGAAATGCCGAGGTTCGATGCTCCAAACCCGAACTCCGCGCACCAATCCAACCACTAATTATGCCATGCCGATAAAGTACCGCTCAGGCCTTTGATGTAGTGGCAAACTTATGTACGTATGCCACTAATCTCTTGAAGTTTCGTATGGCATGCAAAGTGACGGGTCGACTTACCTTTGGGAGTAGTGTTTCGTGATGTTGGTTTTATTGTGTGTTGGCAATATGTACACCGGCAAGGTTATAGGTGGCCTGGCAAAGGGGTACTAGGATTCAACTTCATGGGATCGTTGAAGGATAGGCCTCGGGGCTCTTCCCTGTTTCATGTCCACGTCTTCGCCAATGGAAGGTCGCTTTCCTTCTCCCATGTGCGCATAGCAAAAGACCAACCGAGGATTCAAAATTTTCCACTGTGCTTTCTCAGGTCGCCAGAGCACCCGCCTCCTTCTACCATGGTGCCACTTTGACACTCCTCCTCCGTGGACATTGTCGTTGATCACCTCAGTTCAATGGAATCTTGTGTTGTCCCATTCATGCTCAAAATCATTGTTCAGCCCATCTAATCCTTGGTCCAGTGGAATTCCTCCTCAAGATGGATTTTTTCAATTAATCAAGCATGAATTCCTTTGGTTTCTACCACAAAGATCACCCACCATTTTGGTAAGGTCTAGAATTGTCGCTTTCAATCGGGGAGATTGGCTGTGGTGGTTGAGGCTGAGACCAAGAGGCATATTGTGGATGTGAAGAGGTGCAAAAGTCAGTAACATCAGAGGAGGGTGTACCCATCCATCGGGTCTCTATACCCCTCATGGATCACATGGGTTTGGATTTCTCTCCCAAGGTTGCTGATCCCGAAGGTTTCTATAGTCCTCATTGACATGTATCCTCTAGAGTTCCCTCCATGGTACCGACCGATTGCTCTCCCTCTAAGTGTTCCATTGGTCTAACGGTTCAATCCAAGTTCTTTGAGGGAGATTGACTTTAAGTAGCCTACCTCTAGGTTTCTAATCCACCTATAATGGATATTCAGAGCCTAAAAAACAAGGCAACACAAAAACAACACAAACAACTCACAGACCGTTTTTTTTTTTTTTTTTTTTTTTATGAAATGAAAAGCAAATGAGGGTGAAATATAAAAAGCAATTCACCAGTACTTGTGATGAGGATCACGCGTCTCACAGCCCTCACTTACACTAAGGCACCATCCTCAAGAATCCAGGCGCCATTTGATTCGTACTACGTAGGCATCCGAATCAACAAAATTTGTATCCTGCCCTTCCCACTCGCCGAGAGTCAAGCTATCATAGTGATAAATGCCTAGGTCGAACACAAGGATGGGCTTTCTTCAGACAACATTTGAGGAATCAAAAATGGTGAATTAAATTTGATTTTCTGCGTCAGATTAAAAACAAAAGGGGTTGGTTAAATCGAAACTAAAACAAGAAAAATGTAAAATAACCCTCGGGTTAAGCCACCGGTTTAGGGTTTCAAGGTAAACTACATGTCCCTGCATTTTTCCTCGAGTCAGAGGATGACATATAGTCATTTCGAACCTGATCTTCATTCACCTTTTAAAAACTAAACCCTATGATTTTCCCTTTTGAAACATAGCATTTAAATGGGCATAAATGTCCCTAACAATGAAAACACATCTCTAAAACCCTACTCCACGATAACTAGCAGGAGACAACTAACTGAGCCTCAATGGACGAGGAAAGTATCCATTGGAACCCAAAAAGCTGCCAAATACACATTAAAGAGAGCATGCTTAAGAGATTTTAACCTAAGTGAGAAGGTGAACTTAAACAACCAAAAATACGTGCGTTAAAACAAAATCGTATGCTACCCTCTAAACCCTAGCCAATAGCCGTCTCTCCTTCAAGGAGGAAGATAGGCCCAGCCTAAACATCCTCCGAGTCACATCCCCGCAGGAGCACTCGCACCCGAGAAAATGGAAAAGAAAAGGGCAAAAAGGGAAAGGAAGCCATGGGAAACTCGCCCCACTCATCGATATCCACAAATTCGTCTATTGATTTGGTACAAACCGAGACTTATATAGATGCTCGCAAGGGAAGTTACAAAACCAAATCTAAGGGTTATTACAGGGTAAATGGAAAAACTAAAAGCAAAAGCAAACAGGTGTAATACGTGAAAAGCAGAACGGCAGCTAGGAGGAACAAGGTCGAGCTGAACAGTTGCTCGCAGGAGAAGCTTTCCCGCAGCCGGTGCTTCTTTTCACATTTTCGCTTCTTCTTTCCTTCGATCTGACCGCAATGTCGAGTTTGACTCGAATTCTTCGTGCTTGGATCGACTCAACAATTTTGGCATAATTAGCTCGCAAAAACTGCAAAATTTGCCATAAAATGCCATCAGTAAAATAAGCAGGGACCTTAATGTGCAAATTGTTGAATAGCATGATTAGTACACAAAAAGCACTAAAACCTATAATAGTAGGTTCAAAATAAGACTGGGGCACTAATCACAACCTCCATATTGAACATATTTGACAACCCTCCGATATCAAACATATCGACAAATCCTTCGATTATAATTCACTAAACCCATGTTAAATATATTTAGCATGCATATATCAACACCTCTTTTCACACAACTCGCATGTTAGTCAATCAAACAATTAACATGCGTGAATGGACTTTTAGTTCAACCCAAAAAAATAGCACACCCAAAACACAAAGATTCAACATGTAAATCCACAATGTTGAATCTCGAAGTTCCGTAATTGCACCTTAGAACCGTAAAACCACTAGTTAAGAACCAGCCTTAATTGGCAAGGTCGGAACCCCATGGCTGTCAGGCCCTTAGACAAGAATAACCGAGTAGAGAACCCACTCTCTCGTGATATCAACTCTATGCTAAATCCTTTGTGTCGTTAGTGAACCGTAAAACCATGGTTCTTTCTCCTTCTTTCTGGTTTCCTTCTTCCTTTCTTTTTCTCGGGTTTCCTCGCTTCCCGACTTTCACGCACACTCCCCTCATCTCTTTTCAGCCTCTTCTCCTTTTTTCTTTGTTTTTATCTTCTTATCTCTCATTTGAATCTATGGGCATGAAGCTACCTTTCCCCACCTCGTCTTTTCTTTCTTATATCAGCGCCAGCGCCGCTTCATGTAGCCTTACCAAAGAATGCTTCCATGCAAACTTTTCCACGTAAGGTGCCGTGTGTCCCGCCAAGGGACACTTGCCTTCCTATTTTTACAGCTTTTTCAAAAACGCAATTCTGTATATGCCAATCTAATCAACTAAATTCGACTGGGTGCTAGATTTTTTGTGAGACGATTCTAATGGTGAATCCACTTCTGCCATTCAGATTGTATAAATCCCAGATTTCCTTTGGAACTATTCCTAAAATCGCCGTTACTCTTTTTCTCGTCAAATTTGGGGATGAATTCTTCATAGTTTTACACCTCTCCCTTACACTTCATCCTAAATTCACACACACACACACACACACACACACACACACACACACACACATATATATATATATTACTACATGAGTAACAACTATTTAATATTTAATGACTAAACCACACGTACTCCGCCCTCAAAAGAGGGGAAGGGATATCTAGTACTGATAGTGCTCCACGCTGCCCATGTTGCTCTAACTCCTGCCGCCACAACACCTCACTAGCCTCACAATATGCTTGTAAACCCGGGATCTCGACTATCCATAATATGCACAGATCCCTCCTCAAAGGTCCCATATGCATCAATAATAAGCTCTCCCCAATCCACCACATGAGTCAGATCTGGAGTATACTTTCGGAGCATGGAGACATGAAATACTTTGTGGACACCTGATAAACTCGGCGGCAATGCTAACCGATATGCAATCGCACCCACCCTCTCAAGTACCTCGAATGGCCCAATAAACCTCGGCGATAGCTTTCCCGCCATTAACCCGACCACTCCCTCTTGTACACCTTCAAATAGACGTGATCACCTGGGGAGAATTGACACCGTCTGACGATAGCTCTTCTACCGGCTCTGAGCCTTGAGAAGACGATTCCGTATCAAACCCACTTTTTCAAAGGTGTCTATAATCAAGTTTGGACTAGTGATGGAACTCTTCCCCACCTTTGTTCAACAAATCGGGGATCAACATGGACTCATATGTGCCCCATAAGGAGCCATCTCGTATACCTCTTGATAACTGTCATATAGGTGAATTCCACCAAGGGTGGGTGCCTCCTGCCTACCCTTAAGATTCAGGACACACGCTTGTAGCATGTCCCTTCTAAAAACCCGTATGGTCCTCTCCTGACCATCATTCACTGTGGATGAAGCGCGCCATCATCAATCAGGTCCCTCGCCTTCCGGAAACTCTCTTCCAAACCGCGGTTGTAAACCTGAGATCCCTGTCCGATACTATAGACACTGGTACTCCATGTAGCCAAACAATCTCTCGAATATATAACTGGCAGAATTCCTCCAGGGTGAAGGTCATCCGCACTGCTAGAAAATGTGCCGACTTAGTGAGCTGGTCCACTATCACCTGCACCGCATCATGTCTCCGCGGTGTTCGTGGCATGTGGGTCACAAAGTCCATCATGACATGCTCCCACTTCCACTCGGCTACTTCCAATGGCTGGAGTAAACCTGCTGGCCTCTGATGCTCAACTTTTACATGCTGACATGTGAGACATCATTGAACAAAATCTCTAACGTATCGCTTCATCCCTCTCTAGTAATGCTAGCAACGAAGACTCATAAGAATAATTTCGCCATATGGATGCACGGAAATCGAGCAAAGTGGGAACTCTTTCGAGATCTCTCTGCTATCTAAAGAATCAGTGGAACCATAACCTGCCCCCTATACCGGGGCAGACTACTGATCTGATGGCTCCACTGCTTACTCAGACTGATCAGACTTCATTCCGATACACCATCTTTGTCCCGCTCCCGGATTCAATCACTCGCCGTTAGGTAGCGTAGTTTACGGTTCCTAAAGACACCTCGAGCTCCATCAGTCAGACAGAGACCGACTGGTCTCTACTACCCGAAAGCATTCACTCCCCCGAAAAGCTACACTCAGCCGCACCCCAGATCTGAACAGTGCATCAAAATTCCACCACACTGCCTTACCCTGATGGTGGGGCAGTGAAATCATAATCCTCCAACACTCCACCATTTTCACACGCCCAAGTCAGGTCTCTGCTTATGTAAAGATGTACTTCAAACTGTGGTATGAAAACACCTCAAATTGCTCATCATAAAAGGGCATGCCAAACTTTTTTTTAAGGCAAAGACCATGGCCGCAAATACCATATCAGGTAGTTTCACCAGGCCTCACCATTTAGAACCATAAGCCACAACCCTCCTGACGCATCAAAACACATCCTACCCGTCTTCTAAGCACGCAATATACAATGTACATCTGGCCCCTTTTCCGATTTGACAAGAATGTGAGCTAAAGTTAGCCTCCTTTCACCTCCCGGAATGCTTCACACAAGTCTTCTCACTAAACTCGACCCCTTCCGGTCAACTTCGTCATGCCTAGGGGTCTGGAGAAGTCCTCACGAACCCTCTTGTAATATCCCGCTAATCCCAAGAAACCGTTGTGATTCAAGACCCACTCAGCCCTCCCAACCCATAACCACTGACCTTCCTCCGGTCCATGGGACACCCGGTCGACACTCACGCCAGCATCACACCCCACAAGCCAAAACCCACGTCCCACTAATCCTCGTATATAACCTAGTTTCGATCCTCATGCCTATTCTCCGACTGGGGAGTATTAAGACGTCGCCAACCAAGACCACCAAAAATTGATCAGACAGCATAACACCATACGAGGTCCAGAATGTCACTGCACATTCGTTAATCCCAAAGGCATCACCATGAACTCAAAGGCCCATACCGTCCCAAACGTTGTCTAGACGTTCACCCAAACCCTCATCCGATGATAATCTATGAAGGTTCATCTTGTGGTGTGACTCACGTTTCTCTCAACCGATCAAACAAATCATCAATCCTGAAGGGATACCTACTCTGATCACAACCCATTTAATTTCGCTTAGTCACACACAGTAAAAGAGTCTGCTTCTTTTTTCAAAACGTAACTGTTTTCAGCGGCGTAAGTGCCTGCCGAATAAAACCCTGCCTGGGCAACTTAGGTCGGGCCTGAGTTCCTGTAACTCAACTAGTGCCATCCTATGAGGAGTCATAGAAACAAGTGACGGCAGTATGTAACAACCCAATAACAAAGCTCCATTCTTATGCGTGAGGTAATCCCAGAAGCATCCAAAAAAATCCTCATACTTAACCACTCTGAGTGAGACCACAAACCCACTCTTATCCTCAAGGTGGTCATAGGCCAACCCATCAACTATCCACTCCTCCTAGAGTCATGCACAGTCCGGGGTAAAGCATCATGCTTTTCCCCTTGAAAAGTCACTCGAATACCGTCTCGCGAAGGTGCACAATCCTCCTAATTATCACAATCAATGACGACCACAAGGCCAACCACCTATGCTAAGAATGACATCAAACCAATATGTCCATCACACAAGGTCCACCCGCAAAGGTAGTCCCGAGATCTCGTAACTCACAATTTCGACATATCTCGATCAATCCTCACCCTAGTCCAGGAGAACTCACATGTAACTGGCTCCAAGGTCTCCACTCTGCTCAAAATATCCATAATACTAGATGGCTGAATAAAAGAATGCCATGTAATCATAACCAAACAATGAAATAGACAGTTAAAACATATTCCCGATAACCGCCCGACTAATCGGTCTTCCACCGTGATACCACACACTCGAGTCCTCTGGGAGTCTCACCATAGAGCACTCATCCTTTTCCCACTCACACCCTCGCTCTCTTTAGTCATTCAGATAGAAGGCACCTCAGACAAACATTCAGATCATAGTCATCCTCTGATGCTGACTGAGGAGAAGGAACAACCAGGTCACAGGTAAACGCCCCATCTGTCGACCTGGGACTAAGGCGTCCCAAAACTCGAGAGGATCCGGCCTCTCAGAACACGCCCACACAAAGGATGGCAATGGTAGCAAGTCATCCGCCCACCGACTGGTCTCAACCCTACCGTCTCGATAACCACACTCGCCCTCGAATCCTCGTGGAATAAAGTCACCCACTTCTTTCCCGAACCAGCGAAAACAATCTTCCTTCCTCTGTCACCAGCACTCTCGTGATTCCTGATGCTTCGCATCGCCTATCTATCTCCGACATAACTGCCCTACCATGTAGTCCATGTCTCTTTAGCAGGTCCCACAATCTTTTCCCCTAAGATAACTCACCATCCCCTCAAATTTTTTTCACATGCTCAGGCCACATTAATCATCCCCGAAATGTGTTAATCTCGTAGTTAGCCAAGATACTTAAGTACTATCATTTCCCTATTTCAACTAACTCCCAGCTTATTACTTAGCCGATGTCAGAAAACTTATTCATGAAGAGCCTCTCAACCCTCCCATGTCATGTCTCTCCACATCCCGAGACTTCGACCCATCCCACTACTGGATTCACCCTAATGAATGCCGCAACATCCGGAAATCGAAGGTGATTTATATCTAAAACCCTTTCCACTTGTCGAACCAATGTATTCCGCTACCATCGATTCCTCCTCCCCGAAGGCCGAGGATGATATGCTTTAAACCTCAAGGTCGTTTCGATCCTCCACCCCAATATAAGAAGAGCGGCGCACCATAGTCAATAGCGCTCGCCGCCAAAGACGCGAGCAGCCGGTCACGCAATGGTAATCTCAGCGCCCTCTTTCCTCAGACGCTATCCGTGATGCCGTGCCAAAGAACGATTCACGGCAGATGCCGCTTAATCATCGAATTCTTAACTGATGCATCTATTCGGTAATTCACGTTACAGAACACAACATCATGAACAGCACGCACAATTCATCGAATGCATAATGGATGCATGATAGTAAACCCGCAAGGCAACAGTCCTGTATTCCTAACTAGGCTCGATACTAAGTCATGAATCGCTTTAATTTCTGCAAATGCACTCTTCTATTATTGCGTTTTTTTCGCTATCGGGACGCTTATGTCGCGATGTAATTTTTCTATCACAAGGTAATGCTCCGCATGAAGACTAGCGGCCCGCCTCTCGAGTAGCTTCATCGCGACATAACTCTTTCTTTGTCTCGCGTTCTGGCTCTGCTCGCGCCAAAGTTTCAACGCCAAACAAGACTCTAGCTTTATCGTGGTTCTGCCTTATTACGGATAACATGAGCTCCTCAAATGAAGTAATTTTGACCTCGCTGCCTGGCCACCTAAGGTCAGTTGTCGCCATGGCGCAGCATTTCGTGTGTGTGGTATAATTATCGCGACACACCCTGCTCATAGGAATTTCGTCTAGCCAACTCCCAAAGTTTGACAAGGGACAGAGAATCCACTGGCTTATATTAGTGAACCAACATCCTTTTGTCAGGATGTAGAATTCTTCATGCGGTTGAAACCCGAAACGGGTAGGCTCATCCCTGTCCTCTGCACCCGGCCCCTTTTTTTTTTTCTTTCCAAAGTCACTCCTAAATTAACATACAACAGCCTCTTTAGTACAGAAAAACTTGCCAAACTATATAATCGTAAAGGAGTTTTATTACAACTTTGACTCATTACATATCACCAGGCGGGTTTACCCATAATTTTCAAAAAAATAAAACCTGGTAAAGCCCGAATACTTGCCTTTTTAATTAAACCTCAATTTTGTCATTATCTCAGTGTACTTCCCGACACCTGGAAAGTGACACAGCGAGGTGAGCATAGCCCAGTAGAGAAATTCTCCTACAAGGACTATTCCCCACCTAATTGCACATGCATTGCCATGTAAGAAAACTATTTCAAAACAAAAGATTTTTGCTTTATAAATCATTCCATTGGACCTTTGAGAAATTCACTGGACAACCCTCCGATCAAGTTCATGGGACAACCCTCCAATATTGAACATATTAAACAACCCTCCGATATCAAAACACGTTGGACAACCCTCTAATATCAAACATATTAGACAACCCTTCGATATCAAACATATTGGGCAACCCTCTAATTATAAATTCACTCAAAACCCATGTTAATATATTTAACATGCATATATCAACACCCTTTTCACATAACCTTCATGTTAGTTAATCGAACAATTAACATGCGGGAATGGATTTTGATCTCTAGCAAAATAGCATACACCCAAAACACGACATTGACATGTAAATCTATAGTGATGAATCCTGAGTTCTAGAGCAGAAGTGGAACCGAGAAGAAAACCACCCAGAAGAACCAGCCCTACTGTTAAGGCTGAACCCCCTGGCCATTGAATGGCCCTTATATAAGAATAACTAGAGTAGGAGAACCCCTACCTTTTGCAGATCAACTCTATGCTAAATCCTCTTGCAGAAAACTGATGGTTCTTTCCCGCTGCTTTTCTTAACCCGCCTTACTTTTATTTTTATGGTTTCCTTTTTGCTTTCCCTTTTTTTTTTTTTTTTTTTGACTTTCATGCACCCTCCCCATACTCTCTTTTGGCCTCTCCTCATTTTTTTCTTTTGTTTTCTTTACTCTTTTATCTCTTATTTTAATCAGTGGGTGAGTGCCTCTCTACAGCTTGTCTTTCTCTTATAAGCGACCAGCAAAGTGCCTTCATACGACTTGCCACTAATTCCCATGTAGCCTGCCACGTGGACACTTGTCCCTCCAATTTTTATTTTGAAACGTGAAATTCGGCGGTCTGGGATTCTTGAAATTCGACTAAGGGTGATCATTTGTGAGACTATTCCAATGGTGGAATCCGTTTTTTCATTTGAGATCTAGAAATTTCCAGCTTTTCCTCTGGGACTATTTTGGCAAATCGTCGTTTTGCCCTTTTTCTTGTCAAATTTAGATTTAAATTCTTCACGGGTTTTACAGTTTTAGATTTTTTAATCAAGTATGTCTGATGACACTAATGACTTAATTTTTCTTTTAAAAAAGAAATTCTTCTTCCTAATATAATGTGGAAGTGACAGGATATTCTTTAATCAAACGAGACCCCCTGGAGTGCAGTATCTTAGAATAAAACATATTAAGATACATGGTATATGTTCCAATTTTTCCATATATATGATAATAGCAATCTTGAAATAGACATATATAAATGTCTATTAGACATATATCATTTAATTCCCAACTTTAATAAACATAATTTCTTTCTTTTAACGTATTGAGGTGAATCTCTATCAATGTATCCTTCTCCTAAGAATTCTGTTCTTAGTAACTGAACAACTTTTGTTAAAATGTTTGAAAGACTATCTCCTTCAAGGGCGCTAGCTTTTGTTTCTAGGTTTAAATTTTGCCAGAATTAAGATCTTGATTTTATCGTACCAAACCATATATCTTTTCCCATCTTCACTCGGTCATCCCTATTAGCTGCGATGGCTAATCTTATCAAAGTTTCCCATTATCGAAGTGAAGAAATATGCGGATTACAATCTAAATCAAGATATATTCCAAAGGATTTATTCCTTTGGGTCTTGAATTTATCTATAGGTGAATTGATTTCTTGTTTTTACTCTCCATATAAGACGGCTCCTCTTGTTGGGTTCTTGAATGTCTAGGTCTAAATCTTTCGGTAGTTGAGGATTCATTAAGGTCTTGAGTAATTACAGTAGCGTCTACCATTGGATTTTCTTCCATTTTGATATTGAAAGTAGGGATTTTTAATCTTTCTAAAGCTTCACTTAAAGCTTCTATTTCAGAACTCTCTGCTGATTCCAAATCCATTAATTTTTCTTTAAGAATTTTTTTTAATTTCTTCACTAGAAAATCCTTTTCCAGGGTTCAAATATAGATTGTTTTGGATTATTTGGAGTTCTCTCTGCTCCATCTATCTTAGATTCTAATTTTTTTAATTCCCAACTGTAATTCTCTAATCATTTCTCTATAATATTTTACTGTATCCTAAATTATTTTTAAACTTTTTATTAGTTATTGCTATTTGGTAATTCTTCATAAGGTAAGATTATTTATGATTCAATCTTTATCATCATGATCATTCATTAAATGATCTCCATAATTTGTATATATAGAAGCAAGAGTTCTAATCATTCCCGTAATCTAATTCTATCTTACATTTCTATTTCATCTAATCTTTGTGAAAAACTTATGTGGCGACTCACGCAAACATTAAATAGTTTAATCTATTATCTTATATTCTAAATTTGCTGATATTTCTAAGTATTTTTAACTAAATCTATAGTTTCTATATAACTTCTAGTACTTTCATAGTTTTCCATTTATATAATTTTTTAAAATCTAGCTCTAATACCATTTTTTTTATACCATTTTTTGATACAAATCCACACGAATTACTATTCATAGGTTACTATTCACAAGTTATTGTTGTGACGCCCCAATCCTAGGGGTCCCGTTGACAACCGTTAACTGCCCGGAATACTTCGTGGATCGGGATGCTTAACACCACTCACAGTCAGGGCGTGCCGGCACATGCGGGGGCTACGCGAGTACAAAAAACGTGTCCCAACAATTAACAACGACTGGCAGGTCCATGTGCGAGTAAAGTAGCCACCCAGGCCCATCATCCAATACTCACAAAAATACATCAACGCTATATTACATAGTTCAAGAGTTAATAATCACTCTTAATTCAACATATATTAAAATGTACAATTTCAATACATGTTATACAAAAAGTCTCCTACCAAAGCCACATGTCGGCTTTAAATTCTATGTGACCTCTAGTGGCGCCGTCCTCTATTACACTCCCTCTGCACTGAAAATGATCCCTCGATGAGGTGGAGCAGTACCCGATAGTGATAATTTCCTACATGGGTTACTCCGCTTTTGAGTCGCGTGTCATGGAAAACAATCACGCGGCAAATACATGATCCTACTTGAATGTCTACATGCTAATCCATGTCCAGAAGTCCTCATAGACTCCGCCGCATGCTAAGCCAAATGCGAGTAAAATATCGATTTTCAAAGCAAAGCTTTTTGTTATAGAAAACTTACTACCCCGGGTCGGTAAATATATTGGGTACCCTCCGAGGAGAATCCTGTTGGATAACCGCCGAAACAATTCATGAGCCTCCGGCGTGGAATTGTTGGACAATTCCCCAACACGATTCTGGGAAAATCTTAGTCGAAATTCCTTTCACAAGCGTTTCGTTTTGTTTTCTTTTCGTGTCATGCACTGCTCCTATTAATATTTCTAGTGCCACTAGTGCTATGGAATGCATTATGCCAATCCAACAAACTTCATTGCTAATATATAAAACATGTATATACTAACATAATTAATCCACATAAATCATGTTTGTTGTAAATTCCACGTAACAACACCAAAATTAACCCACATAGGCTAATTAACAGAAAACTAAACAGTTGTTTGAATCACTCAACATCATAAAAATTTACACGAAATCATGTGAAACATTCACGTGAGCAGTGGCTTAGTCGGGTTGGCCGCATTCAAGCCTAATAATAGGATTTTCTCCACTCGATTCAAAGCTTTTGAGACCGAAGACACGACTAATTCAAGCCTCAGAACATCCCCAACCATTTACATGGATCTTAGCAAAAGAATAACACAAGTAGGAAAAGATCCCTACCTCTTGGAGTTGTCGGAACTCCTCTAAATCGGTATCCACCGCATTGGCACAGCGTAGATTGACTTTGCTTCTGCGCCGTCGAGGCGGCGGTCGGCGGTAAATCTAGAGAAGGGCGCGCAGCCTGCCCTCAAAATCTGGAATTCGACCTGCGTTTTCTCCAGTTTGCTTTCAAATGGAAGATAACTTCATTTGCCCCTTGTCTTATTCTCATTAAACATTTTCATAATTCCCGTGCATCCCTTTTTCTTGATTTTTGACACATGGCTTAATCTAAGCTATCCATCTCATCCTCTCTCTACTCATGCAACATGTGTCACATGGTACATGTAATAATGAGAGTAGTTTTGCCACATCACATGTCTCTCAAGCTAGTTTCGCGGCTTTGCAGGCACACAGTGCCTCGAAAAGCGTGAAATTGCGTCTCGAATTGAAGCGTGGTAGCTGGATTTCACGAGATGATTCCCAGCGGTGAAGTCAGTTTCATCATCGAGATCTAGAAAAATTCAAATTTTAGAAATGACCATTTACCATTTTTCGAAGGGTGAAATTTTAAGTGCTACATTCTCCCCTCCACTTAAAAATTTGAATTAAAGTGCGGAAAATCACAACAACTCACATACTATATACGCGTACTATACCATGCATGTAAACTGATCATTTAGGTATTAAGCGACTAAACCACGTACCTTCATCCCTAAACAAGAAGGATAGGTGGCCCGCATCGTGTCTCAAATCCCACGTTGACTCCTCACACCATGGTCTTGCCGTAGCACCCTCGCTATCTCGCGGTCTTGTGTATTAAAAACTTGATCGGCTATCCATATGCACCGTTTCGAAGGTCCCCATCCGTGTCAACCTGTTCTCCCCCAATCCACTACATGTTGGATCGAAGTGTACCTTCCGGTATGTGGAATGTGATACCTCGTGGACACGACATCTTTGAATGATGGAGCCATGGTCACGCTAAGGGTCCAATGAACCTCAGTATCTCAGAGAGGTCCAATGAACCTCGATAACTTCCCGCGCTTGCGGAACTGACCACTCCTCTCTTGGGCATCTGCCTTCAAGAGAGGCGTGATCTCAGCCATCGAACTCTAAGAATTCGACATCATACATCGACATAGCTCTTGCTTGGCACGGCGTGAGAAGATGGCGTCGTATCCAGCTACTTCTGGGCGTCTCTGTGGGTCGGGATCGGGACCGTTGTTTGGAGCTCTCCCACCTCGGTCCAACATATGATGACATGCATGGCCTCCCCATACCAGTCCTCATATGGTGCCATGCGGCATACTCGCGATGGCCCGCCCATTGGTGAATTCCACCTGGGGCGAAGTGCTCTTCCCGAGTTACCCTTATGATCCGGGACGCATGCTCGCGGCATGTCCTCCCCAGCCTGTATAGTCCTCTCCCGGCCCGACCATACGTATTAATGGTGGAAAGTTGTACTCATGGTTGTAGTGTGCCTATAGCCTTTTGGAAACTCCTCCAAAAGTGCGCCTTAAACCTCAGTCTCTATCCCGACTACTATGGATCTGGGGTACTCCATATGTGGATGTCTCGGAATGTACAGCAGGCGGAATCTCTCGATGAAGGTCATCCTCACGGCTAGAATATGTGCCGACCATGGTAGTCCACTATCACCCATCTTTGCATCATGTCCACTATGGTGTCGTGCGATGAGATCAGAATCAGCTGTGACCTGATGCTTCCCCCATGACCGACCTCCGATATTTGAAGGAAGTACCCCTGTTGGCGGTGCTCAGCCTTAACTTGGCGACCACGTGGGAGGCCCATCATGTCGAACAAAGGTCCACTACGTGTCTTTTTCATTTAAAACTCTGGTAGTGCGGCGGCGAAGATCCTAGTACATCTTACGTGCCACTGGATGCGCAGAATCGAGAAGCGATGAAATTCCACGAAGATCTCTCTCTCCATCCCGGTCGCTGGGAACCACTACGTCCTCTATACGAAGACTACCATCTACATGGAATGATTCGACCCTCGTCAGTATATGAAATGTGCCGGTCCACTGGTGATGGACACCTATCTCAGCGTCCTGCCCCTGATTCAGTCACTACACTTAATAGAGCGGTGTACAGCCCTTAAACTCCCAGCGTACGCAGAGCACACTTTCATTTGTCACGTAGCGAAACTATCGCATTCTCGACATCCGCCAACAAAGAGCTATACTAGCCAATACTCCGTGACTTGGCGAGTGCATCAGCCGCCCACATTGCCTTACGGGATGGTAATGCAAAGTGAAGTCATAATCCTTCTAGGAACTCCATCCATCTGCGTTGCCTCATATTGAGGTCAACGCATGGAAATATACTTGAATTTGTGAGTGCGAAGTACACCTGGAACTCCTCGCCATATAAGTTGTGGCGCCAAATCTTCAAGGCGAAGACTACGGTCTCCAACTCCATGTGAATTGTGTGTGGGGTAGTGCGCTCATGATTCTTCAGGCGCGGGAACCATAAACTACCACCCTCTCGATTTGCATCAAAACACATCGACCCGACCCTCCCGGTATACTTGTAATACCTTTGTGTACCCTGTACCTGTAGGATATCAAGATAGGAGTTCAGAAGTAATCTCCTCGCTGACTCACGGAATGCCTCCTCGCATGGTCCATCCCAGTCAAACTTGACCTCGCTACGAGGTCGATCTAAGTCATAGGTGCCGCTAATCGGAGAAATCCTCGATGAATCCTCTGTAGTACCCGACCAATCCCAAAAACTACGACATCTGAGGGCTGACTGGCCTCTCCCAGCTCATGCGACCTCGGGCATATGGGTCCATTGACACGCTGATGCGACGCCACGTGTCCCACGAAAATCTCACCTCATTAAGCGAAACTTCGCGCTCTTGAACTTGGCGTGTGATGATCTCTACGACAAGCGTAACACAATTCTCAAATGATACCATGCTCCCCTCTCGTGGGGGTAGATCAAAATATCATCCACAGGAATAAAGCAAGCGTCTGAATGAGGTTTGGAATACCTATGTATGAGATCCATGAATCTGCATTGGCGCGTCGTCGATCAAAGGGCATCACTTGTAAACTCAAAGTGCCCATAACGTATCTGACGGCTGTCTTAGGGATATACGTCTCCCCTAACCTCGGCTGATGATGTGAGTCTGAAAGGTCTATCTTGGAGTAGACTCGCTCCTCTCAAGCCCACGATCAAATAAGTCATCAATCCTGGTAATGGGTGAATTCTTGATCGTAACCTTGTTGTTGTCGATAGTCAATGCACGGTCGAAGGGTCTTGTCCTTCTTCTTCATAGAGAAATAGGCCGGGCGCCCCCATGGTGAGTGCTGGTTTAATGGAAATCCTTGTCCAGTGGCTCCTATGGTTTGGACTCTAAGTTCACGCAACTCAGGCGGGTGTCATCATGCGGAGTCATAGAGATGGGCGAAGTACCAGTGTAACTCGATCACAAGAAGTCTGGGACCTCTGGAAAATCCGTGCTTCATCCCAGGAAAAACATCCTCGTACTCACGGACTACTCGGGAGATCTAGAGTCAGGTCTCACCTGGAGTCATCGAGATAAGGCTTGCTAGCCAACCATCAGCGTAAAGCGGCTTCCTGGAACTCATTACACTATCTGAGGCGAAATATCATGCTTGTCCCCTTGGAATACAACACGAATATCGTCCTATGTGTAGGCGGTAACTCTCCTACGCTCACAATCGATGCGGCTACGCAAGGTGTCAATGATCATCCCCGAGGATGACGTCGAGACTCGACATGTCATGACCCTCAAGTCCTTGTGAGTAGAATCCCGAGATCTCTAACTCACAACCACGACTATATCATCCTATCCTCGCCTAATCCCTAGGGAGAATTCACGTCTGAGGGCTCCTCGAGGCCTTAGCATCTAAGTCCCGAAACTCTATCTGGCCAGTGCGAAGCATCTCTAAGGTGTAAACAGTCTCGAGACACTATTTACATGATAAAAAATTTATTTCATACTCCATTATCATCCCGTTGCTTTTAGATAATGCGACGTATTAAGAATATTGATAAATTTTTGTAAAAGAAAATTATTTTATTTAAAGAATTATTTTATTATTATTATTATTGTTTTAAAACCTAGTGAATAGTGCTCATGAATGATGTTCTGAGCAGTGTCTAAGCAGGTGACTCAAAACGGTGTCTTGAGTCAGCGGAGATCGTGCGGTGCACACACAACGGACCACGGCTCACGCGCATTGCGTACTGCCGTGTCCGCTGAGGCACGTATCGCTACCCCTATTGTGACACAAATGTAAGCTGAAACCCGCGATGCAATCTTTGTGTCGCGACACTTTCGTAGCCGGGCCACCGCGCTGGCCTTCCGGTGGTGTGCGGCGCCTTGCTTCGCCGTGTTAGTAGGCATGCTCGGCGTGTGTCGTGGCCGAGCCCCCAACCGTATCGTGGCCCATCCCATATGTGCCTGTTTGTGTCACGTCTGGGTCATTAATATCGTGACTCCATGTGGAGAAGCGAGCGTGCTTAATAGTCCTCACTCTTTCAAAATTTTTTCCACTCATTTTTTCATTTTGTTTTTACTAGAATACGAAAAAAAAAAAAAAAAAAAAAAAAAATATGCTCTGCTCATATATATATATATCATATATATATATATACCATATGTATATATTTTTTTTTTTTTTTTTTTTTTTTTGTTTCAGATAGAACAAAATAAATTCATTAAAATTTATTTATTTTTATTTTTTTCCTGTTTCACACACTGTAAAACCTCAGAAAAAACATTTCTCC
This sequence comes from Tetrastigma voinierianum, assembly GCA_016808115.1. Lineage (NCBI taxonomy): Eukaryota > Viridiplantae > Streptophyta > Magnoliopsida > Vitales > Vitaceae > Tetrastigma > Tetrastigma voinierianum. The sequence continues at coordinate 204,013 of JAEQBH010004131.1, read as the reverse complement.
TCAACACATTTATTTTTTTCATTTAATTCTGAATTGTTTTTCCCAAAATTTTTCGAACACCTAAGGTTATATTTTCTCGACCCCAGTGTTCAACATTTTCTCCTATGCTACTCACCAAGCATACAAATCACACAATTCAACCACACATCAAGGTGCACAATGGATGCATGATCTAACCCGTTTCCCATCGAGCCTAAGGTAATCGTTTACCTAAGCTTTGATACCAAAAATTTGTGAAGCTGATATCGGGTTAAACTTGTGGATACCCAAACCCCGAGCTCCCTAGGTAATCGTTTGATTACGTGCAAGCGTGGCGCCTCAATCGAGGTGGGTTGACAATCGTCAACCTGCGAAATGCTCGTGGATGTCGGGTAACCCGACACCACTCATGAAAATCGGGCAGAGTCTCCTTTGTACGGGGAGCTCTACCCAAGGTACAAAACCTGTCCCAACAATTAACAACGACCATGCGGGTCCATGCGATAAATGGCCCGCGGGCCAGCATCAATACTCACAAAATACATCAACACTATATTACATAGTTCGAGTTAATAAATCACTCTTAATTTAACATATATTAAAATGTACAATTTCTAATACATGTTATACAGTCTCTACCAAAGCCACATGTCGACTTTTTCTTCATGGCCTCTAGTGAGCGTAGATCCTCTGTACTCCTCTTGGTACTTGAAAATAGTGATCCCTCGATAGGGTGAGCAGTGCTTGATAGTGATAATTTATACGTGGGTTACTCCTTTAAGTGCACGTGTCATGGCAAACAATCACACTCGAAGCAAATCGATCCTGTGAATCAGCCTGTGCCGTCATATCCGAGTCCTCACCAACTCTCTCATGCCTCGCCAAATCGAGTAAAATATCAGGTTTTCAAAACAAGCTTTTTGTTCCTAGAAAACTTACTCAGAGATCGGTGAAATAGTGAAATCCTCGGGTTAGCCTTTGTTGGCTACCATATGATAGGATTTTCTCCGCTCGGTTCAAAGCTTTGAGACGAGGAGCACAGCTAATTCCAAATACTCGAACATCTCCAACCATTTACATGGCTCTTAGCAAAAGAATAACACAAGTAGGAAAATATCCCTACCTCTTGGGGTTGTCGGAACTCCTCCAAATCGGTGTCCACGCGTAGCCCTCGCTGCGTAGATTGACTTTGCTTCTTGCTCCGTCGAACCGGCGGTTCTTTGAAGTCTAGGAAGGCGCACCTTCCTATCTCACAAAATCTGGAATTTCAGCCTACTGCATGTTTTCTTAAAGTTTTGCTTTCAAATGGAGAAGATAACTATTTGCCCCTTGTCTTATTCTCATTAAACATTTTCATAATTCCCATCTTGTCCATTTTCTTGATTTTTTGACACATTGTCTAAGCCATCATCTCATCCTTCCTCTAATCTATGCATGTGTCACATGGGTACATGTAGTAGGTGATTTTGTGCATCATATCTGCCAAACCGTTTTATGACACGAGCAGGATTGCCTCGAAAAACGTGAAATTTGTTGTCTCGAAGTCGACGAAATTCAGCGTGGTAGCTGGAATTTGAGGCGTTCAACGGTGAAGTCCCGCTTTATCTCATCCGAGATCTAGAAAAATTCAGATTTTCTTGAAATGACCATTTTACCATTTTCGAGAAAATTGCAGATTTTAAGATCTTACAATTGTTCATGAGTCTTGTTTACTGTCACCATTAGGCTAATTTTCTAGGTCCAGAATATTAGATTATCAAAAAATCTAGAGAATTATTATAAGTTGTATCATAATTTTCTCCTTCTTCTAAATCTTTAGAATTATGATAAACAAATATCAAAAGTATTATTTCGTTAATCTTAAAAAAAAAATATCTATGAAAATCATACAATCATAAATCAAACGTTCTTAAGATCAAGATAAAAAATCTGAATAATATGATTAATAAAATAATCCACAATATCATAAACACAATTTCACAATAATCAAAATATTCTAAACATTATGAGTTTAGTATGTGATAATAAATAAAATTATATTAAGTACTTTTCATCCTTATAGATCCACCATGCTTCCCTATATAGCCTCTCATAGTTTCTATTTGTTAAAATAGTTGGGATAGAATAAGACATCTCGGTAATCTCATGGATTCATACCTCTGACCAGTCATGCCTTCATAGTGGGGACACTTTCATGATAATAATGATAATAATCATGATAATAATGATAATAATAATGATAATAATAATAATAATAATAATAACAATAATAATAATAATAAATAATTTGCGGAATGTCACAAAATCCAAAAATTCAATCAAATTCAATCAAATCAAACCATCATACAATCTTAAGATTATCACAAAAATCCTAAACAACACTATCAATAAGAGAATCCACAATATCATGATAATACTTAGTAGATTTAATTTGTTTTACTCGATAAAATTTGATATTCTAAGCCTCTATCATATTATGTAAAATAATATCAAATTTTATGGAGTAAACACCCATTACTATAGGTCTACCATGCTTCCATAACTATTATCACTTAATTGTTTTTGACCGAATAGTATCCGGGAAGATAGAGCCAAGCATCTCTGTTAATCCCACTTCAGACCTATGGCAGGACTTCATACCTTCACAGTGGGGACACCTTTAGATACTACTAGCACAGCCCAAATTCGTTTCCTACCTTTGGGCGTAGGCAATTAAATAATAATTTTTATAAATCAAGTTGAACTATAATAACAAGGTTTATTGAATAAAATATGCTTTATTTATAACATAATATTAAAAGGCTTAGGATAATATTCATAGCCAATCATTACAGTAAAGATACAAAGGTTACAGAAAGAAGAACTTACAATCTTATAGCAAATCCTTCCAAATATTTTACATAGGGAGCATCCAAAGCCGTAGTAGTAGATTAAACACAAACTAAAACTTAGCACACCAGCGTATTTATAATTAGGCCGGACATGAAACCCCGATTAAATTATTATTTTACAAAATCTTTCCGGTACATCTGGTTTTTGAAAAACCGCCAGGAAATTTGAAATCCGTTAGCTACTTTTACTGCGAAACCAAAGAGTAATTAACCAAGGCGCAAAGGCTATCGACTATATCTTCATCAATCACTTTCTTCCTTTATGCTTTTTATCCATTTGCGTGTCCCAAATCTTTGAGGGTTGTCGCTTTCAAATAATCTTTTCTCCACATAGTGGAGTGCCGAGAGAAGAAAAGAGCAAGATTTACATTTCAATCATGTTGATTTTCTTTAGCAGAAATCTTCTTGCTGAGTCAGGAGTGGACCTACAATCGACTGAGATCATGAAAGAGGTCATCTTCTCTGGTTTGCCATAACTTCTTAAGGGCTTTTTAAAAGCATTTTCCATTTGTCCTTTAACGACAATCAATCCCAAACCTCTTCGATAATGGATATTTTCTTCAGTGAATGATCTGAAAATATTTTTAGCGTTTGAAATCATAACGAACTTTTCTATTTTGATAAATGCCATACTGGGTATGTTTGATTGGAGTCAAAATCAGGGCTAGCACTGAAGAAATCAAGTGCTATGGTATCATCAATCTTTATCATAGAATTATTCCAAAAATTATCTTTAACGCCTTCTTTAATCCATCCAGGTAATCTTTCAATTTCTGGAAAATCAGGAGAAGTCATGTATATGGTAGCTATACTACCAAAATTATACCAGTCTCGTATTTCTACAAGATTTGCTCCTTGTAGAAAATGAATCCTTGGATATATGTCGGATTTATCGACAATCATGTCTTTAGTATCGGTTAAACTGAATAATCTTTTCATGGCTTCTCCATGTAATCGAATAATTTCTCTATCAGGAGACATTGGTATTTTTTCGAAAATAGTTTCACACTTCGATGTCTGTGGCCTTAGATAAATCTTTGTTGATGCTTTGGCTTTCCTAGAAGAAGCATAATTTTCAAGATCTTCATGAGGGCGTGTTTGAAAAATCAGGTTTCTGCATCTTTGAAAATAGGATGTCAAACCATTTCCAAAGATGTATAATTCTTAACAAGTCTTCCGTCAACAACGAGAAGCTTGCGTTAACAATTTTTTCAGTAGAGGTCTCGGTATCGACAAGTCGATCCAAGCAATCTGTTAAAAGAATAATTTGGTAAAAAATCTTTGACATTTCAGAGAGGCTGTCAACCACCTCATCAATCTTTGGCCTTTTGCTTGCCTATCCATCTCTTGTTAAGAAATTTGCAATAATGTTTTTGTTAGAGCGAATTATTTCAATATCAAAAATATACTCGGAGCAATAAGTTTGCCATATAATCAATCTTTTATATTCAGGTTTTGAAGGTAAATTATTTCTAATGAAACTTTAACGAGTATTATCAATTCTTAATTTAGGTGGTAAAAAATATGAGAAACTTCTTTAATCTGATTAACAATTGCTAGAAATTCTTTTCATTAATATGATATTTTCTTCGCGAGAGTAAATGTGCTGATATAACTTTATTATTCATAATTATTAAAATGTTCTTTTGAGAATTCTTTGCCAAATTACTTCGAAAAAGTGGTTTCAAGTTCAAGATGTGGTTCTGAGGCTTTAGTTTTGGCAGACTAACACATTGAGATTTTATGATGTTTATATGTTCCTCCATGTTCTTTGTAGTAAACTCAAATCTTTGTTTTCACTAGTTAATTTTCTTATTAGTTTTCTAAGTTCCAGCCAGATTGCTTTATAAATCATACATAAATTATTATTCCTAGAATCATTGTAACTATGTTCGATTTGTTAATTTTTCTGGAAAATCCTTAATTTTTTCAAGAATATGATTATGAAGTTCTATTCCTTCAGAATCTATTATGAGCCCTAAAAATTCAATTTTTGATTCTCCTATTATTGACTTTTTCTTTGAAAATCCAATTCCATGAGTAATGCATAAATCTACAAAGGTATTTAAATGTTTAAGATGTTGTTTTTCATTTTCTGAAGATATCAACATATCATCAACATAGACATGAATAAAATCATATCCTTTAAATATATTATCCATTTTTCGTTGAAAGATTTGAGGTGTGTTTTTTTAATCCAAAAGGTAAAACATTCCATTCATAATGCCTTGTGAAGTCTCTTGTCAGTTAAAGATTCCAGATTCTTAGATCCATTTAATATGATAAAATCCTGAATTACAATCAAACTTTGAGTGTAATTTCTTACCTCTAGTTTTATGAATTAAAGTTTCTTTATGTGGTAAAAAATAACCATAAAAAATTGTATTATCATTTAGTTGTTGTTTATAATTAACAACCATTAGAATCTTTCTTTTCGATTGATTTCGTTTCTATTGGTACCATAAAAATTTGGATTGCTGGGGGCTTTTAGATGGTCTAATCGTTTGGATTGATAATTCCATTTAGTTGTTGCTGAAATTCTTTTATCTAGTTCATTATGTTTCATGGGTTTACCCTAATAATTTTTATTTGGATCTTTTAATTTAAAGAGTAGCATAAATCTTATTATTATCGAGAATTGTAAGGATTATCAACATAAAGGGATTCAAGTTTTTTCTACACTTGTGAGCTTAAATCAAGTTTTTAGAGTAATTGAGTGTCAAATTTTAATAAAGGGTGATGGCGATCAAAATCTTTTTTAGGAAGAGAGTTGATAGGGAAATCAACATGCTGGTTGCGTGGTAGAAAATGAATAGGGGTTTTTCAAGCAAAAGCTCATTTTAATCGAGGGGCGGTAATCCAAAGATTACATGGAGTTTTGAATCGAAGATAATGGAAAACATTGTTTTGGATAATAATCTTAAAGATTTGAAGAAAATTATTCCCTAAGAGTATATCGATTCTAGTAGCATGAAAATAAAGTGAGGGTAATTTAACAATATATTTGTCAATAATAATATTTGGGTACTTTATTCTTTCTGAAGAATAATATCTTTATTTGAAATATTTTGTCCTTGAATAGGAGGAAGATTTTCATGATATTTGAGAGGAAAGCAATCAGGTTTGGACGAGCCTGAGCCAGGCCGGAATCAATATAAACGCCAGGTTCTACTTTGTAATCAGAGTAGGTTAAACCTACTAGTATATATATAGAGAATGAATTGGTCATTTTTGAATGATAATTTCATTGTTATTGAGGGTAATTATTAAATTTTCAGAGGTAATCTGCCAAGGTTTACACTTTTATAGAAAAGTCATACCTAGCAAAATACTTATTGTATCAGTTTTTCCTTCGTCTTCAACCATTAGTGGTAATTTTTTTTCTTGGTTTGCTAATCTTATTAAAACAGTACAAAGAATTGGATTACTCTAATTCACTATATTAAAAGTTTATATATTTTACGGGTTATGTTAATTCTTTGAGTTCCAACATAAAAGTTAGGCTCTTAGAAATACCAACTTGGTACCTGATGTCGATCGGGATATCAATAGTTTTTCCTTAGTCTTCAACCATTGAGTGAGTAATTTTATTTCTTAGTTTGCTAATCTTATTAAAACGGTACAAAATTTAGTTACTCTAAATTCTTCTCCATTAAAGTTTATATATTTTACGAGTTCTGTTAATTCTTTGAGTTCCTACATGAATGTTAGACTCTTAGAAATATAACTTGAGGCTGCACCAATATTGATCAAGATATCAATAGTTTTCCAATTAAGGCCATCAAAATAATCGCCTTTAATTTTATAGTTAGTAAACTTTTATTTGTTCAAGACTTTTAAACGGCATCTTTTGCTAAGATGAATTGTATTGCTTCACGTAGGAATGATTGAGAACAAGAAGGTCTATGGTCAATATATTTTGGTTGTCTCCTATATCTAACAGTATCTTTAAAATTTATGGAAAAATTTTCTAGTGGATAAATTCTTCAAATATCATGGAATAATAATGGTAAATCCAGCTATAATCCTTTTTGAGCAAAATACTCATTATAGTGAGTATTTGATAAGTGCATAAGCAATCTTATATGTAATAGAGTAAGATTTGTTTCCTTCTCTCATAAAATATTTTTCTTTTAAAATCTTGGTGTGAATTAAAGATTTTATCAAAATCTTATCTCCAAGGTATAAGCAATTTTGGGTAGATATTGAATATTAACTTTTGATATTTTAAATTTCCTCTGATTATTCCTAGAATTGCTTCCTTTTTATTTACAATTCTATTGTCTAAAAGTGCTAAATCTATTAGGTATCTATGCCTTCTCTAAAGGTAGCACTAATAATCATTTGTATAGATCCTATAAATCCATCCTAAGCTACATCGTTCTTTTCATCTTTTGAATCCTTTTAGCATTTCTCCTTTTTCTAATAAAGAAATTTCAATTTTACATTAAGTAACTTCTATATTTAAAGCTTTTTCTTTTAAACTAAGTCCGTAATACATAATATTTTTTCTTAATCCAAAATTTTCCCAAAGTTTTCGATTGAATCCAGAATGTTCAGTTATATTATAATCTGCTTTTTTAACCTTTTTAAAGAGATGACTATCAAATAATATATCTTGAGAAAAATCTCCTAAATTTTCAATAACCTTGTTATCAATTATGTCACTCATTCTGAATACTCTTCATCGACCCCGGACATTTACATTTGAATGTTGTTTCTTAAGATATCCTCATCCCGGTGTGTGAGTCATTTAGATACTTCTAATTTATTTGCTTTTATAAATTCTTCTTGTTTTATCATATTTTCAATGTCTAGATCTATTTCAATCTTCTTTTTATTAAATTTATTAGGACATTCATTAGCATAATGCCCAATTTGATTGCAAGCATAACACCTACATTCTTTGGCCCTTGTAGGATTTTTCCTATAAATCGTTCTTCTATTTGTGTTCCAATTTTTCCTAAAATATTTAGGCTTTCTTCTAATAAAATATCTTTTCCGACCATATCTTTTATAAAATTTTTTATTGAATTTATTTTTCTTTTGTTTATAAGGCTTCTTCAAATCTCTTATAATAGTGATCAAATCATTTCCTCTGCAGCATAAAACATTATCTATTCTAATTGTTTTAGCCTTTTTAATCAAATATGCTTGATGACACCATTCGCTTAACTTTTCCTTTAAAAAGGAAATCCTTCTTCCTAAAGTATTTGAGTTCACAAAAGGGTAATCTCTAATAAGTGCAGACCCCCATGGATCTAGTATTTTTGAGTAAAACATGTTTAGATACATTGTATCCGTTCCAATCTTTCCATATATATGGTAATAGTAGTCCTGAAAGACGCAAATATATGTGTCTAAAAGACATATATTATTTAGTTCTAGCTTTAATAAAGCATGAACATATTTTTTAGCATATTGGGGTGAATCACTATCAATGTATCCCTCACCAAGGAATTCAATCCTTAATAGATGAACAACCTTTGCGACAACGTCTGCTATGTTGTCACCATCTAAAGCTTGAGCTTTTGTATCTGTTTTCAAATTTTGCCAGAATTGTAAAGCTGATTTAATCATTGTCATTCCTATATATCTTTTTGCATCATCGTTGGTCATTCGATTAACTGCGATGGCTAATCTTATAGAGGTTTCCCATCTATCCAGGGTAGATGATATATCAGGGTTACAATCTAGGTCTAAGTATATACCAAAAGGATTTATTCCTTCTTGCCTTAATTTATCAATTGGTGAATCATTTTCTTCTTTTATGGCTCAAAAGCGAGAAGGCGGTTCCTCTGTGATTGGAGTTCTGAATATCTAAGGTCTAAATCTTAGGAGTATTTGAGGATTCGGGAATATCTAATGCGAGTTGTTTCAGCAGGTATGCAGCTTCTACCATGAGGATTTTCTTCATTTTTAAATTATACTTAGGTATATTTAATCTTTCTAACGTCGACTTAAGATTTCTATCTCGAGGAATCGGATCATGATTCTAAATCCATTATTCATCACCATGAGCAATATTCTTAGTCCGAATAGTAATTATCTAGGCCAGTGAGGATCATAATCTTCATAGTACTCAAAATCTTCTATTGATTCAGTATTCATAATAAGTAATCTAGTATAGATATGTCAGGGCTTTCTTCTTACTCATAAAGATTAATAATCTATGATTATAATGTGAATAATATTTCTAAGTTGTAGAAAAACTATTACTGTCATTTTACTTTTTCTTAAATTTTTTTTGAATATCTTCCTTAGAGAATCCTTTTCCCTAGTCAAATATAAAGCTCCTAATAGGCGATGGTTCCATTAATCCTGATACTTTTCTATCTAAATAGTTTAGGTTATGTAATTCTTTGAAGTCAATGTTCCATAATATTTATTATCTTGAATTATTTTTAAACTTTTATTAATTCATTATTACTACTCTGATAATCTTATGGTGAACTATTTCAGGTTCAATCTTCATCTTCTTCATCATTATGTTTATATACCAAATGATCTCCATATGTTGTATATTTTCAAGCTAATTCTGTCATTAATCTATTTATCAATAATCTATCGAATTCAATTAATCTTATTTGATGATGAATTGCTTCAGTCATTAATCCATTAAGTATAAAAATATTCAATCTTTCTTATTTGGTTTCTAAACTCTGTTCTAACATTCTCAATGTTTGTTTCATAGAATCTATGTGGTTTAAAATATGTTTACATTGTAAGCAATTTGGATAAGGTTCCTCCATTTCTAATCTACAGGCTCTAATACCAAGAATTTGACACTGAGTTCTACCATTGAATAGTCCCTCGAGTAACTTTGTTTCGCGACACTTGCTACAGGACCTCGAAAGGGACATCGGGAGTAAGAGAAGCGAGTTGTAGTGTCCCATAATTCGCAGGTCACAACTCGAGAACCACGATCAAGTTAGCCACCATTGGCTTTATGGGAATTAAGCCGCAGACTTCGTGCCAATTTGCAGAATAATTTGCGGAATATCACAAAATCCAAAAATTCAATCAAATTCAATCAATTCAAACCATCATACAATCTTAAGATTATCACAAAAATCCTAAACAACACTATCAATAAGAGAATCCACAATATCATGATAATACTTAGCGATTTAATTTGTTTCTTGATAAAATTTGATATTCTAAATCAACTTAGATGTGCTTAGGGTTTCATAATTTTGTTTTAAGTGAAAAACGGGGTTGGAGGCTCATCAAAGTTGAAAATCGGGTTGAATTGTATTTGGTTTCATGTGTGTTTACATGTTTGGAGGCAGCATGGATTGATTCTCGATCTATGACCAGAGTACGAGTTGCGACCACATGTGTATGTAATAAGCGTGGGAGTGGGGCATTGGGAGAAGGAAGGGTGTGACAGAAGAAAAATAGAAAAGGGTGTGAGAGAGGAAAAGGAAAAAATTTAACCTTAACTATAGAAAATATAATTGTTTAAAATTTAATTAAAATTCTTCTTATAAAGCAGAGACCCATTACAGCTAATTACCCTCCATTATATAGCCTGACAGGGTTGGAAGAGTAAAAGACTAAGGTGGCGTTTTTTTTACTAAATCTTGAATCTGCTTTTTGAGCTTAATGCAAGATAGTACTTAATAGCATTAAGTATTAAGTTGTTTGTGTTGGAGTTTTTCTTTTTAGTATGAATGAAATTAAAGTGTAACCAATTGGCTTGATTTTTATTCCTAAACGGTTATGCCTTTAGAATCCTTAAATACCATTTAAGGATATTGTTTTTAGCTTGAGTTTTATTCCTAAACGCTGATGTCATTAAAATCCTTAAATACCATTTAAGGATATTGATTATCTTTTCTTCCGTTTTCTGGAACGATCAGACAACGAGTCTTTAACCTTATCACTGTTTCTTGCCTTAACTCTATTTAATGGGAGTTTCAAACTCTCTTTGATATATCAGGAACAAAAAAAAAACCTTTCTCTATCAAATTCTCTCTTTGGTTCACTGAGTGATAGAATTACAAAAATTGTGTCCAGTTCGCCGGAGTGATTGCAAAGGTATTGTTGTCATCATTCGAAGGTTGTTTTATCTTGGGAAGTAGACATATGTCGAAGTCTCGAGCACCCTCTCGAAAGAAAGACGAATGCCTTTAAAAGGGTGTCTTCACTTTAGACTACGATCTAAGATTGTCCTTTGTTTTATGTATCTTTGTAATTTTTTTCCTCTTAACTCTTGATTTTCATTTCAAGTTGTACTATGGCCTTAGAGATAACAGAAGGTCTGATAAGAAAGGGGCGCACACTTCACCAGGAGTGAAGGTGAACTTTGTGGAACATGGTCAAGTTCCAGAAAAGCAACCTGTGAGGGAAGGGCTGCAAGTTGGGACCTAAGGAGGATCTCGAAGAAAAAGTTCAAAGGGAAATGCTTCAACTATGGGAAGCAAGGTCACAAGTCTTCTGATTATAGACTTCCAAAGAGGAATAAACCCACGGAAGCTAATGTGGTTGATGGTATCACTAAATATGTGTTTGACATCGACCTCACAGCAGTAATTTCTGAGGTGAATTTGGTGGGGTTTAACCCTAAGGAATGGTGGATTGACACTGGTGCTACTCGCCTGTATGTGTTATGTGAAGATGTTCTCCACCTTTGAACGATTGAATTGGAGAAAATGTGCTCATAGGGAACTCTACTACATCGGATATCAAAGAGGCGAGGCAAAGGTGGTCTTGAAGATGACTTATGAGAAAGAGTTGACTTTGAAAAATGTCTTATATGTACCTAAAATCCATAAGAACTTGGTTCTGGCTCTTTTCTGAATAGTCATGGATTTTGGTTGGTGTTTGAATCAGATAAATTTGTTCTATCAAAGGCGAGATATCGTAGGAGAAAGGATATATGAGTGGCAGTATGTGGAAGCTTAATGTAATGACTATAATTCAGTCAGAAATGAATAAAGCTCGTTCTTTTGCTTATATTCTTGAGTCATCTAATCTATGACATGGTAGATTAGGACATGTTAATTATGATACATTGCGTAAATTAATTAACTTAAAACATTTACCAACTTTCCAAATTGATGCAAAGCATAAGTGTGAAACTTGTGTTGAGACAAAACTGACCAGGTCATCTTTTCAAAGTGTTGAGACACAATGAACCTCTTGACTTAATCCATAGTGATATATGTGATTTGAAGCTTGTACAAACAAGAGATGGTAATAAATATTTTATTACCTTTGTGGATGATGCTTTTGAAATCTTTGTTATGTGTACCCTTTCAAGTAAGGATGAAACGACAGAAAATTTGTTCTCTACAAAAATGAAGTTGAGAATCAACTCTATAAGAAAAATTAAAGTGTTAAGAAGTGATCAAGGCGGTAGTATGTATCGCCATTTATTGACTTTATTACCGACATGGGATTATACATGAAACCCGCAGCTACCTTATTTACTTTAAATCGATGGAGTTGTTGAGCGAAAGAATCGCTCTCTAAAGGAAATGATGAATGCAATGCTGATAAGTTCTGATCTACCACAAAACATGTGGGGAGAAACCGTTTTATCTACTAATTACCTTTTGAATAAGGTACCTAAAAAGAAAGCAGAAAAGACTCCATATGAGTTATGGAAAGGAATAAATCCATTCTACAAATACTTGAGAGTGTGGGGATGTCTGGCTAAAGTGGCAGTTCTTTCACCTAAAGGTGAAAATAGGACCTAAAACTATTGATTGCATCTCATGGGTTATGCACATAACAGTGCTGCTTATCAATTTCTTGTTCATTAGTCGAATATTCCGGATATTCACAAGAACACGATAATGGAATCAAGGAACGCATTATTCTTTAAAGATGTATTTCCGTGTAAATCCAAAGTAGAGCCAAATTCATCAAAACGAGCGTTTTGGACTATTAATGAAAATAGTCAAGATGAAAATAACAATAGTGAGGTTGAACCTAGATGTAGTAAGAGAGCAAGGGTAGAAAAATCTTTTGGTCCAGATTTTCTAACTTACATGCTTGAAGGGGAACCTCGAACTTATAAAAAGGCAGTGAACTCTACAGAGGGTCTTATGTGGAAAGAGGCCATTAATAGTGAAATTGAATCCATACTACATAACCATACTTGGGAACTAGTGGATCTTCCACCAGGTTGTAAACCTTTGAGTTCCAAGTGGGTTTTCAAGTGGAAAAGGAAAGTAGATGGATCAATTGACAAGAACAAAGCAAGACTTATGATCAAAGGCTACAAACAAACTAAGGGCCTAAATTATTTTGACACATATTCTCTTGTAAGAATAAATTCTATAAGGATGGTGTTGATAATTGCTGCATTGAGAAACCTTGAAGCACATCAGATGGATGTGAAAACAGCCTTTCTTAATGGAGATTTAGATGAAGAAATCTACATGGGTAGCACGAAGGTTTTTCTACTGCGAAAGCGAAGAAAGAGAGTGAAAACTTGCTTAAATCCTTATATGGATTAATGACACCAGAGAACAATGGCATGAAGAGATTTGACAATGTTATGATGTCACATGGATTCAAAATCAATGAATGTGACAAGTGTGTGTATGTTGAATCGAACTGGATATGTCATTTTATTGCTTGTATGTAGATGACATGCTTATTGTCGGTAGTGATGATAAGATGATTGCATCTACCGAGATGTGTTCCGAACTCTAAGGTTTGTCATGAAAGACAGTGGGACTTGCTGATGTAATTTTGGGAATAAAAATCAAAGACCATCAGGAAGGACTCGTTCAAATTAGTCACATTATATTAACCAATATTCTTGGGAAGTTTGATAAGAACCATTTCACGGTATAGCGAACAACTAGTAGACGTAACTGCCTTATCGAATCGTGAAGGGGTAATATCTCAGTAGATATCTAGGGTGATAGGTAGTCTGTGTACTTAATGAGTTATCTGAGACCAGACATAGCCTATGCGTCGATAGATTGACGATACAGGTAGTCTTAAGACCTGCATGCATTGCTTGAGGAATTACAAGGGTTTTAAAATACTTATGCGTAATTTCCATGTTCTGGTTTGCTGCTAATACAAGATACCCCGCGGTACTTGAAGGATATGGTGATGCTAATTGGATATCAATGTTAAAGACTCTAAATCATAGTGGTTATGTGTTGCTCTGAAGATTCTGGAAGCAGTTTCATGGAAATCCTCGAAACAAAGCGGTTATTACCAAATCCACAATGGAATACGAGTTATAGCATTAGACAAATATGGGGAAGATCTTTGAATGATTCACATCATTTCTTAGGATCATATAGATAGCCCGAGGGCCTGTGCATAATATGCATCTGCTTGTGATAGTCAATCACACTTTATTAGTAAAGCACAAAGCGGTATCACAATGGTAGAATTCTATTGCTGTTAAATGCATTAGACACAATACCATTAGACAACTACTCTCAACTGGGGTTATCTTTGTAGATTATGTAAAATCTAAGGATAACATTGTGAATCTGCTAACCAAAGTGTTAAACAGAGAGTTGGTTGAAAAGTCATCGAAGGGAATGAAACTAAAGCCCATAAAAGAAGAAGTCAATACAATGGATACCCAACCTAGCTAACTTAAGATCCCAAGATCTAGGTTCAAAGGGACAACTAAATCGTAAGAACTTTGATAAAATCACTATGGGAATATTCCCTTGTTTGTTCCTATGATGAAATAGTGATGCTTGTAAATGGAAGGTTAAGTTATGCTTTTAATAATCCCGATGCAATAGAAAGTCAAAAAATAGTAAACTAAGCTACTCTTAGTTAGGAGATCACCTATTGTATACTAAACCGGTAGTTGACAGCCAGATTAATTTGTGGAATAGTGTGGTGTCGCATATCTCGATGCAACTATAGATGTCTCATTCATTGAGACTCATTTTATGGTAAGAAGTGGCTGCAGTTGCTCCCGACCCTTACTCGAAAATGTGCAGATTATGTCACAATAGTCCTTAGAGTTTATTACAACACTCTTGCCAAAATCATAGATTACAACTATTTTGTTAATATATTTTACAATGAATATCAAAAACACATGTCGGCCTTCTTCATAATTCCGGCCTCGGATGGCGCACAATCACCACGAATCATCCATCTGCACCTAAAGAATGTTTTCCTATAAAGGGTGATGTAGCCCAGTGGTGATAACCTGCAGAGGCTACTCCGCTTCCGTTTTCATGTAAGCGGTAGCACACTCTTACAATCATCCATGTAAAATGCTTAAATTTTCTACCATACGATCCTACATGCCATGAAATGAGATGTGGCTCGTCATGTACCTCGAGTCCCTCACAGACTCCTCCACACAATGCACATGCCAGTATTGGTAAACCATCATTGATGTTCTCATCGATGATCATTTTCCAAAACAAAATTCTTTTAATTTTTCTCAAACTAAAACTCATTTGGATATTGTACCTCAAATGATATTTTTGCTCAATAAACATGTCTTTTGTGGGTAAGCAATTTAGAGGTCTCATACTTGGGCTTTGCTTCTGCCTGCAAGCTTTATTTATTTGGACACATATGTATAACAAAAATTCTTTGGGGCTTCACGAAGAAGTACCTATCACCTTTGCTCCTACCTAGACATGATTTCATGCTCTGCGAATAGTGGAACTCCATTTGGAGCTTTAAATTCAGCGGTACACGACCCTGATCAGCACTAAGGATGGTGTGTGATGGCCTTCATATTCTACGAGCAGTGAACTCATTGAACCCAGTCGGCGTATCGAGCCCGCTCATCAACCACACGAGGATGGTGTGTGATGGCCTTTATCTGCCACCCGTTCAATCGATGTCCCGATGCATATGTGTGTGATTATATTTGTACCATGTCACATATACCAGTGGGACCATATTCATATGAATGATTTTATCAATATCATATCGTCGTGACATCTGGCATTATAAGCCCTGTGTAAATTTCTCTCACATTTAACTCATTCTGTATAATCCACTGAAACTATATCAACATGACATACAAATCATTACTTAGTCAAGTATTGAAGCACTTTATCCTCTAAGGCTAAATTATGACATAACATGTCTACACACAGGCCCTCGACATGCTGTATCAATATTGTATACACATGCAATTCATCACATGTCGATATATTAATACACATATCAACATTTCATCAATAAACATGTCATGCCATAAGTTAGTACACTTGGTGTTATGATGAATTTTAGCAGCGATGTGTGTGTAAAACTAGGAGAAGAAATTCATTTTAAAAAAATGGTAAACGATAATTTAGTTTGAAACGAGAATTTCTATATCTGCTGGATAATGAGACAAACTTCATGTTGAATTCGTCTCATGAAATCTGATTCTAGTTGAATTTCATTAGATTCCAAGACAGTCAAAATTTCTCACGTTTTGAAGCTATTTGGGTGTCGAGGTGACACATGGCATGACCGTATGGATGCCACATGACACCTTAGGAGTGTTGCAGCGTGGTAGTGAGAGAGAGGAAGGAGGAGAGAGAGAGAGAGAGGCGGACATGAAGACACATGGTATTCAAGTGGGTATTAATTTAGACCATTATTAGAATGGAAAGAAAGAGGAAAAGGAGGGAGAAAGTGGAAGTAAATTAGAGTAATTTGGAGTATTGACAAGAAAATTGGACAAAGATGGGACCAAAAGGAAAAAGAAAAGAAGAAGAAAAGGAAGAAAGAAGAAAAGAAGAAACAAAAAATAAAAAAAGGAAAAATGTGAAGAGAACATGTGGCAAGGAGGAAAATGATGGAAGTTCACATATAGTGAGGCAGAATGAGATCAAAAGAGAAGAAGGAGGAAAGAAAGGCAGGGGAAGAAAACAGGATAGAAAAGGAAGAAGGGAAGGAGGAGAGGAAGGAAAATTAAAGAGTTTTCAGTGGGTTTAAAATGATTAGAAGCTCAATTGAAGGAGTCAAATGAATCCCTTTGCAGAACTAATTGAGTACCAAATCTTAGTTGAAAAGTCAAATTAGGAAGGTAGGAATTTTCTGCCAGTTATTTCTAGCTAAAGTAAAACAAATATGGATTTTCGCCGGGCCGAAACTGACGGTGAGTTAAATCCCAAGGTACGGAGATTGAATAGTGGAAATTTTTTGGAAGTAGAATTGACGTTGGGTTAATCGATTT
Source organism: Tetrastigma voinierianum (assembly GCA_016808115.1). Taxonomy (NCBI): domain Eukaryota; kingdom Viridiplantae; phylum Streptophyta; class Magnoliopsida; order Vitales; family Vitaceae; genus Tetrastigma; species Tetrastigma voinierianum. Next base: position 187,006 of record JAEQBH010004131.1, on the reverse strand, counting down.
AGATAAATCATTAAATTTTACGATTAATTCCGACGGTCCCGGACGTATTTGATTAGTTTTGATCCGGGACAATCTTGAAGTTTTATTATGTTGTTATTACAAGTCCAATAACCATCATTGTTGTGATTAATGATGTAAAGATGATTCGTTGTTAATTGTTGTCAGTTATCTTATCGTGATGATTCTGGAAGAATTAATAATCTCTTGTTTTGATATCAAATGTTAATATATTGTTGGAGTGTGTGACCTTTGAGTCATATAGTGGAATGAAACACCATCATGTAAGGAAGTCATCGATTCATCTGGAGTTTGAAATCTTGTCATAACTCTCATGTTATATAACATAATCATATCACAAAGTAATATGTTTACATTCATGTTGTGATGCCATAAGTGATTACCAAAAGGTGTGTTTTCATTAATGATTAATCATATTCATGATGGTGTTGAATGTGGAAGTATTGACGTGAAAGATATGTTGATTAAACCTGTAGCGAGATATCGTTATCATGGGTTGGAAATGTTACTTTTGATTCTCATGATGTATATTATCGTATAATAATGAACATGTTGCATTTCATATGTTTGGGTATATCAGTGGGTAAAGTTAATAATGTAAACCAGTTCATATTACCATTTCATGATGAATCTGTGTTGAGTTAAAAAGTAAGGATGATCAAAGTGAACCTCAGTTTATATCATGAAAAATATGTGTTGGTGGAGCAGGATAAGAGTGGGTCTGCCACCTCGGTGAAGGCCAGAGTCATTCAGTTATACATGATCGGGGTGAAAGGCGATAAAAATGTTGAAAAGGTGTACGACATCCTATGGTGTAAACTTGAAAAATCTGTGGCCCACAAATGCATAACACACGGGATTTGATGAAATAAAATGAACATTTGAGGATTTTCCATTTCATCTTGAGTTTTAAAAACAAAAGATTTGTTTGAAGAAAGAGTCATGGGTGACCCTGATGATAGGTTTCACGCCCCTGGCATTTGCGTGTGTGAGGGGAGTAAGTCAGGACTGGGTTATGGCATGAGAATTCATCTGTTCAGCGATAATGATATTCCATGTAGGATTGCATTTGTATGGAATTTGTGGTATGATGTGTGTGTTCCATTGCATGAGCAGCCAGGTGGGAGTAGCCGCATGCGAGGAATTTCTCTATTAAGCATTACTCACCGTTGTGGACCTTTTCAGGTATAAGGGTGTGCGAGAGCGGCTCACGGCGGACGATGATTATGAAGGAGACCGATGTGACCTTGATATTACCTTTGTAAAAAGTATTTTGTAGTATAAAGAATTGTAACCTCAGAAATTTGGACTATTGTCAAAATGGTGAGTATATAGTATTTAAGAGGTCGTGATCGGACTCTTGGTGTATTTGCAGTATACCACAGTTGTTTTCAAACATGACAAAGGGTATTTTGTAGGCATAATTGAATTTTTCGTAAATTTAATGTGAAAATATGGAAAGTTAGAAACCCGAAAATTGTAAAAACTTAAGGACAAAATCGTAAATTGTCCAAAAAGGGGCATCAAAGACATGGATTAATAGGATTAGAGGCCAAAGTATAAATGAGGTGGAATGTTCTCATTGTGAGGAGGACCAAAAGGAAATAAAGAAGGTTTAATTATAAAGAGAGGGAGACCAAAAATAATCCATTTTGGTCTGACAAAACTCAGAGAAGAAGGAGGAGGAAGGAGAGAGAAGAGGAAGAAAGGAAATCAAGCCAAGGTATGGATACGAAGCTTTTGTATGGGTTTGGTAGATTTTGTCCAAAATCTACTTGGGTATGGATTGCTAGGGTTTTCTTTGGACATTACTTTGGTTCCCTTATCTAGGGTTTTGTTGGGAATACATCCTAACTCTAGATTTAAGGGAAGTTGGGTTGAAAATCCCTAGTTGACAATAAGTAGATATGGAATCCTTCACAATTCCAAGGTTTTGTAGAGTTGGGTGGGCTTGGTACGGAATCTTGGATTCTTTGACTAATTAAAGTATTAGTGGAGTTGTTTTGAGGGATTCCATATTTAGTTTTTGATGAAGGATGTCCTTAGAGTAATCTATGGAAGAAAGTGCGCGAAATGAAGTGTTTGAGTTTGTTGACATATACAGGCGGTGGGGGGTGATCTGGGGTACCCCTTTGGAGGCGGTACCGATGCAGTATGAGTAGCAAAGCGGTCGTGCCTCTCAATCGGAGTGTCGGGTACCGCCGCCTAGAACTGAATCGAGTCTGATCAGTTAGGCGAAATCTTGATCTGGTGGTTCTGACCCTGTTTTTCTTTATTTTTGCGTATTTAAGCTAAAAATTCGCATACGAAGTATGAAAGGATGAAATTAAGTGAAAAATATATAAATTGCCTCGCGTATCGGCGAAAGTTCGATGGGATCAAAGTTCATGCCGAATAATAAAGTTAGGAAGTTTAAGATGTATGTCGTAGGAATGCCTAAAGCCCAGTATTAAATGGCTGACATCTGCTTAGTGCTACGACACTCTGATGCGATTAGTCTTGGCCTCTTGTTAATCTTATGTCGCTCTGATGATTAGTGCTTGGCATCTGGCCCAGTCTTTCACGACACTCCTGTTACGATTAATTGCCCGGCCTCCTAATTTAGTGCTGCGGCACTCTGTTCTGATTAGTCTGCTTTGGCGCCTCCTTTTGAAATCTTCTGGCACTCCCATTACGATTAGTGTTTGGCCTCACATTGGTATCGACACTCTGATACGGTGTGAATTAACCCCGGCACTCTGTTAGTGCTACGGCACTCGGTGATTAGTGTTTGGCACTCCTGGTAGTGCCTCGGCACTCTTGTTACGTCGGTGCCCGGCACTCCACAGTGGTACTCACGACACTCTGATACGATTAATGCTCCCGACCTCCTGATACGATTGGTGCTTGGCCTCCTTTGTGCTTTAAGCCTTGTGTTGTCTAATCATCTTACATTATACTTATTGTGTTTGTGTCTTACTCGGGTTATTAGTCTTGTGCAGAGTATTCCCATAGTTATATGATAATATTTGAATAATGAATAAGAGGAAGCGAGAAGTGTATCGTTACGATGTGTATGTGCCTCAGGTGTTTGAATACGAATAATCTACGTAGCTCTACGGAGACCGAATAAATATGAGTCTGTTATAAGTATAAGTTATGTATCACGAATGGCTGCAACTCCTACGGAGACCAAAATAAATATGAGTGCATTATAAGTACAAAGTTACGAAGATCACAGATAAGCTACATTATAAGCATAAGTACTTGTATAAGTCCATGATATGAATGCATGAAATTTCTAATATCTGTTATTGTTATATGCTTATTATAACCTCTGTATATGCATGGCCTATGTTTCCACTAAAGGCGTGAAGCTTAGCGAGTTTTAATCCGTGTGAGTACGAGGAAGAAAGGCCGGTATTCCGCGTGCATCGGACGACACACGAGTAGGGTTCATCAACATGGAGTTTGCACTCGTCCCGATGAAATGTAAATGTATGAGTTTTTGAATATAGAAATGGAAAATCTTGTATGTGTGACATTAACAAAAACACCACTACGATTGGTAGTTTATTTTGGACTTTATGCAATATATTGATATAGTTATAAGACTTGGATATACGATGTTTGATAGAAAGCGGTGGTAAAAAGTCCAGTCACATCATGTTCTCGCCTTTGAACGGGTTGGGGTCCCACTGTTTGGTTGGACCGGGGAATCGGGGTGTGACCTGGGCTATGAAATTAGGTGTTTTATTTTCACATATTTATATTTAAATGTGAATGAATAGGTCTCGATGAGGGATGTATATTTGGGATAACTGGACATATGGACCTTGTGTGTGGTCATTACTATTTTGTTGAGACCTTGAAAGTTCAGGTTTATGATTATCTTGTGTACAAGTTGTATGTTGGTAGAGCTCACCAGAATAAAGGGACTCTGCCCAGATTTTGTGAAAATATGGATCCTTATAAATGGGACTGTGATTGTGGTATCGGGTCATATCGTACGGGAATTCCCAGGAGTTGGCGGTGCATCGATGAGACCCCGGGTTTGGGGCTTCACAGTATGAGCACAAATGCCAATCACTAGCATGGCTGATTAAGGACTCAGTATCTTTTCATAAGGTCTGAAGCAGCGTGAATCGAGGTTTGGACGAAGATATAGTTATCAGAGTTTAGATTACCTTGGGAGCCACCTCTTAGGCCAATCCACTATTGAGCCAATCCACACAATAGCGTGCCGAAGGGTTGTAGGATCATTTTGGCAACTCATGTAAATGCAAATTTTCAACCCAAATTTGCTCCGGAAGCAGCCCTTTAAACTGACTACAAACCCGTCCTATGCCATTAACATGGCACATCACGGTTCCAACATCAGCCCAAAACAATAGCCCAGAGGCTAGAAGTAAACCAAAGTAGGAAGAATCCCTACCTCTTGAAGCGTAGCCCCTGGCCAATCTGAACTTCTCCTTGGTCCACGGAGTTCAGGTCGGTTGGAGCAGTAGACTTTCCTTTTTCTCCCTCCATTCTCTCCATTTCTTCTCCAGTCCCTCTCCTTTTCTTTATATATATATACTGTTCCTTTCTCTCCTTTCCTTTTTCTCTTCTCTAACTTTTTCTTTGTAGCTGCCCTTCACCCGAACTAATTTCCTCCCATTTTTTAAGCATGCCCATTGGCATGCATGTGGACACATGGCTTGCCATGTGTCACACATGCATTTGCCTTGGCATGTCTTGTGACACATTGCTTGCTATGTGTCACACATGCATTGGGCCTTGTCATGCATTGTGACACATGGCTTGTCATGTGTCATCTGATACCCGTTGCCTTGAAAAACGTGAAATTATGTATGTCTCGGATTCAACGAAATTTGCATGGGTAACTAAATTTGTGAGGCGGAGAATCAACGGTGGTCAGTTTCGTCGTTGAGAGTGCAAAAATTAGGGTTTCGTTTATCACGGTAGTGGCAAGTTCATGATATGTTTCTCCCCGTTTTTTGGAAAAGTTCAAATTTACCCAGGTTTTAAACCTATGTAAGAGTGAAGTGGGGCTGCTTCAAAGGGAATTGAATAGGGCACAATTCCTATTAAACTCTTACAAAACTAGGCGCATGTTCATGGCCAAAACGAACATAAAAATGGGAACTAGAAAATGTTAGGAAGATTCCTGTGTGACGTATGTCATCCTCTACACAAATGTGAGCAGTTCCAGGAGGAGGAGGCGGGGACGGAGGAGGAGGAACATGTGTCTCCTATTTAGTTAGTAGAGTAAGCCTACTTCTACAATGGAAGGTTCAAAGGTTAACACCTACCTCTCCTATGTAGGTTTCAACCATTGTATTCTATCATAAGTGAGGGTTCCTAGGTCTTGTCTCTAGGTGTGAATTTCATTCATGTGAGGAATTGTTGGAGTTTTTCCTTTTTAGTATGAATGAAGTTAAAAATCGGTTGGCTTGATTTTATTCCTAAGCGGTTATGCCATTAGAATCTTTAAATACCATTTAAGGATATTGTTTCTAACGATTTTCATTCTGAAATAGTTATGCCATTAAAATCCTTAAATACCATTTGAGATATTGATTCTTTTCTTCCATTTTTCTGACGTTGAGACCATTGAGTCTTTAATAAATCACCATTTTCTTGCCTTAACTTCCATTTAATGGGAGTTTCGACTCTCTTTAGAATATCAAGAACAAAAAAACCTTTCTCTGTATCCAAATTCTTTTTCTCTTTGGTTCACCAGTGATAGAATTTGATATTATGTCTAGTTAGCGAGTGTTGCGAAGGTCTTTGTTGTCATCGTCAGAAGGATTGTTTATCTGGGAAGCGAGCGTCTATCGAAGTCTCGAGCACCCTCGGAAGAAGATGAATCTACTTTAAGAAGATTGTGTTGTACAAGACTCGATCTGACATTGTCCCTTATTCTTATGTATCTTTGTAAAAAAAAATTTCCTCTTCTTCTCTTGATTTTCATTTCAAGTTATTACATAGCTAAGAATATGTTTTTAACGCATTGGGTAGTTAGTATGGATGTGTGGAATGAATTATTTCGATTCTCAGCCATAGCCCTCACCTTACGCCCTTAATAAGGATAATTTGGTTTTAACTATAGTCGCGGGTTTTAGGGGGTTCGGGTTTATTTTCTCAAATCCGAGACGGGTTCGGGTTAAAATTTTTAATTTTAATATAATAACAATAAAAAAACAAATATAAAAAAATTAAAAAAAAAACAAAAATCAAAGTATAAGCAGGCGGGTTTGAGGAATTTTCCATCTCGATCAACCCACCCAGTTTAATTTTAAATTAGACTGAGCTTAGGAATTGAAAAAAATAAGCGAGTCGAGTCGAGGATGGGGCTGGAGTCCCAAGCCCAGATTGTCATCTCTAGTAGTGAGTATTCTTCCAGCCTTAAACATTGAAGCTGATGGTGGAGTTTTTATTATGCGGTGGAAGATGACTTACGAATAAAACCAAATATGTTCACTTTTTTATACATAAATTCTTTTAAAAATTTCAATAAGAAGTTACGAAATTTAAAAAAGCAGCAGCAGCCAAAATAGACTTCAGTTGAGCAAAAAAAACAAACAACTAGTTGAATAACAATGGAATAGGTGGGTGTCAAAAAAAAAAAAAAAAAACTATGGAATAGGCAGGAGCAACAAATACAAATTCAGACAAAACATGAAGCCTTAAAACAATAATATACACTAGATTTGAAACTATTGTCACTATTTCCGCATCATCACGATTCACATCCATACTATACATATGAATGTGAACACCATAGGAGACAACTTAGAGAAAAAAAAAAGAAAATCCAACTTCAGGGGCTCATGAGCCATTTCCGATCATGCATCATCATCTGTCCCCTAATTCCCTCATCTATCCTCTCTTGAAACCAAAGTAGAAAGCGGAGACTTGCTCGCCAAATTATCATCCCGAACATCGCATGAGTGCTTGCAAGATAAACTTAAACTAAACATGCACCTCTTCGAGGCAGGTCTTTCATCACGGCCTTTCTTCATGCTCTTGGTACACTCCTTATAAGCCGCCAGAAAGGGATCTTCTTCCTTCTTTCTGAATGAGCTTCTAGAAGGAGGCCCCTGGAAGGTGCACGGCGGAAGAGGGATCTGTGAATCAATAGAAACCCTACCCTTCTCCACGGGGCAGGGCGGAGGTCGTAGCATTATCACAAAATCCGCCTCCGCTGCAGCTTTTGGGTACTGGCGATCTTCATCATCACGCCGGGCCTTGCAAACCCCCGGCTTGTTCTCCCAGGCAAAGGGCACGCTCCCTTGTGATGACGAGTGGACTTTGCTCTGATTCATATGGAGAGGCTAATAATAATAATAATAGCTCAGTTGGTTTGGTTAGGAATTAGGATGTTGTTATATAGGATGTTGGCTCCGGAAATATGTGTGTATATATATATATATATATATCAACGGGGCCAAACATATAAAACATGAACGTGGGTGAAGGGATGGACTTGATTTAGCTTTTAAACGAAATCAAAGAGACTCCTGGAAAGTGACGAATAAATGTTTGGGCCCATTGGAGAAAAAAGACCGGCTTATGATTTGTCCATCATGTAAGTCATGAAAGAAACGTAGACAAGTAGGCAAAAGAGGCTACAGAATGTGACAGAGTTGGAAAGATTGACTGAGTTCACGCAACAGTACCTCCGCTTGTTGACATAAAGAGGTGTGCTAAATTATGTACTAACTTAGATGTCCCTAATAATGTTTTGGTTATTACTTGCATTGTCGGGTCTGTTCTCTTTTGTGTATGCCTCTAGAGTCCAACCAGAACCTGCTCAAAATGTGATGCCCAAAACAACGTATTATATTTGTAAGTTATGTCTAACCCATTATATTATATTTCACATCACTAAGGGTCAATTGATATAGGCAAATCATGATAATGAAAAAAAAGAGAGGCCTTAATCATCCCATATCTCATAAGTTTTGTTTGGTTCAGAACCAGGAAATTTTGGGAGTGCAACCCAAAGATTTTGTCTATACTTCAATTGCCTATTATTTTGAAGAGCATAAGAACCAGTCAGTAATCAAATCATCGTATAAATGCACCTAACATTCCATACAAATTTAATTTCGTGACTGGGAAGAATTAAAGAATGAAAACTTAGTTGGGACATTTAATGACTTTTACTTTTCTTCCATAGAAATAACTGGATGTTTTTTTTAACACGTAAGTCGAAATCCCAAGGCTGGCTCATGTGGAAAATGGCTAATCCTTTATAAGTACTTACTATGAGTGGTGGTCTGGGGACAAATTGGGCGGGTAATTGGACCAGCATGGGCTGACCAGATATTAATCATACTCATTTGGAGAGGGACTTTATATTTTAAAATACCATTGGTATTGTGAAAATGCAAAGAGGCATACTTTTCCTACGAAATATTTGGACGTTTATATACTATCATATATATATAAAGTGAACATTATTGAAATACTAGATGCTTGATTTTCCCAGCAATATGGGAGTTCATATAGTCAAACATTCATGCAAGATATCTATACATTTCATCTCAACTAAGAATTAATGTACCTTTATATTAAAAAAGAATGTAATCCATCTATAAAAAAATTATTATCTTATCTCTTACTCAAATTTTTATTACATCAACGGCAAGAAATAGAGTTTCTAAAATTGAAAGAGTTGGATTGAGACATTACCTAGAAACAAAGGTTTTATCACTGGGGTACAAATTACGTATGGACTATGGTTTTAGGCATTACGGTCAACTTTGGACGATTTTGTGATTGTGAGTTCACTTGTCCTATATGTTAGTTACCTAGATCGTCTGATCTCCGGAGCATCAGCGGTGTGATATAAACCTACAAAAGAAAAGGGGGGTCCGACAACAGTGCCGACCGCCTCTCCGATGATTAAGTCAGCAAAATGATAGAGAAGAGGAAGAAGGGAGATCGCGCAGTTGGAATTACATACCTTTCCCTCATGGGGAATATATCTATTTTATACTCTAATTTCTCCTTGATTATAGGGAAGATAATCTTGTGATTTTGGTGATAAAATCTCTCTTTCCTTATCAAAGACTGATTCTCCCTTATTAAGGATTTACGTTTTTTAGGCGTATGAGATTGGGATATTGGGAGATTCGTGGATATATATCCTGCGCATAATTTCCTCCTTAATATATTTATCCATAACAAACTTCTGATATGCGGTAGGATGACCGACTGGGGGACTCGGGATCCCAGCTGTGAGGTTTAGGGACTCCTGCAGATACAGTTGGACAATTCCACATGGTTTTTAATATGGTGGAATTAGATGTCTTGGTAGCTTCATGATACTGAGGCCGGCGGGTGGGCTCAGTGGTATTTGGACCTATTGAGGAGCTAGTCTAAGCCTAAAACCCACAATACTCACAATGCCCCTCTTTTTCTTCGACTGGAAGATTATGCCCTTCTAGTTTAGGAAAATCATCTTCGAGGACCACAAGTATGGGAGTGGAGATTATTAAGCTGCATTGTATGTTCCCGATGCGTGCATGGCGGGTGACGTTTCGATGATGCTTTCAATGTGCCTTTTGAAGTTCCACCCCTATATATATGGGGGTGAATCTTCGAAGTCTATAAAGTTTTCAATGGATTCCTCTTCCGTTACACAAAGCTTCTTTTCCCTATTGTGATTTCTTCCCTCACCGGGTGTCACATGGAATTAAATAAGGTGGAGGATTATGGAGGGAGCTTCAGTCTATGATTGTTTTTGCTTATGGCTATAGATGTTTGTGCTTTCAAACCACATTATGCCTGAAAACAGACAGAGATTAGGATGGCATGCGACTACGCCAGCCCACTTCCTCGAGTTTTGCGAACCAAGGTTCCCCCACTCCCCTCGGCCCCAACTGACCTTGAGTCGAGAAATTCTGAGATAGATCTGGACAAACGTGGCATCCAGGAGGAGGGGTGTCGTTGTGAGAGGAAGCAGTCGACTTCTTTTCCTATGTTAGTTTAGGTCATTTTGGGAGATTTTTGTTAGGGGCGCCGTTTTGCTACCAATATGCGTGTTATTTTTTGTAATCCTTGGCACTTTTTAGCTCATTTTAATGAAATATGAAGATTCCAACAGGACATGAGTTGTGTTTGATAAAAATTCCAGAATGACAACAACCGTGTCTGGACTTTTTATTTTAAAAGTGCCAGCAGGATGACAACCATGTCTGGACTTTTTTTTAAAATGCTAGCAAGACAACAACCATATCTAGGTTTTTTTTTTTTTTTATTTAATGCCAGCAAGACAACAGCCATGTTTGGATTTTTAAAATTCCATTAGGATAACAACCATATCTGAGCTTTTAAAAATGTCAGCAAGACAACAACCATGTCTGGACTTTTAAAAATGTAAAACCCGGGAAAAATTTAATTTTTCTGAAAAATGGTAAAATGGTAATTTCGGTTGGAAACATGAAATTTAGGTTGGAAACATGAAATTTACTAGATCTTGGATGACAAAACGGACTTCACCGTTGAATTTGTCTATAAAATCTAGTTACCTATCAAATTCGTCGAATTCAAAAGGAACGGTCGAGATTTCCACGTTTTGAGCGTCGGGTGTCCGGGTGACATGCATATTTGTATAATGGATGCCACATGGCGCCTTAGGAGATGGACACATGGCATGATGACCATGTGGTGTAGCAAGTGACACATGGAATTTGGATAAATGGCCTAGATTGAGTCATGTGTCAAATGAAAAAAATAATGGAAAGAAAAATCAGAAAATAGGAAATATTGGGAGAAATATCTTAGGATTTGACCAAACAAAGAAATGAGAGAGATGAGACAAATTCGGTGGATGAGAAGAAAAGAAATAAGAAAAATAAAGAAAAAAAAATAGAAAAAGAAAGTCAAAATGAGAAATAAAGAAAAAGAAAAAAAAAAAAAGATTGGGAGTGGAGCAAATAGGGGAGTTCGAATGGATAAGAAAGAAAAAAAGAAAGAAAAGAGGAAAATGAGGAGGAACCGAACAGAGAAAGATAGAGAGAGAAAAAGAAAAATGGGCTTTCACCTTCTCTCTAAGATCTACGGGGATCGGGTCGTCGGTTTTCGTTGGAGCAAGAGGCAAAGTCTGTTCATGCAACAAGAGCTACGAGTGGGTACCAAAATCTGGGAGTTTGGTCAAACTCCAAGAGGTAGGAAATTTTCCTACTTTGATTATTTTTAGACTAAAAGCTATTAATGGCATGGGTTTTCTTCGAGTGCGTGTTGTGGGTGTTAGTCTAAGATTTTGGGGACTAAATAGAGGGAAATTTTGGGGCCAGTTAGGACAGATCCGGTGTGTTGAGATTTGGTTTGATCTCGGGTTCGGTAATGATGCGGGTTTTTGTGGTGTGTTTGGTATTACGTTGATTTGGTGGCGAATGGAACCCGAATGGTTCATGGCGATGAAGGAATGATGTGGCCGTCCGGGGTGTCTCATTGACCCTTACCGTCGACACCAACGGAATATATGTCTCGTATCACGAGACACGCCTTGAGTAAGCGTTAAGCCAGATTTGTACGTCAATACTCATTAAGAATACATCAACTATATACCATAGTTCGAGGAGTTATTACATTACTCTTAGCAAAACATATATCAAAAGTTAGAGTTCTAATACATGTTTACAAAGACAATGTCAAGCCCGCAATCATTTCTTTCGTGGCCTCTAGTGATGAATCCTCCTGTACCTCCTGTGCTTAGAAATAATGATCCCTCAGAAACAAGTGAAACAGCGCCAGGAGTGGTGATAATTTTCCTACATGGGTTACTCCCACCCTAAGTGCATGTAATATGACAAACACCTCAAAACGTCGAATTCTACTTGAATGTCTACATGCCCAATCCATGTCTCGGTCTCCACTTCTCCCTCTCACACATGCTAAACCCAGTCACGACAAAAATACAGTTTTCAAAACAAAAGGTTTGTTCTCGAAAACCTACTATAGGATTTCGGTAAATATATTTGGATGTGTCTCAGAAATTGAATTGTTTACAGGGTAATTCTACGAAGCAGTCGTAGATTCGATACCAGAGATGAAGCTGTTGGACAACTCTCCCAAAGGCAATTCTTGAATCTTCCTTGAAATTCCTTTTCCTGGCAGTTTTCATTTTATTTCATTTTCTTTCATGTCATGCCTCCGCACCTACCATCTAATTGCCAGGTGCATCATGGAATGCGATATACCATTTCCACACAATTCATGCTAATATATTTTACGTATATATTAACAAAATTTAATTCACATAATTCATGTTATTCAGAACTAAGTAATAACACCAAAATTAAAAGCTCACATGGGAAGCAATAACAAATCCAAGCAATTGTTGCTGGATCATGACCTTTAGAAATCGCATAACATATCCGTGACGGTGAGACCACTAGGCTCGGCCTTTGTTCCTGCGGCCACTAATAAGGGTTTTCTCCACTCGGTTTAGATTTTGGGGCCAGAAAGAAACACAGCCATCAAAGCCTCGACAAATCCCCATCCCATTAAATGGCTCTTGGCAAGAATAAACCAAAGTAGGAAAGATCCACCACCTCTTGGAGTTGTGAACTCCTGAAAATCGGTGTCCATCGTAGCCCTTATGTGATAAGAACAACTTTGCTTCATGGCAGACGAGAGCCCAGACGTCGGCATGCAAAGAAAATCTAGAGAGAAGTCTTTCTCTCTAAAAACATAGTTCTCTGCCCTCACGCGTTTTCTCAAATACGGAGAAGATGAAAGTCTTTTGTCTTTATTTTAATCTTTTAGCTTAATTCTCATTTGTGTCCCTTTGGTTTGTTTTTAAAAGCTTTTTTGACACATGGCTTAATAAGTCATTTATCTCACATCCTCTCACTAATGCAACATGTGTCACATAGTGCGTGTAGTAGTGTTTTTCATCATAATATACTCATGACCATCATCACCCTTTGACACCTAGTTGCCTCAAAGAAAATGTGGAAATTACATTTGTCTACCGGATTAATGAGAGTGACGTGGTAGTTGATTAGATTTGAGGACAATTCAGCGGTGAAGTCAGTTTCATCATCAGAGATCTAGAAATTTTTGATTTTGACCCGATTACCATTTGCCCTTTTGAAAAATGGGGCTGCCAGGTTTTACAGGGCCCAGAGAGGTGCCGCATTTTTATGTGGTCATTTTGTGTGTTGTTGCTTGATTGAATAACCGCGTTGTGTGAAAGATCATGTTGGTATGTTTTCTTTTGATGGATGTGAATTATATGTAAAAAATATAATTATCCATGTTTTGGTAATATTGCATATAGTTCTCATTATGCATGTAATATGACATAGCATGAAATGGCATGTCTGCATTTCATATGCACAGGGACATTGGGTCGAGTCGGGTGTGTATGCATGGTATTGGTTATTCACCGTTCTTGGTGAATATGTGGTGAGCTCGGAAATGGGACGACGTCCAAAATTGAGACTCACGGTTGCATAACATTAAAATAAATAAATATCGTGTGTTCAGCCCTTAGGGTGAAAGACCCAAATTTTATTCTTGGTTAGACGTATGTATCCAGTGATGAAAGTTCGCGAAAGTGTCGGAAGGCGTGCGAAGCCTACAATGAGACCCCGGAAATTCGAGACCCACAAAAACACACAGAAATTTGGTAAATTCAAATGACAATTGGAGGGTTATCCAATGGGTTAAGTCATTGGGTGAAACACCAATGACTAGTTTTCACACTTGGCATTTCATGTGTGAGGGAGTCGGTCAGGACTCGGATTATAGGCATGAGAAGTCTCATCTCATGCATGACATGATATATTCCATATAGGATTGCATTTTCTGTGTGGAATGTGGTTTGATGTGTGTGCGCCATTGCATGAGCACTTAGGTGGGGAGTAGCCCTTATAGGAGAATTTCTCTACTGGGCATCTCACCCTGTTGTGGGACCCCCTTTGGTGATGTCTGGGAGGCATGCTCGTGGTGTGATTATGAAGGAGGCCGATGTGTGGCTGATATTACGTTTGTTAAAAGTATTTTTGTATAAAGAGGTATGGGGGTTCTTTTGAGACTGTGTCTAAATAGTTGGTATGTAGGTATATGAGTAAGAGGGTGATGATCGGACTCTTACGGATTTTATCGATAAGTGGTTTCTTTTCATATTTTAGATTTAAATGTGTGAATGAATGGATAAAACAAAGGATGTATATTGTTGGGGATATGGTGGATGGACCTGTGTAGTCGATACTACTTCTGAGACCACCGGATAGGTTATTATTATCTTTGTTCTCGGGTTATATGTTGGGTAGAGCTCTGAACAAGGCTACTGATTTGTGAAAATATGATCCGATAGATGGGACTGATGTGGTGTCAGGTCACCGAGAAAATCAAAGAGATTCTGCGAGTTGTGAGGTTGTCACTTGGGACTCTCTCAGGAATTAAGGGGCGTTATAGCTTGGTGTCCCGAGCCTAGTTGTGATTACCACCAGGGAACTAGGTGGGGTATCCACGATTGATCTTTGGGATAAATGGCTGTCATAGTTAGTATCGAGTTAGGTATACCCAAATGCCTAGTTAGTAAGGCATATGGGTGTAGAACACGGCATTCTGTGCATTGATTGCTTTTATGTTCTCTAATATGTTCCCACGGGAAGATATATTGTGATTGTGTGGAATATAGCAAGTATTCAATTTGTATAGAAATTGAAGAATGCTAGAAGTTGTAAATGTAACACCAGGGGTTCGAAAAACGAATAACCATGATTACGTAGGGAATGGTTATTTATTAGTGTTGGCATTATGCACCCTTAATGTGATAATGAAAAGAGATGGCAAGTCGAGGCAGACGTAAGAGATTGAAAGTCAAAAACAGGACGATAGCCAACCACCTTGCTTTGATCCATGACATTGTGGAGTAATGGGCCCTACATTTGCCACAATTTCTGATTCTAGTCACGGCTGGTGGTCGAGAGGTGGTGACCTCAGGGTTTAGACATCATCTCTCAGTTCGGAGGAGGGGACGGTGGTGGCGACCATTGGTTGGCGGGTAGAGAGAGTGTTGGAGGCTGTAAGGTTACCTTCAATGTGACACGGATCTGTTGGCGACGTTTCAACTGGGGTGAATCCGAGTATGGTGGGATGGGTTGAAAGCCTAAAGGATTAGGCTATGACATGGCGAGATTTTCGAGCTCTTTATGAGCCAAGTTTTCGAACATCAGCTATGTATGCGAGGCTCGCGGGAGTTTCTCAGGTTGAGACAAGGATCCATGGCAGTCTTTCGAATCGCTGGCTAAGTTCACCCGAGTAAAACACGTTTCGGGATGATTATTTGACTACGAGATAAGCGAGTCGAAAATTTAAGAATGGTTTGAAGTTGTCCATCCGGGGCAAGGTTGCAGGACTTCTCCTGCAGGATATGGACTTTATGGTCAGCACAGCTATAGCTATAGAGAGAGAGAGAGAGAGAGACACAGAGAGAGAGAGAGAGATTTATGATGCCCAGAGCATCCGAGATGCAAGTGCTAGTGAGAAGAGGAAGGAGGATCAATCTTCTTCTAGTTCGGGAAAAAATCATAAGACTTCTATCCCACGGGGATTTCAAGGACGGGGTCGCGGCTATCAGGGCCAAGGCAAAACCAGGGCTTCCAATCAGTCAAAACCGCTGACATGTTTCCATTGCCATCAGCCCCAAACATGTGAGGTGGGATTGCCACTTAGAAGCGAGATCGGGGTTTTGGTGGCTGATCCCGGTCGTCAGTAGAATAGCGCGAACCGCAGTTTGTTCCTTTTCACCCAGTGCGAGCGGAGGACCAATATCAATCCCGGGGTTACGTACAAGCGCCTTACGCTATACAAACAAGTCGAAAGAGGCCAAGGTGGGCCGAGGCCGGGACCCGGGGCTCACGGGCCGAGACCCCGAGGACCTAGGGAGTTCTATGCCATCGCTCACCGGACTAGCCTATGGGTAAAGATATTGTTTGATTCTAGCGTATCGTATTCTTTTGTTGTTGCATCTAGTGTGGATGTTTTAAGCTTAGAGGTAGAGACCTTGGAAAGAATGAACTCATATGAGTTCTCCCTAAGGACTAGGGTGAGTTGTCCCGGATATGTCGGGATTGTGAGTTAGAAGTCTCGGGGATTAACTGTGATCGGTTATGGGTGATGGATATGTTGGATTTTGATGTCATTCTTGGCATGGATTGGTTGGCGGCACAGAATTAAGTATTGATTGTGATAATAGGAGGATTCTTTGCTTACACACATGGGATGCATCACGTGTGACTTCATTTGGAGAAGCATGATGCTTTCACTGACGTGCGACTCAGATGATTAGTGGAGTTGATGGGTTGGCTGCGCAAGCCTTATCGCCAGGTGAGTGAAGTGAATCTTGGTCTAACTTGGGTGGTTTGTGAGTATGAGGATGTCTTTCCATATGAACATCCGGTGCCTCCACACGAGGATGTAGACTTTGTTATTGAGTTACAACTGTGCGTCATATTTCTATGACTCCATCATAGATGCTTGCGAGTTAAAATTATGAACTCCCGAGAGTCGCATTTAGCCAGGAACAAATTTGGAAAAGGGTTTTATTAGGCCAGGAGCACTTCACCTTGAGCTGAAACAGTTTATTTTCTAAGAAGAATAAGACTCTTGACTAATAAATGACTATGATGTTGAACAAATTTACAAATCAAGAATCGATGTATCCATTCCAGAGGATTGACTTGCTTGATTAGCTAAGAGGCGCAGTCACTAAGTGACCTTCATACCGATTACCACTCCGGTGAGATTCAAGGGAAGTGATGTCCTAGGCGGCGTTTGGGCGCGGTATATTTCCGTTCATAGTGATGCCTTTGGGTTGGCGATGTCCAGCAAGCATTCATGGATCTCATGCATAGGGTATTGGCTTTATTTGAATGGGTTGTTGTGGTCTTTGACACGACATCTTGATCATAGTCTGGGAGGAGCATGAGGATCATTTGACGGGTGTTCTCCGGGCACTTTTTCGAGGACCATGGAGTTGTATGCCAAGTTCGAGTAAGTGGGAGTTTTGCGAGGTGAGGGTCTTGGGACACGTCATGTAGAGCCCGGTGTGTGGTAGACCACGTGTCGCCAAGTTGTTTATGTAGGAGTTGGGAGGCCCGGGAAGTCGATCTTTGAGATATGCGGTTGGGTTGCGAGTGCTATCGAGGTTCATTGAGATTTCTCCGACTAACAACACCTATGACCAGATTGACGAGAAAGGGATCAGTTGGTGGAATGACACGTGTGGCATTCCGGGAGTTGAAAGGAGGTTGCCAGCTCTATTATGATAATGAAGATCGAACGAGGGACAGAGGTACACGGTGTCTTTATGATGCCTCACAGGGATAAACTGGGATGTGTCTTGATGCGGTTCGAAATTGGTAGCTTATGGTTCTCGGCGGTTAAGGAATCATGAGCGGACTTACCTACATGACCGCAGTTAGTGAAGCCATTAATCGCTGCCTTGAATTTGTTATAACTATTATCTGGTGACAGATTGGTATTTTTGGACCGTAAAATTAGAGAGTATATTTTCACAAACGGGACCTCAACATGAGAACACTTGGATGGATCAGTATCTTGAGGATTGACACCACTTTGAATTACCATACGGTAAAGGAAAATGTAGTGGTTAATGCCCGGGTTGGAGATGCGGGATCTTGGCTAGTGTAAACTCTCGAGAGTGGTAGATGCTCGAAGGCCCGTGAGGCCGGTTTGGCAGCCAGTCACGGGTGATGACTCCCGGGGTATGTTAGGAAGTTTAAGTGGCTCTGCCTTCCTATTAGGCGGAAATGATGGTCCCCAAGGAACGAGCCGCGAGAGATAGTGTCCATCAAGGACCGGTCTGGTCAGTGGTTGTGAAGGCTGACCATCCACACGTATGATGTCTTGATTATGAGGCAGTCTCGTGGTTCCCGGTTGATAGATGCGAGAGAGAGTCTGCAGGTTGCACTACTACCGATTTGTTGTGCATCCGAGGTGCGGTATATGTGATCTTTGTCTCGATATTCTTGGAGTGAGATAGTGACACGTTGGAGATTTTGTTAGGCGGTGTCTCCGTGTGACGGTAAAAGTGAACATGCCAAGTCGGTGAAGCCTCGACCATTGGAGTAAATTTGAGTGGAAGTAAGAACGCGTCCACGATGGACTGTGACACTGCTTACCGGACACGCGGAGGCAAGATGAGAGTGGTGATTGTGGGCCAGGCTCACTAGGAAATCGACACATTTTCTAGCGGTCACGAATAACCTTCCGTTGGAGAATTCTGTCGGTAGTATATTCGAAGATATGCGGTTACATGGAGTGCCAGATCTCACTCGTATCGGATAAGGGATACGGGGTTCGACACACTTTTGGAAGAGTTTCCAGGCTATGGGGACCTGATTGGCGATGAACTGCGTTCCATTCGTAGACGGATGGGTGGTCGGAGAGGACCTTCACGAGGTTTTAGAGGACATCTGCGGCATGGGCCTGGATCTTAAGAATTGGCTAAGAGGAGCACTTACCCTTGTTGAGATCGCCTACAACAATAGTTAGCCAGGCGAGTATCGAATGGCACCCTATGTGGCTATATGGGAGACCATATCAATCCCGAATTTGTTGGATAAGAGGTGAAGGCGTTCATCACTGGTCGGATCTTATTAGAGACACCTCCCAGAAGGTCGGGTAGTCATAGTGTTTCTCACGGCCAGGCGGTCAGAAAGGCTATCTTGGAAACGACGGTGTCGACTCACAGAGTTTGAGGTGGGGTGATCAACGTCTTCTTGAAGGTGCCTAAGGGTGATCTGGACCGGCAGAAGTGAGGAAGCTAAGCGCCGAGGTATATTGGGCCCTTCGAGATACTCGAGAGGGTGGGCATAGTTTCATATCGGTTGGCGTTACCGCTGAGTTTATCAGGTGTCCATGAGGTGTTCCACATCTCCATACTCCGGAAGTATACACCAGATCTAGCTCATGTAGTGGATTGGGGAGAGATTACTGTTGATACATATGGGACCTTTGAGGAGGGACCAATGCGTATATTGGATAATTTGGGATCAAGTTTTGGAGCCGCAGGCGAATGCAGGTAGTGAAGGTGTTGTGGCAACCTTCAGGAGTAGAAGCTGACTTGTGGGCCGAGGACACGATGCAACCACTATCCTTTCTATTTGAGGATAGATGTCTGTTGTCCTAGTCTAATATTGGAACTAGAATAATTGCATATGCATGCCATTTGTTTGTGCTAGTGTGTGTGAATTCGGGGCGAAATTACGTTAAAGGGAAAAGAATGTAAAGCAGAGAAAAATTCAATTTTTCTGAAAAATGGTAAAATTGTAATTTCAGATGGAAACCGGAAATTTCCTATATCTCGGATGACGAAACGAACTTCACCATTGAATTCGTCTCTTGAAATCTAATTACCCTATCGAATTTCGTCGGATTCAGAGGCAATTAATTTAGCGTTTTGAGAGGCATCGGGTGTCGGGTGACCGTAGCGCATTAATAATGGATACCACATGGCACCTTAAGAGATGGACATATGGCATGATGACCATGTGGTGTAGCAGTGACACTAACATTTGGATAAATGGCCCACATGTTGAGTCGTAAATAAATGAAAAAATAATGGAAAGAAAAAATAAAAAATAAGGAGATATTGGAGAAATATCTTGGGGTGACCAAACAAGAAATGAGAGAGGGAGACAAATTCGGTGGATGAGGAGAAAAGAAATGAAAAAGAAAGAAAGAAAGAAAGTCAAATGAAATAAAGAAAAAAGAAAAAAAAATGGGGTAGAGCGCAGATAGGGAGTTCGAATGGATAAGAAAAAAAGAAAGAAAGAAACGGAAGCGAGCAGAGAGAAAGAGAGAGAGAGAGAGAGAGAGAGAGAGAGAGAGAGAGAGAAAGAAAAGGAATTTCCTTACTCAAATCTATGGGGATCAAACGTGGTTTTAATGAGCAAGAGCGAAGTCGATTACAGAGAACTCACATGTGGTGCAAAATCTAAGGAGTCAAACTCCAAGGAATGAGGATTTTCCTACTTTGATTATTTTAGCCTAAAAAGTCATTTAATGGCATAGGTTTTCTGTAGGTTGTATTGACCGTGTGGTTAGCCCAATTTTTTGGGTGAATAATGGAAAAATTTTAAGCCCAGTTACGAATGTATTGAATTTAGTTTGATCCAGGCCCGATGTCTTAGTTTTATTAGTGTGTTTTGTGTCTCAATGATTAAGTGGCCAAATTGGACAAAATGATTCATGTGAGTGAAGGACCGAAGGTACCTGTTTTTATGGATCTGAGATTAGGGCCATTTTTATTGTGTTCTGTTGCTTGATTGAATAACATGTTTGTGAAAGATCATGATATATGCTCTTTTGATGGATGTGAATTATAAAAATTATAATTATCCATGTTTTGGTAATATTATATAGTTCTCCATGTATATGTTTATGTAGCATGGAAATAGCATATTTTCATTTCATATGCACAAAGAGGACATCGGCGTTAAGTCGGGTGTGTGTGCATGTTGGTTATTCACCATTCTTGGTGAATATCAGTAGGCTTCGGAAATGGGACAGACTTCAACCCCCAAAGGTGAAAGACATATGTATCCGACAATGAAAGTTAGCGAGAACTGTGGAAGGCATCAAGCCTCTGGGAGACCCGAAATTACATGGCTTGAAACACATTGGAATTTGGTAAATTCAAATGAAGATTGGGATTGTCAATGCGGGTTAGAATCATTGGGTGAAACACAATGACTGTTTCTATAGCATTTCATGTGAGGAGTCACTCATGACTCGGATTATGGGCATGTGAGGTCTGTCTGCATGCATGACATGATATCATGTATAGGATTGCATTTTGTGTGGAATGCATGGTTTGATCTGTCAGTGCCATTATGACACTTAGGTGGGGAGTAGCTGTAGTGAGCTATACCACTGGGCATTGCTTCTGCAGATTGTGGGACCCCCTTTCGGGTATAGGGGTGTACGAGGACGGCACTACGATGAAGTAGTGATTATGAAGGCGGTAGATGTGTGACCTTGATATTACCTTTGGGAAGAGTATTTTTATATAAAAATTTGTAATTAAAATTCTTTTAAAGGCCATTGTCTAAATAGTCGGTATGTAAGTATGGTAAGAGGGTCGTGATTGGACTCTTACAGACTGTAATTAATTAAGTGGTTTCTTTTCATATTTTATATTTAAATGTGAATGAATGGGTCTCGGTAAAGGGATGTATATTGGGGATATGGACAGATGGACGCGTGGTCGTCTTATACAGTATTGAGACCTTGGATGGAGTTATGATTATAATGTTATCTGAGTTGTATGTTGGGTAGAGCTCCCACGAAGCAGGAGACTACGCCTATTACTGTGAACACTAATTCATTCCCATGATACAAATGAGTGCGGTATCGGGTGAAATCCACGAAGTGCCATTATTAATCTTTCGAGTGCTATTTTGAACCCTATTATTGTAGGTTTTGAGCACTTTGTGTACTATCGATGTAAATTAACTTGGGTTGCACATTAAGGTCCACGCTATTCTGCGGTGCATTTGTGGCTAATTTTGTAGTTTTTGCAAGCTATTTATGCCAAAATTGTTGAGTCGATCCAAGCACAAAGAATTCGAGTTGAACTCAGTTTGCAGATCAGAGACCAAAAGGAAAGAAGAGCAGGAAATTCAAGGAAAGAGGAGAAGAAAGTAGAAGAAAAAGGGAAGCAATGAAATTTGGCGGAGTTAAATTTTGCAACTGCGAATTTCATTTTCGCGGGTTGCGGAATTTTCCCTTCATGTGCCCCTTTGTTCACATCCTGAGACCCTTTGTTCACTTTCCTGACTTGTTGCACACTACTTTTTTGTTACATTTTTGTTTCTTCCCATTTTAACCCTTGTAATGACTTTTGATTTTGGTTTTTGTAATCTTACTTATTTGGTGGGGCGATATAAGCTCAGCGCATTGCTGACAAAAACTACTTTGCTCATTAATAAAATTTGGCGAGAAGCTTTGTTCTGTCTTTCCCTTTTCTCCCTCACTTTGCAGGCGGCGAGCACCCTCAGAGGATGACAACTCGGAGGATGTGTGGCTAAACCCCCTTCGTCCTTGAAGACGAAGGCTATTGGAGGAGGGTTCCAAGGATTTTGGGGTTTCTCACGATTTCAACGATTGATTGTTGTCGTTTTGTTTTCTCTCATACAAGTTGAGATCCCTTGATACATCTTGAATGACCTGTACTTAGCAGTCTTTGGGTTCGGTGGATGCTTATTGCTAGATCCCACTTGAGATTCATTGGATTGCCATTTGTAGATCAGCGTAAGATGGGTCGAGGAGATAAGTTCATGTTGTGGCCATTAACGTTCGATAAATGCCATGCTGAGAAATTTATTAGGGTTCAATGTTTATAGCCACATGAAGATCCGGTTCGGGAAATGACTATAGGTCATCCTCCCCAATGCGAGGAAATGGACCCGAAAACCCCTCAGTGACTTTTCGAACCCAAATCCGGCGGCGACACTTGAGGTTGCTTCTTTTACATTTTATTTTTTTATTTAAATTTCAGTTTTCCAAACAATACCCCTCAACGTAGTTTATCACCACCTTAAAATCAAACGAATTCACCATTTGGCCTTCCTTTGTAAATCATTTGTTGAAACCCATCCCCAGTTTGACCACAAATTTGTTATACTGTAGTAGCTTTGCTACGACAGTAGGAGGAATTTAGGATATAAATTTTGTTGATTAGAGACACCTGCGTGGAATGAATCGAATGCGTGATTGCGAGGATGGTGCCTAAGTGCAAATGATGACGATGAACCTTATGATCCTCATCCCACAGAATCTTGGTGAATTTCTCTACGTATATATTTCTTTTGGTAATCTTAGTTTCGAGTTCACGGTTTAATTTTTTTAAATGCCCCTAACCTTTTAGAGTAGGATTGCTTCTTAGTCGTTGGGCGTTTGCCATGTTTCTTCTTAGGAATCCATGTTCGGTGGGTAAGAATTCCCTAGAGGCGGGTTTATCAAAGTCAATTTCCACGGGGAACACAGATGAATTTGAATACTAACCAAATGGAAGAGGAGAGTATCTGATGAAGTACTCAGTGGAGATAAACCATAGATTGCATATATGTCATGAGTGATTCTGAGACACCTTCCATGGCGGAATCGACCAGGTGGAGAGAAATCTGAGCCATCTAGGTCCGGCGAGGGGCCCCATAGAGACCCTCCGTGGATGAGTGCATCCTTACGTAGTGTCCCACAACTGTGTGCACCATATGACGGTACTTCTGACCACTGGTTGGGGGAACCACCTGAATTCCTCATGGGAATCGAGACCTCCACAGTTTACACCTCCTGCTCCTCCGTGTATGCCTCGGCTCCTCGGCCGCCCACAGCCACCACCCAGTTAACATCTTTAGTTAAGCAAGCAATGCGGGCCAGGCAAACTAGTGGATAATTTCATAGAGGAGCGGAGGGCGTTGAATGTCCCAGGCCCGATAAATTAACACGAGTGGAGGCTCTGAGAGCAAAGGAATTGGTTGGTTCAGTGGAATTGATCGAGTTTGACATCTATGTGATCCATCTCAAAGCTCACGATCGGCTTGTTCGTGAGGGAGAATGCGGAGGAAGAGTGCTTGTGACCTTATTTTGGGTGAGCAGGCTCGGCTAGCGGCTTGGGAGAGGTGAAGAGGAACCAGAAGATCCTGAGGAATGCTAGAATGCCACAGGAATGTGTGTTGTCTATAGGCCATGGAGAGAGAAGAAGAAATTCTTCCTTATTGACTTAGGAAGGTAGTGGAAAGGCGGTGGAAGGGCACAGAGGACAATTTACCTACTTATATTATTTCAGTGTATATCTTGCTGCACACACGCCTCGAGACCTGACACCTACCATAAAGGCCACCCCACCCTTGCTTTGCACATCTTTGAACTTTAGGAAGTTAGTGGCCACTACCAGTTTTGCCACTACATCAAATACATTTGGTAGCCCGTCAGCATGTACGGGGGATGGTTCGGGTCTTTGGTTGGTCTGGAGCCACGGACCTCGGCATATCTGACTCTGCCGGTTCAATGACCTCGAGGTTGAGGCTGGATTTGAAATCTTTCAGTCTCTCCTTTTTCGTTTTGATTTTTTTGGTTTTATCTTATTTTATTTTATTTTGATTTCTTTAGTTTTTCTTTTTAGATTTCCAATAATTTTAAGTTAATCTTTGTTTTTAGATTATTTTTCAATTTTTTGTATTTTTTAAATTTTTCTATATTTATTTTTGATTTTGTCAAATTTTGCTACAATGGGAGGTCAGTGAGCAAAAAATTTGGCAGAATTTTACGCAGCAGTTGCGAATTTTGCAGCAGATCTATATCAGCGGATCGTACGGAAGGCTCCACGAGAGACAAAACATGCACGATCAAAGTTCGGGTAAAATTTATTATTATTGTTATTATTATTATTATTTATATATATATATTTACAAAAAATTTGGTCTTTAGAAAATATCTTTTAAAAAATAATAATAAATAAATAATAAAAATAAAACCAAAATTTTTTTCAAAAAAATTCGCCTTGATTGCAATTTTCATGATCTTCCTCGATTTAGTAGCCAATTTTGTTTTTTGACCACTAGCTTTTCATCGAACTTCATTTTGGTATTTTTGATAAGTTGGAGCTTAGAGAGTGTAGAATCTAGAAATCTAGTAGAAGAACACTTTTGAAATTTTTATAAAGGCAGAAATTTTCAAAGGCTCTAACCAGGTCACTTTTTTCCCTCTCTTTTCTTCTCTAACTTTTCATTTGAAGCCCCCTTGAGTGAATAAGATCTCGATCGCTAAAGTCTCTATCCAAAACCCAGTACATTCATCAAGGAGAATGGCATCTTTCTCTAACTCAATCCGGCCCCATTCTTGAACAATGTGTGTTTGGTTCGGGGAGGGGATTAGCGAGAAGAGTGGTTTTATTTATGTTTTATACTCTTTTGAGCAAACATTTGTATGTTCAGTGGCTTGCTGGTTTTCCTTTTTGTGAAGTTGTTATCTTATCGACACTTTTTCAATTCAAGTGCACCCGTTTTTTGTGGTTTACTTTAACACAGAGTTGGAAAATTGAAACTTTGTCGATCTTGTTGATGTTAAGATTGATTCCATGCCTAGTTGAGTGGATGATTAGTTTGAATTCTTGTTACTTTTCAACCTTTTCTTCCACCTCTAGCTAACCACACGGTGTACATCGAGTTTCAACAATATAGGCTAAGGAATTGCCTAACCTCTTAAACTTTGCAAAGCCTACGCTAGTTTCGTTATTAGCCTTTAATAGGTTAAGGACCCCCGTGAAAGAAGACCCGATGTGTCTTCCCAGAAATAAAAGTGGAAAGAAAAGAAAAAGAAGAAAAATTGCAACGCTTTGCCTTGAAACTAAGCACGGTCAGAAATTATTTGTGAAAGTCTTTAAAGCACAGTGCCACTAGCCCAGGCGGTTGGAGTCAGGCTTAGTGCTCGCTACATGGGTGGATGGGTGAGGTTTAGCGAGTTATAGGTGTTGGAGTTTCGAAATCATTCGGAGTCCGGGGTGAAACCTGAAGAGTTAGTGGTCGAAAAACCCTTATGACTTGATGCCCTAAGCCTTAATTGGTTAAGTCATCGGTGGATCCAGTTACATGAACTTTGGTGAGAGTCGATTCCTCGACATTACACCCCTACGATGCGAAATAGTTGCTTCTGGAATAAGAGTGGGTCCTGATCTATTTAGGTTGGTTAATGTCTTAGGTGGAGGCAGTAGCTTGGTTGGGGTAAGAGTGCAGTTTGGCAGTTTATTGTTAAGAACTGATCAAACAAACACTTAGGTTTTGGTGAAAGTCTCTGGTTGATTCACCAAAAGGGAGGCTCTTTTGATACTCAATTCTGTATGGCATACATTCTCTCGAGATAATTATTAGGCTAGGGTTTCAGTGATTCTCATTGAGGGTTAGTCATTACTCATTCAAAACCTTTTTGAAATACCATTTTCTTTGTGAACATCATTTTGTTATTGTTTTATATGCTTTCTCTTTCTTTCATTTGCTAAGGGACTGTAGAGTGTAGGTTGGGGTGTGATTAGTGCTTTCGAGTGCTATTTTGAACTCTGTTTATTGTAGGTTTTGAGCACTTTTTGTGTACTAATCAGTGTAATTAACCCGATTTGCACATTAAGGTCCCTGCTATTCTACTGATCACATTTTGTGGCTAATTTTGTAGTTTTTGCAAGCTATTTATGCCAAAATTGTTGAGTCGATCCAAGCACGAAGAATTCGAGTCGAACTCAGTTTGCCGAGATCGAGGCAAGAAGGAAGAAGAAGCGAGAAAATGCAAGGAAGAGGAAGCGAAGTAGAAGAAAAGGGAACGTGAAATTTATTAGTCATTGTAAGATGGAATTCGAGAGATAGGTTTCAACATTGGGGCCATTAACGTTCGATAAATGCCCTCTTTCAAAGGAATTTATTAGGGTTCGATTTTATAGCCAGTGAAGATCAGGTCGGAAATGATATAGGTCGTCCTCCCCCGATGTGAAATGGACGAGGAACTCCTCATTGACTTTTCGAGACCTAAATCTAGCAGCAGGCTTACTTGAGGATACTTCTTTTACATTTTATTTTATTTAAATTTCAGTTTTCCAAACAATACCCCTCACTGTTTTTATCACCACCTTAAAATCCAAACCAAATTCACCATTTTGGCCTTCGATGTAAATCATTTGTGCGAAGAAAACCCGTCCACAGGTTCAACCACAGAAGCCGTATCTTTGCGAGTAGCTTTGCTTTCTGACGAGTAGGAGGAATTTAGGATATAAATCTTGTTGATTGGAACACCCTACGTAAGTGAATTAATTTAGCGAGTTGTGAGTTGTCGACGGACCCCAGTTTGGGAAAGATTACAAAATACTATGAGAACAATATCTATACTTTTAAAAATGTCGGTGGGAATGACAACCATATACGGGTTTTTAAAGAGAAGTAATTACCAGAGCTTTCCAAGGGAAATCTCACAAAGATGTATTTATTTATGATGGTATCGCCAGAAAACCTTTACTAATAATACTTCTTAAGGTGCATGGCGTTCCACATCACAGACACGTGATCAGTGTGAATTCATAAGACTGGAGTTGTCCACTACTCGAACTATCGTGTATGGCCCTTCCTAATTGAAATTTAGAACTTCCGTTCTTTGGGTTGGCTGAGTGTTTTCAAAGACACTTCTTAAGACTAATTCTCAGAAATTTAGGAATGCTGTGACTTTACCACGACGGTTGTGCAAGTTTATCAGTCTGCGGTATGACACTATACATAGCTCTTGCTTCTGAATTAGTGATCGATATGCAGGTCTTTGGCTACGGCCGACATTTGCTCTGAGAATTTCTATTATGCGGTGGGCATCGTTTCTATGGGATGATGGCTTCCATCCCATATGTGAGGGCAAACGGTGATACCCCAGTCGGCTTTCGACTGGTTGTTTTGTAGGCCCATAAAACCCAGGTAGTTCATCTACCCACTTTCCTTTGGTTGAATGTAGGCGTTTTTTCATAGCTGATAGGAGAGTCTTATTAGATGCTTAAATCGGCCCAGTTTGCTCTATGGTGCAGGTGAGATTAGAGTCTGAGTTTTTATTTTCAATTTCTTTGCAAAAAATTCTGTATGCGGCTATGGTGGCCCATTGATGGTTTAAATCAATTGGGGTATTAGAACTACACCTGATGTTCTTCCATACAAAATGAACAACCTCTTTATATTAGATGGATGCAAAGGCTTCGACTTACATCCATTCTTAAAATAGTCGGTGTGAGCTAACATTAATGGCTTCTTTAAGTCGGTGTATTGGCCACTACAATGTCCATTCCTCATTGGTGAAAGGCCGGGGCTCGTTATGAGTCGTTATGTGGAGGATGTTTAGATTACATGGTGTTCCTATATCGATAGTCTCAAGCGAGACCCAGTTACCTCAGATTTTGAGTGCAGTTTACAGGATGTGGGACCTCGAGTTCACTTTGCCTGACTTTCCGTACTTGGTGATGGTCGGTTAAGAGAGAACTATTCGGACGGTAAGGATAAGCTCCGGAGCATGCGTGATGAGTTTAAGGGAAGTGGG
Source organism: Tetrastigma voinierianum (assembly GCA_016808115.1). Taxonomy (NCBI): domain Eukaryota; kingdom Viridiplantae; phylum Streptophyta; class Magnoliopsida; order Vitales; family Vitaceae; genus Tetrastigma; species Tetrastigma voinierianum. Next base: position 158,896 of record JAEQBH010004131.1, on the reverse strand, counting down.
ATACGCATTTATCTACGATGGGTTCTTTCTGACAACGGTTATCAATTCGGTATAGGCATGGCTCCATTTGAAGCATTGGGTAGGAAGTGTCGTACTCATTATCTTTGGGATGATGGAAGTGATAGGCGCGGAGTTGAAGTATAGATTACTTTAGATAAGATCCGGATTATAAGAGACGGGACTAAAGTGGGACGGACGAAGATGTTATGCGGACCAGCAGCGGGTGAGGTCTGATTTAAGGTGGGCGACGGGGTCTTTCGAGTTTCCACCAGGAAGGTGGCATCTCCAGTTTGGAAGGCGCGGAAGCTGGGCCCGGATACATGGGGCCATATGAGATTATTGCGGAGTGGGACGATAGCATATAGATTAGACCTTCTCGAGTTGTCTAAGGTTCATAATGTGTTTCATGTATCCATGCTCATGAGTACCTTCCCGGATCCCTCCCATGTACTCGAATCGGTGATGGAACTAAGGATGATTTGACCTACTAAGGAGTAGCTTGATACGGATAGTAGATCGCGAGCGGATTTTAGGAATAAGGTCATTCCTTTAGTCAGTTTTATGGGAATCGTGGGATTAAGAATACACCGTGGAAGTCGAGGCTCGAGATGCGTGATCAATATCCTCAGTTGTTTTCAAATTAAGGTATCCTCTTTATGTTGATTTGGTCATTTCGAGAGATGATCATTCTACAAAGGAGGGAGGATTTGTAGCGTCCCGGAGTAAGTTATGCGGTATGTGTAGGTAGAGATATGCCTTAAGGGCTTCCTTAATTATTTTAGTGCCATAATAGAATTTTGAAAGTTGTTTATAAGGGTGAAATTATAAAGTTTTCAAAGAATTGTGGCACTTTTGCAATTGGAGAAATTGGAGATGAAAGTACAAATTATGGAATTTCAAAGGATAATAATAATAAATTACCATAATGGTTGGGAAAGGCCTCGAATTTCTCTACTGGAATCTCGGATGGCCAAGCCCAGTTTTGCAGTGGATTAAATTTGTCTCGCGAAATCCTAGTGACTGAAAAATTTCGTTGAATTATGAGACTGTCGGAATATTTTAGGAATTTCTAGGTGATAAGTCGTCGATAACCCCGGGGATGAGATTTTAAAATCTCAAAAGTTAGGGGAAATAACTTTCTGCAAGTTCATTAAAATAAGTGAATTGAAAAAGAAATAAAAAAATTCGGGAAGAAATGGACTAGAATGAAACGATAAACATTTATCAAATAATAATAAGAATAATAATTAAAGAATTAAATTAAAAAATAAAAATAAAAAAAATAAAAAGTGAAAAGGGAGAAAGCAACGGACATGACGTGAAAGGCGTGGAGAGCGAGTTTTATTATTTCTTCTCTTTGTTTTGCTGTGAATTAGGGAAATCGGATGTAGATTTTCATCGGGCGAAGATAGATTGAATTCTGTGACTGAGGCTACGTGTAAGATCTGGAAATATCTTGCATTTTATCAAATTTTAAAAGGTAGGAAATTTTCCCTACTTGTGTTATTTCGAGCACAAAGGCCCATGTAATGGCATTTTCTTAGAGGCAGTAGTCGTAAAAACTTGATCCCAAAAATTTTTTGGATTGAGTTTAGGAATTTTGAAGCTGTGTTCGGACCAGTTGGTGGGTGAGGACTATTTTTGGACTTGATTCGGGGTTGAAATTTTAGGATTTATACGGACAGTCCGAACATAAATTTCAAAAATATTTTTGGGTGTTTTTAGACTATATGGAAAGTCCCTTGAGTCTAGAATTTAACCATATGCCTATCAATAGCATTTGGTGCCCACATAATTTCTGAAAAAAATTTAATTGTAGCACCAAGTGTGCAAATTGCTTGGTTATGCTGACGTGTGTAGTCTAATACATTGAATATCATGGGAGTGCGTTTTTGAAAAAGTTCTTTAAAAGCGGGATAGTTTTATGGAAGCGATTCATGTGTAGGGGCATTTAGTCAATTTCACCTCATAATATACGATGTCCTTATCGAATGGGACTAGCGCGTAAAGTTTGTTGAATGAAGTTGATTGATGTAGTCTCTTTGAAAGCCCTTTGTATGTTTTATGGTTAAAGCGTTGAACTAAAGGGCATTTTCGGTACTTAGTATGGATTGTGTGGCGATTAGAGCATCGACGATAATCTAAGTGCTTGACAGAATTGAAGAAATTAGTCGAGAAAAGGTGAGTACTCAAAATCGTTTTGTAAAGTGTTTAAATTACAAGTTTGTAAAGTGCTTTGAAGCCCCATAATGTAATTAGTAAAGCATTTTTTTTTACCTCCTTGCTATGTATACTTAGTAGAAACTTTTGATTTCGATTACTTAAGCAGTTTAGCTGGTTTAGCAAAACCCCTAGATGTACATTTCGGTTCGATCGGATGTATCTCAGTTATTGTATGGCAGGGTTATGGGACATTATGACTAACTATATTGCCTAGTCGGCAATTGGGGGTTAGATATAGTATATATTTATATAGTGAGTTGCCCTCTGCACATTCGGGGTATATAGATAGTTAAGCGCGACATGAGTACATGGCGGGTGTTGGTTGAGGTTCCATCAAGGCGTTTGGTCAGAGGTTCCATTATGTTTATAGAGATCATACCGTATTCACGGGACCATATTAGATGGGTAGTGTTAGGGTTATTTCTAGATCTGCAAATTTCGAGGTTAGTGGCATCAGTGCAGTATTCGAGAAATATCGGCCAAAGTGGTTGGTGCGGTTCACAGGTATAGCACTTTCGGATATTAACCACCAGAAGCAGTTTTATTGGCCAGAAATAATTTTGAGCAGTTCTCGAAATGGTTTCATGCACTTGAAGCTTGGATTTTCTCCTTAAATAGTTATACAACCATTTACGTGGATTTTCATATTGGGAGGTACATGAGTAGACAACATCATTTAGAACTTATAGTACTCCTTTGCTTAGTTTGTCATAGTTTTTACATTTTTTAAATAATTTTTCGGTCTGATCTTGGCTAGAAAGACCTTTAGGATCCTCAGTCTGACATTTATTATTTGTATATATATAGATAAGGTGTAAAGTAAACGTATTAAAAAGTAAAATACATGACATTTTGTATATATAAATATCTTTTATGAATATGCATGCACATGGTTTTGAGAAAAGCGAGGTTGCGATGAAATTATCATTGGATTGATTACGTATCATATTTTGATGAGATTGGGTCCTTTATGGATTCATAGTTAGTTTTGGAAAATATTAGGAGTGTAGTTTTTTTTATACAGGTGATTTTGTATTTCGGGCTTGACCATCGTGCGTGGATTATGCTGTCAGATTTTCGTTAAATCTAAAGGTGTGATTTTTAAGTACAAAATTTTATAACCACGTTTTCGAGCCGGTTTCAAACGGTTTAACGACTTAGCTATGATAATTTGTCGGTCGAGAGAGCATTTGAGTTCTTGTCAGAGTTGCAGTGATTCTGTCGATAGGAGGGTCACATCAGTTAATATCAATTTGGGTTTTAGCGATAGTTCGCATTTTTGTTTTCGTACAGCGTTTTAACGGTATTTCCTATAAATTGTTTTATAATGATTTTCTATTGCAACCTATATTGTTTTGCTAAATCCTTGCATGCATCGGATATTGTAAAGTGTCCTGAATCTTTAACTGTAAATTCCATGACATTATGTGCGGACAAGGTCATAGGAGTCGATCCCCAGGACTTCATGTTTGAGCCTGCTTAGGAAATGTTGAGCACACCAGGATCGGAGATGTACCGATGAATCGGCCCAGGAAGAGACCATCGAGAGGCGAGTAGACTGAGGAGCGGGTGCCTTGTGATGGATTAGGTTATCTGATTATTCTGGCGGCGCTACCGTCGGGCCACGGAGCCTAAAATGTGAGGGTCGTGATAGGACGGACTACAAAATTAGGGGCTAAAACTTATATGATGGAGTACGAAAACGACCGGAGGCTGCGTATGGTTAGACAAGGTTAGTGAATTTATAAAGTGATGGGGTGTTCGGATGAGCGAAAGTCCTCTTTTAGGGTTCTTGATGACGCCGAGGACGAGGACTAGTGGGAGGCCATTAAGAGGAGACACCTACGAAGTCGCAGGGACGATTCAAACCAGGCTTTACGAGATAAATTTTACTGCCAGTAGTTATCGGGATGCAAAAATAGAAGAATTCTTCGGGTTAGAAGCGTGATCCTGACGGTGGCAGAATATGAAGCGAGAGGGTTTTGAGCTCGTGAAATTGGTGCCTATGATACAGGAAAATGAGGAACATAAATGTAAGCGATTCATGGCCGAACTGATGTCCGAATTAAAGTTCATCTAGCTTGGGCATCTTAAAATAACTTTGGAGAGTTAGTTGAAATTTGCACTAAAGGGTGAGACCGATTTCGTTCTAACTTCGGGGAAGCGGTGATGAAAAGTGCTCCGGCACTAGTCAACCGGGCAGAATTCCATTCTAGTGAGAAAATGAGAAAGAAATGGATCGAGCGGTGGGGCTCAGATGAGGGCAACATCTAGGTAGGGATTACGTCCGGTCGCCGAGGCGAGCCAAGGTGGTAGATCTTCGGGATCATCTTTTCCATTTATTACCTACATGTCGGAGGCATCTGGAGTGCGGGATGAACATATTGAGGATGTTTCCATTGCGAGAGCGGGAAGGTCACGCTGTCGAGGACTATCCACGGTGTTAGTAGGCATGAGACCTACGAGGTGGGTACGGTAGCATCTCTGCAGTGCTAGCGGTCCGGTCGAATTTGGTAGGGGTGGTTGACGAGGGGAGTGGTAGTGCGTGCCGGCAGGGTCGCGGTGGGGGTGTGGGAGGCGGAGCGGTGCCGTTAGCTGGGATTCGGAGTGGTGCTCATTACTTTCGGGCTGGTATTTACACTCACACGGCGGGAGGCGGATCGTCACAGGGCGTGATTCTTGGTATGATTTAGTTCTGATCATGAGTGCATATGCATTGGAAGATGGACCAAGGAATTACTCATTCATTTATTTGATTACCATTCGAGAGGCACGGATAGACTCAGGCTTGCCAGATGGTCGTATGGTGGTTTCATTGAATGGAATCTTATGATATCAGAAAGGATAGTTCGAGGCGAGTTAGTGATCCCGAGGAATAAGGATTCAGTTTGATAGTGTTAGGTATCCGTGATTTTGATATAGTCTTGGGTATGGTGGTTATCGAAACGCCGACCACCTTAGATTCTTTATAAGAAGAAGTAAGATTGGTTGACCAGGAGGAACCGGGCGCCTGATATTTCGGGGGAATCGAGAGATCGCCTAGTCTCATTAATGCCATGGCCCAGCTGAAATACTTGAGAGAAGGTTCTTGGGGTTATTTGGCATTTGTAGTGGATGAGGAGACAAGAGGAACACGGTGGAAGATCCCGTAGTCAGAGTTCCAGAGATGTCTTTCTAGATGATATTTCAGGTTTACCTCGGATAGAGCAATTGAGTTTGTTATTGAGGCTGATTCAGGGGCCAGAGCGATATCAGTTCTCCTGTCTGAGAATGGCGCCCGGCCGAGTTAGAAAGAATTGAAACAGTGGAGGAAATTGTGCGAGGAGCTACATCAGGCCTAGTACCTCAGTGGGGGCTCCAGGTTCTCTTCGTAAGAAGAAAGATGGAAGCTTACGGTTGTGTATAGACTATAGACGGTTGAATCGGGCGTGATGCAATAAATGCTCCAGCTTCCTCGTATAAGATAGACTATTTGACAGTGCATGGATCTCGGTATGTAAGATTGACTGAGTGGGGCTACCATCAGTTGAAATTCAGAGAATGATGTTTCTAAAACTGCCTTCGGGACGAATCGGTCCTCCTGAGTTCCTAGTGATGTATTCGGATTATTGTGCAGCTGCGTTCATGGATTTGATGAGGCGGGGTATTAGTCCGTGTTAGATAAGTTTGTGATCGTATTCATTGATGACATTCCCAGTGTACTCGAATGATCGGAGGAACATACGGAGCATCCGGTTGATGTGTAGATTCTTCGAGAGCTTCTGTTATACGCTAAGTTTATTAAGTGCCGGTTTGGTTGAATGAGTAACTTTCTTAGGTCGTGTCATTTTCGTGAAAGGTATTGAGTGTGTGGATCCTCGAGAAGATTGAAGTTATAGTGAAGCTGGGCCTTGAATGTTTAAGTCATGATTTCCTTGGGTTGACGGTTAATACAGGAAATTTGTTGAGAGTTTCGAAGATACTTGACCACGTTGACCCGATCTATTGAAGGATCGGAAATTGGTGGTCGGATGCACGCGGCCCATAGTTTACGAGGAGGTGAGGCGGAGATTGACTGATGAAAAGCTCCGGTTATATACAAATCAGGGAAGGACCAGTTATGTGGTCTCTGAGTGAATGCCTCGAGAGAAGGGTTAGGGTGTTTGATGCAGGGATAGTAAGAGTGATAGCCCATGCTTCCGTTAATTAAAGAAGCCTGACGGAACTACGGAGCACATGATTTAAGAACCTTGCTTGGAGTGGTTTCGCTCTAAAGATCTGGAGACATTATCATACGGTGTTCCTATCAGGATGTTCTGATCAGAGCACAGTATATCTTCACTCGAAGACTTAACTTAAGGCAGCGCCAATGGTTGGAGTTGATTAAGGATTATGATTGCACGATAGAGTACCATCAGGGAAGGCGTGTAGTGGCTGATGCCTTAAGTAGGAAAGCCGGAGGGTTCTAATACTATCTACTTGGGCGTCCTCTCCATTGTTGATAGAGTTGAGATCTTTAGGAGTTCGGGTTGCGGTAAATGATCGGGTTCTTATTGGCATCATTTTTATGTTCGTCCTCTTCTCGTGGATCAGATCAGGAAGGTCATCGTAATTTCGAGAGATGATTAAGTTAAGGGCGAGGGTGGGTGGTAGGAAACTAGGAGTTCGGATCAGGAGACACGATGGCGTAATAATTAGAGGAAATTGAATGTAATGTACGAAATAGGTGAACTAAAGAAATCATGGAAGAGGCTCATCTTGGCCTCGCCATACACCTGAGCACAGATGTATCATACTTTGAGGAGCATTATTGGTGGAAGGGTATGAAAGGAAATTGCGGTTAAAGTATCGGATGCACTAACTTGTCGGCCAGTGGCGGAGCACTAGAAGCAGTAGGAAAGATCTGACCCTTCCAGTTCACGTATGGAAGTGGGATAAGATTACCTATGGATTTTGTTCTGGGGCAGGAACTGGGAGCAAACGATCATGTGGTGATGAGTGGATAAGTAGAAATCCATTGCATTTTCTCCAAGTTAGCAATGATGACCCTTGGACAAGTTGGTCAATTATATGTGGAGGAGATAGTTAGATTACATGGTGTTCCTATCGATAGTCTCGGGGCTAGGACCCCCCGGATTCACATCAGTTACACAGTGCAGTTTGCAGGGATGTCATGGGACTCGGTGCACCTAGCCACGACTTTCCATCCTCAAACTGATGGTCAGTCATAGAGAACTATTGACAGGCCGAAAACGCGGTGTATAAAATGAATGCCTAAGTCTTGTGATGCAGCGTAGCCCCAGTAATATAGTGTACTTAGCGATCTGGATGTCGATCCACGGGGGAAAGGTAAATTGACTCTGGAGGTTCTGCTTTTCGGTGATATCGAAGAATGACTTTGGGAGTTGATTATGTAAAAACTAACTTAACTGTTGATTTAATTAAAGTGTTGTTTTAAAGCCTAGGGTTATATCTCCCCCTGTCACGTTCAATGGATTGTTTTCTAAAGAGATTGTTATTAGATACATTTATAATGCACTTTATGTTGAGGTGATCTTACTCTGAGATATCCTCTCTCGAGGTATATCACGCCTATCTACGCAAATAGATAAGTATATCTGTCTCGACTAGGTGATGAAATGCTTAAATGTTCTACCCTAGATACCACCTTGATTAAGATATCTCTGATATTGAATCGGTGAAGACACTACGAGATCCTGATGCCTGTCTCTCAGATCTCGGATCTCGGTGCGGCTATGCTAATGCGGCGAGCAGTATCATATAATTTAAATACAGGTATCGAGTAGATTCGACAATTTATAAACAATTGAATAACATAAGATCAATCCTTAATCCATATCGTACGACCAGGACGATGTAACCACTGAAAGAGATCTAGAACATAATGGAAAGAAAGATGAAAGCATTTTAATAAAGAAACATTGTTCTAAATCGAAATATCTGAAAAGTCAAAAGCGTTACAATTCAGACACTTCCTCGAGTCGGTGTCACTCGCTCATGAAACACAATACTTTCTGTTCGTAATGCCTCAGTCTCCCTTGATTTACGAACCACAATTTGCTTTTAATGATGAGGGCGATTTTAAAAATTTGACGATAACGGCGTGAGTGGCGTCGCGGCCGGCGTAGTGCGATCGCGACGTGCTTGACATGGTGACGCGATGCGGCGTGCTTGACTATGGTGACGTCGCTGACGTGGTGGCGTCGCGGCGTGGCGGTCACCTTATTTGCTCCTCTTGTTCCAAAGCGCTTCCCGAAGCTACTCTTTATGCTCAGTAGACACATAATCACGGACAAATCGGGGATCTAGCCAAAAATACCATTATTATAAAATAAATGTGAAAATGACGAACCGACGCGAGTGTAAGATGAGTGTTTTAGGTACTCATCAACTATTCAGACGCTAGAGGATATGCTCAGAGCATGCGTGATAGAGTTTAAGGGAAGCCGGGATACGCATTTATCTCTGATGGAGTTTGCCTACAACAACAGTTATCAATCTAGTATAAGCATGGCTCCATTTGAAGCATTGTATGGCCGGAAGTGTCTTACTCCCGTATGCTGGGATGAAGTAGGAGAGAGGAGACTGATAGGCCTAAAGTTAGTACATATTACTTTAGATAAGATCAGTTATTCAGGAGCAGGACTACGAGATAGATTGGGATGACGAGAAAGTTATCTTGGACAAGCAGTAGGGATCTACACAATTTAAGGTGGCGACGGGTCTTCTCGGATTTCCGTGGAAGGTGTCGCCAGTTGCCCCAGAGACGTGGAAAATTTCAGGGCCCCGAATACATGAGGCCATATGGGATTATTGCAGTGGGACGATAGCATATAGGTGGACCTTCCTCGAGTTGTCTAAGGTTCATAATGTGTTTCATGTATCCATGCTGCAGAGTACATTCGAGATCCCTCCATGTACTCGAAGTCAGTAGTGGAAGCCCAAAGGATAATTTGACCCATAAGGAGCAACCAATGCACATAGTAGATCGCAGAGAGCAGATTTTACGGAATAAGGTCATTCCTTTAGTCAAAATTTTATGGGGGAATCATGGGATTAAGGAAATTTGCATTAAGGTCGACTCGAATGCGCGATTGATATCCTCCGATTGTTTTGGGATAAGATCCTCTTTATGTTAGTTTTGTTCATTTAGAGGACGAAATGTTCTAAAAGAATGGGGATTTGTAACGCCCAGATCCAGATAGAGTGTACGGTATATTATGCGGTAGGGTCCACATATGTGCACAGGTCTTCATAGTATTTAGTGCCATAATAAAATTTTTTAAAGTTGTTTTTAAGGGGTGAAATTATAAAGTTTCAAAGAATTGGCACTTTGCGATTAAGGAAAATTAGGAGGGTGAAGTACAAATTATGGAATTTCAAAGGATAATAATAATAATAAATTACCGAATGGTTAGGGGAAGCCAAAATATTCTTTAGATCTCGGATAATAGAAACGGTGTCTTGTAAAATTCCGTCTCATGAAATCTAGTGACGAAAATTTTCATTAGATGCAGAGACGGTCGGAATATTTGCAATTTACGGGTGATAAGTCGTCGGTGACTTGAGCAGATTTTACAAAAATCTCGGAAGTCAAGAAGTGGCTTGATCTAAGTTCATTTGAAATAAAGTGAACTGAAAAGAAATAAATTTTTTTCGGAACAAAAATGGACCTGAATGAGGCAATAAACATTTATCCAAATAATAATAAGAAAAATAATTAAAAAAATAAAAATAAAAATAAAAGTCAAAAAGAGGATAAACAAACGGACAGGACGTGAGAAAGAGGCGTGGAGAGAGTGTTTTATTATTTTTTTTCTTCTCTTTGTTTATTTTTTAGATTTATGGAAATTAGGCCAGTAAATTTTGTGCAGAGCCGAGAGGCAAAGTTGGACTCACGCGAGGCTCTGTGGAGACCAATATCTTAGTATTTTGTCAAACTTTAAGGTAGGAGATTTTCCTACTTATGTTATTTCGAGCCTAAAGGTTATGTAATGGCTTGAAATTTTCTTAGAGGCCGTGAAAGGTCGTAAACTTCAGTCCCAAAATTTTTGGATTGAGTTTAGGAATTTTCGAAATTGTGTTCGGACAGTTCGGGTTGAATTTCGGGACTGTTTTCTGACAGTTCGGGGTTGAAATTTTAGGATTTTATTCGGACAGTCCGAACATAAATTTGAAATATTTTTAGGTGTTTTAGACCACTATGGAAAGTCCTTTAGTACAGGAATTTAACCATATGTGCATCGATAGCATTTAATGCCCACATAATTTCTAAAAAAATTTAGTGTAACTTTTGAGTGTCGCAGGTGCTTGGTTATCTTGCGTGTGTAGTCTAATACATCGAATATCATGGGGTCGTTTTGAAAAAGTTGCTAAAACGGATAGTTTTTATGGGCAATTCATGTGTAGGTGCATTTTAGTCAATTTCACCTCATATTATCGATGTCCTTATCGAATGGGACTAGCACGTAAAGTTTTGTTAGAATCGAAGTTTGTTCGATGTAGTCTCTTTGAAAGCCCTTTGTATGTTTTATGGTTAAAACGTTGAACTGAGAGCATTTTCGTACTTGGTATGGATTGTGTAGGCGATTGGAGCATCCAACGATAATCTAGAGTGCTTGACAAGAATTGAAAGAAATTAGTCGAGAAAAAGGTGAGTACTCAAAATCGTTTTCGAAAACAAAAGTGTTTAAATTACAAGTTTGTAAAGTGCTTTGAAACTATAATGTAATTAGTAAAGCATTTTTTTTTACCTCCCACTTGTTATACTCGGTAGAAACTTTTGATTTCAGTACTTAAGAAACAGTTTGGTTTGGTTTAGCAAAACCCCTAGATGGCACAGCTCAATTTTCGGTCAGATGTATCTCGGATTGTGCATGGCAGGGTTATGGGACATTATGATTAACTATATTGCCTGGTCGGCAATTGGAGGTTAGATATAGTATATATTTATATAGTGAGTAGCCCTCTGTACATTCGGGGTATATAGATAGTTAGCGCGCTGACATAGTACATGGCGATGAGGTGTTGGTTAGGGGTTAAGTCGGGCATTTTATTCAGGGTTCCATTATGTTTATAGAGATCCGGAGTCATGTTCACGGGACCATATTAGATGGGTGGTGTTAGGGTTCACTCACCGTACGAGATAGGGTTCCTTGGCATCACGTCCCAGGAGTATTCCAGAAATGGGCCACGATGGTTGGTACTTTGTTCTGAGTATAACTTTCGAGATGTGCCATACTGCTTGAAGCAGTTTTCGGCATAAATGGTTTTCATAACAAAGGCTTCCGAGTTTTCTCATAAATAGTTTTACAACCATTTAAATCTGGATTTTCATATTGGGAGGTACATACGTTGACTGACAACATTTAGAACTTATAGTACTCAACGAGCGGATTTGGCTCACGGTTTCTGTTTTGTAATTTTGGTGCAGTCTTTGAAAGCAAGAAAGACCTTTCCTAAGATCCTCGATCTGAAACGGCTGTGTTGTATATATATAAGATAAGGTGTAAAGTAAACGTAGTAAAAGTAAAAATGTGACATTTTGTATATGTAAATATCTTTTGTAAAATATGCATGCATGATTTTGAGAAAAACAGGTTGCGATGAAATTATGTTGCATTGATTCTTATCTTATATTTTGATGAGGACAGGTCCTTTATGGTTGTAGTTAAATTTTTGGAAAATTTTGGGAGTGTATTTTTTTTTTTATACAAGTGATTTTGTATTTCGGGCTTGACCACCGTGCAGCCGTTATGCTGCCGAATTTTCGTTAAATCTAAAGGTGTGATTTTTAAATTTTAAAATTTTATAACCAGTTTTCGAGACGGTTTGACATTTTTAACGGTTTAGCTTCATGTGGTAATTTGCGGTCGACGGCTTGGGTGGGAGGTTCTTTGTGGAGTTCTTAGGCGATTCCTTTTCAATAGGAAGGGGGTGCATCATAGATTAGACCCGAGAGGGTCGTCGAGTGAGACTACGTTTTGGTCGATTTTGGATCAGTTCTGATACACTTTTTGTGTTTCGGAACAGTTTTGGTATTTAGGTCATAAGTTGTGTTTCACTCATTAAAATTGAGTGATTAAAAATTATGGGTAAACTAGACTTCTAGGAGAACAAATCTCCCTAAAATAAGTGTATTCAAATTTGGACTCTATTGGACCCAGCAAAATTCGTCAAAGTGAGGCTATGTTTTCAGGTCAATTCTGGTTCAGTTTTGATACAGTTTTTGTGTTTCGAAACAGTTTTGGTATTTGAGCCATAAGTTGAGTTTCACTCATCCAAATTGAGTGATTCAAATTTCTAGGTAAATTAGACTTCTATGAGAACAAATTTCCCTGAATAAGTGTATTCAAATTTTGACCCCATTAGACCCAGAAATTCGTCTAAAGGGAGCTCTATTTTTGGGCAAATTCTGGTTCTGTGTTGAAAATAGAATAGTCCCGGATGTTTAGGACATATCTGGAGCTTCGATGCTCCGAATTGGATGATTCCAATTTCTGAATAAAATATATTTATAGAGGAACAATGGATTTGAAGGAAGTTGGGTAAAATATGACTCATTTGTTCCTAGAAAAATTTTACAAGTGAAGGTGTGTTGGGTAGAAAACAACACTAACTAGAAACCTAAATAAGCCAACTGATATCGTTCTCTAATTGTGATGGATTAAGGGTTGGTGACGAGGAAAACCTGAATTGAAGTTTAGATTCTGAGAATAGGAATCGAAGTGCGACGACCTTTTGGGTTCGTTCTCTATTCTTCTCTTATTTAAAGTATCAAAATTGTTTGTGCAATTATTGAAATGATTTTCAATAATACTGCATATTGATTTATTTTAAGTGATTTAAGAAAATTGATTGTGAAATAATTGTCATGAAAAAAATTGCATAGTATAGAAATGTGCTATTTGAGTATAAATGTATATACCCTATTGTAAATTTCTATGACTGATTTTTAATGACCTTAATAGAATGTTATCCGTCATATTCGAGTTAAGATAGATTGGTATATCAATAAGGGTCAAACTAGCGGGTTACGTGAGCGAGCGTAATGTAGTGTCACTCCGTCCGTAGCCGGGGGGGATAGTATCGGTAGTGTTCGCGAATGATTTTTAATATACGTCAGCAGGCGCGGGCAGTGCGTGTATAAAACCTTTTATATCGGCACATGGCCTGACGGGACGGTACGATGATTCAGTTATCCTCATACCAGAAAACATTGGTTAAATTCTTTTAAGGGCAAAATTATAAGAATATTTGTGAAATGCATGATTTGTGTTTTGCATTATTTATTGCATATGAAAATGCATATTTAGAATGATCAATGAACCATAAATGAATGTATATTAAATGAATATATGTATTGTATTTGCATTGATCATTCAAAAAGATTCAAAAGCATGGTTTAGAAAATTGCATGATTTGACTTAAACTGAAATGGAAGAGAGAACTATATAGAACCACTAAGCATGAAATGCTTGGTCGCGTTGCTATCATCGCCGCAGTCAGGGTGACGGTGCGAATCGTGGTAGCGGTGAATCAGTCGTCGTCGAAGTCACACGGAGGATAAGTAAAGCCGAGGTCACATGCATACATGAGGTGTCGACTCATTCGTACAAACACTATTATGAAAATTGAACTCACGATTATGTTTTGTAAATATTTGGATATTGAAAACGACTAATAATGCCGCATTGTATAAAGGTGGGAAATGGACCAAATGGGCATGAAATGCCACATCAAATGAAAAAAGAGTTTTGTGATCAAATGATGGGCCCCCTTTTTATGTTAAAGTGGAATTTACGTATATATATTTTCATTGAGTATTTGAAATGTGTTTGGAAAAGTAATTGTATTTGGATTATTCGAAATGATTAAAAAAAAAAAAAGTGGGGCGCATCCCAAATTAGAGATTAGGGTTCGACCTCAGTCGGTCGAGTACAACGGCGCGGACCATCACATGCCTAGATGATTTCCACATACCCCATCATGGAGTTCTACCAATACATATTGTCTCTACTGGTGAGTGAGACACTTAAGGTAAGGCCCGTCCAGGGACCGTTTATATAGTTGACCGTTCACGAGGGAGAACCGAGCCTCCTGGACTAGATCTTGTGGGCTTCGACTCTGTTATTTCGAAGTTCTCCCGAGCTCAAATAGCGGACTATTGGAGTCATCGAAGAAGGACCGCTTCGTCTATTTCATTTACGCGGTTGGTAGTAATCGACGACTCTGGCTGGTAGTAGACGGGGAGGAGCACCGTTTCTTTTATTGGTAGGGACGTGGCCACGGCTGCCAAAGTGTCTACCTTTTCGTTTGAATCTCATGGGACATGCTCCAGTCGCCAAGCTATGAAGCTTCCCAGTCGTAGGTTGACTAGACTTACATACTTGGTCATGCGCTAGTCTCTTGTTTCATATTCTCCATTTACTGCCACCCTTTGGTGGGAGTGGCTTCTTATGATGATTTTACGAGGATCTGAGGAAGTTGCGGGTCGATCCGAGCTATGATTGCTTCTTAGGATGAAATCTAAACGTATGGCCTGCTATATTATTTCCCCGATCAGGGCTTTAAGTTATAGTCCTAGTACGGCTCCGTCTGTCCTGTGCCATCACATTCGGGGTACCCAGGCTAATTTGTCTGATTTAGTTTCTGTTGAGGAATTTACGCTAAAAATTCGGCTGAGTATACGCACTTTGCGCCCGAGCAAGGTTTATATTGAATACCGAACTCACTCAGCTCAATCGTCTATCGAGCCATCCGCCATGATAGATCGGACTTATGTATAGTGCTTCTTAGAGGAGGTTGGTGAGTACAATGATAGGGTGCGTTTGGAAGTAGGGACGAAGTTTTTTAGCAGCTACCCGAAGAGCCACCGCCTACTCGAGACGGGTATATTGGGTTTCTGCCTCGGATAAGGACTTACTTAAGAAGAATATAGGTCTCTGCTTCCGGTTTTCATCTTCTTTAAACAATGTTACATTCAGCGAAATTTCTGAGACTACCAAGTAAAGATAGAGTATGTCACCGGCTTCAGGGCTAGCAAGAACTAGTGGTTCGGTGATATATTATTTGATTGTTATAAATGTCTGGTCGCATTCTTGATTCTAGTCGGCTGTTGGAAACCACTTTAGGGTGGCAAAGAGCGACAACTGATGCAATGAAGCGAGATGAGCGCCCCGAAAGCGGCGGGCGGTTAGTTGTTGTGCCGCACTACAGGCGAGTGCGAGAGTCCATTATGGCAGCAGAGTTGGATGGGATTGGCACCATCACTGTCCCGCCTGCGTTTACCATAAAAACTGGGAATTTGCGGCGACAGCGAGCAGCGAAGGGTTAAGTTTCATGTTGTGTCTTCGTAACAACTCGAAGGTTTCTTATAGATGCCTTGTGTGATCGGGGCGTTCTTTGGATTTGACGAGCAAATCATCAATATAAACCTCCATGGATTTACCTATCAGTGGTCGGAATATCTTGGTCACCATCCTTTGATAAGTTATCCTTGCGTTTTTTAAGCCAAACGACATTACATTGTAGCAGTACAATCCGTGTGGTGTAATGAAGGTTGTTTTTCCACGTCAAGCGAATGCATAGAAATCTAATGGTATCTAGAGAAGGCATCCAGAAATGACAGAAAACCATGCTCGGCTGTTGCATCCATAATTTGATCTACAGCGCGAGGAAGCTATCAACAGGACATGCTTCGTGAGGTCGTGTAGTCTACATACGCCACTTACCACCCTTCTTGATCTGCATTACCACATTGGTCTCGACCCGTTCGGGTAATTTACCTCCCTTATAAAACCTGTTGCTAGAAGATTGTCAACTTTCGTCTGAATGATCTGATGTCGATCTGGATGGAATCGCCTCACCTTTTGCCTTATTGGTTTAACAGTGGGCGAGGCGTTCCTATTTGTGAGAAATACACCATCGAGATTTATCCCGACCATGACAAGGTGTCTTCGAGGAGCGAATACATATGTTGCTCCGGCTATTGATTAGTCATGCTTGCTCCGCTCTTGTTGGGCAGAGGGCTAACGTGAGTGAACTATTTGAATTAAAGTCGATTCACTTCTTCTAATGGATCCATAGTCGGCAGGTCCTTTTCTTCCACCCTGATCTAGGTGGCATTCTGTGATTGCTATGCGCAGGTCTGATCATCCAAGTGAAGCTATTCAGAATCGCACTTCCCTCTTTGCTCTTACATGGACCGTTGATAGCACTGCGTGCGGCCCATTCGCTGCTTAAAGGTCGACCACTGATGGTGCGATGGATGACATCATTTGGTGGTACGTTGAAGGCCTGACCTTCATGGAGTCGCAGTCTCTAGCCACTATGGCGTTGTAAGGCCCCGAGTCCTCGACGGCGAGAAATGAGAGCCGTGAGTGACTAGCTCGGCTTTCATAGGAAGTGTGACATCTCCTAGCATTGTTGTAGTTGCTTCGTTGAAACCAAGAGGATTATGAAATTTGAGTTTAGCATGTTGAAGAAAACTCTTGAGATGAAGGCTAGAAGTTTGATAAATCACGCCTCTGACTGGATCCACCGTCACCTATGCATCAAAACCATTATCTGGGTGGGTACCAGGGCATCATAGTGAAGCAAATGACCCTGTTCAGATTAACCGAAGGAAAGGATATGGAGCCATCTATCGGCTCAGCTTCCCCTTTGTTGCTTTCTATGTGGACGACTATTCTGTGGCCTTAACCATAAGCGCTTGGCTGAGTTTCTTCTACGCGTTTGATTGATACTAGTCATCGGTCGGGCATGATATATAGTTTATGGTTGGTGCAGGTTCCGTGGGGCCCATTTGAATTGTTGTAATTCTACCGTGGAACGCCTCGACTCCACCCCTAAGGTACCTTACGAGGTGTCTTGCCTTGATCGACTTTTCTGCAGGAACTTTGGGCCGTACGGTCGGTTTCGTGTCCATAGTCTGCTTGTACATGATGTAGTACCACAGGGACTTGTCTCGAGAAGGATCGGAGTCTTGATGGGTGCGGAGCCATTTGAATTTTGGCGGTCGCGAGATGGTGGCAACGACCTTTCGTGCGTGATATTGAGGGTGGTCACAGGGCTCTCTCCTTTTATGAGATTGGTCTCAGGATCGCTTTCGGTCTCTGCTCTGACCTTCCTTAGACGCGAACGGCTTCTTTCCCGCCGACTTATCTTTCTCAGCAAGTTGGTTTGTGATCATGGCATGCAGGTTCTTTGCTTGGATGTGTCTTGACATTGAGTATCTGTCACGCACTTTGTATAACTCTTCCCGTTTGTTGTTAGGCGGGTCACAGAGATATGTGAAGTGGAAGAAGGGAGTCAATGACGAAGCTTCTCCACGAGATCTGGGGCGCATCCATCTTGTAAAATTCTATTTGTTGGATGGCTTGCCCGAACCTCCTTGTGAAGTCCCGTATGGACTCTTCTTCATGTTTCAAAATAGTTTGTAAGGAACTAATATTCCATTTCTGACACACTGAGCATAGGTGATGCGAGATGAACGCTCCCCAAAGTTTATTAAACGTATTATTGAGCTTCGTGGGAGCTTGTGAAACCAGCTAGTATAGGGCCTCACAAAATAGCCAAAAAACTTTGCATAGTTTGTCCGCATTCAAAGTCATTACCTAATTGTAATGGAGCATGTGATTGTAAGGGTCAATAGAGTCGTCAAACATAGTGAAAGTTGGTATGACAAACCCGCGAGGCGGCTCGTAGTCGAGAATGTATCGCTCTAAGGGCGAGGAGAGCATGTCGTCGGGACTCCGAATCGTTGTTGCATGCGATATGTAGAGCATAGGTCTTGTACCGAAGGTGGGGTATAGTGGCAGCATGGGTGGCATTACGCCCCTGGATAATGCAGACGAGTTCCCATGGGCTTCGTTTGGCTGGTTCTGCCCTCGGCCTGCTTCTCTTCTTGCCCGACGGAATGTGCCATTATCGGTGTTGCGAATCTTGACCCGATCTGACATCTTTAGCGACTGACGCTATTGCTTTTGATGGGGAGAGGTTGGCGAAATTTGCTTAAGAATGACTCATCATTTCTTGGAATATCTACATCGTCGGGGACGATGGGCTCCCTCCTTCATCATGGCGATCGGGTGCCTTGCTGCCGCATTTATCTTGTCTCTTTAAGCGAAGTTAGTGCCCTTTTTTCTACCTAGGCAGCGATCGTTTTCACGCTGAGATGTTATTGTGATCCTGGGATTCCACTCATCTTGCCTTGCACACTCCTCCTATTTCTTCTCCATGTCTTAACGCAAATGAATGAATTGATCTTCAAGCGACTAGATCATCGGGTTGCTTGACATTACAATTGTGTCAGATGAATCAGATGTTGAAAGGGGAATCGTCGAACCACGAAGGGCTACTAAAAAGCCTTTGGAGCCAAGCTCTTGCGAGTCGTCAATAAGACTTTTTATTCGATTCCCAGAGGCAGCGGTGTTATTCGCGGATCGTCGACACCAAGGCGTCGGTAAGCGCGTATAAACTTGAAAGAAAATGGGAATGCGATGATGGTGTCGCTGTCCAGCGCCGATGATTCATCGACAAAGGATGGAGAGAGAAGAAGAGGGAGATCGCGAGTTGGAATTGCATCGGCACCTCATTAGGGGAGTCGCTACATTTATGCTGATTCTCATAGTATAGGAAGATAATCTCGTGATTTTGGTGATAAAATCTTTCTTTTCTTATCAAGGACTAATTTTTTCTTATTAAAGATTTATGTTTTTGAGACGTATGAGATTGGGATACTGGGAGATTCGTGGATAAATATCGCCTTGCGTAATTTTAACCTTAATATATTTATACATAGCTTACCATGCCTCTGATGGGATGGTCGACTATGGGACTGGGGATCCATCCCGAGGTTTAAGGATTCTAAATTTGATTCGGCTCCGCGTGGTTTTAATATAGTAGGCTGATCTTGGGTAGCTTCATGATAATGAGGTCGGGCGGTGGGCTTGTGGAGTGGTAGGCTTATTGGAGTAATAGGTGCAGGCGCAAGGTGCGATACTCACACTATATATGTCTAGGAAGCTAAGAGCAAACCTGTGTGACGAAGGGATGAAAAATGAGGAGATAGTGGAAACAGTCAAGAAGCTGCGAGAACCATGCATGGGGTGGGGGGTAGGGCTCGATGTGGTCCAAGGGGAGGGGACGCAACTTTCCTAACGAAAATTGACAAGATTCAACAAACTGCATGGGGCTCAAGTGGCGCCAGGAAAAACAAATTTGAGTCCGTCAAGCAACGAAAGTATATATTTCGGAAACATTTAAAAAAAAAACAAGATTAAACAATTTAAATTAGTTTCAGATAAAACCAGAAAGAAAGAGGGAAAAGTGAAGCATATTAAAAATCAAGCAACGTTTTAGAGAAAATATCGCATTAAAAATGTTTATAAATAAAAACCGAATAAATTAATAATTTTTCATTTTTCTAGTAGTTTTTTTTTCATATATAAGCATCTCTTCTTCTTTTAGAATATCCTTTACCATAGTGTTTATTTTAAATTTATAAATCATACATATGGCCCTTCAAGTCCGATTCAAATGGTAAATAGGTGGAATAAGGTATGAGATGTACGTATTTCGGTCGTGTGAGCAAAATATTAATTCGAATCGCTGTAAAAGCAAATATTCTGACGTGATATCTGAAATGAATTATTTAAGTAGTTAAAGATATAATTCATAACATTATTTATGAATTAATAATAATTATTAATTGATAAAATAGTAAATTGCTCATTTATTGAAATCGAATTTTGTTAAACAAAACAGTTTCGTTGGTTTAATGTATATTTTAATCTTCCTTTCGTAAAGCTGGCCCACTTCCTCAGGCCCAGATGTGAATCTGTGATTAACATATTGGGCCCGAGAGACGAGTGGAAAGACCAGGCTGGGCCCAGCAGGGTTTGTTTGCAATAGTAGGCTGGGCTTTATTATTATTATTATTATTTTTGGGGAAAGGATACAGAAGACATTTCACAAAATGTTCTTCTAGGGTTAGGGTTTTTATTGCGAGTCTCTCTGCTTCTCTTCTCCTCTATATAAACACAGGCGTGGAGAATAGAGGTCTGCCGTTTCTTTCTCTCGTTCTTTTCTATTTGATTAAAATTTGGTTTGGTATTTGAATTTTTGGATTTCAATTTGAATGATTTGTGTTTTCGATCATACAAGAAAAGGGCTGGTTGCAGTGATTATAAAAAATTCCTCGTTCTGAAAGCCATAGCCGTGGCATGACAGACACCTTTACACCCATAGAATATGAGCACCACCCATTTTATCATTATTCAACTTTCATTTTGATTCGTGTTTTGTTAAATCCTGCTGTGATTTGCTGTTTTATTTGGTCTATGAGTTTGAATTCAGTTTTACATCATTGGCATCACAAAATTTTAGGAAGATGCCCGTCATTTAATTCTAACGAGCTATTACTTTTTCTAATTTAAAGATTGAACTATTTCTGGTTAATGATATATCGTCTACCATGTGGTTGATCGATTTTCATTTTTCTTCTTTATTTGGAAGAAGCAGCGAAGGAGTTGTCGTTCTGATTCACAAGGCATTTGCTGTTGATGCATTGTGTTTTGCCACTCCTTACATCGACGATGGTGTTGTTTAAAGCCCTAATTTGACGAAAAATGAAAAATCTTGAAGTTAGGGTTACGCACAGCTCCATATGATTTTATTTTGTTGATATTTTTTTTATTTCTTAGATCTTCATCTAGATATCTTATTATATTTGAAGATCAGCCTAGACCAGAGATTATATGGGTCCTAATTTTCTTTTTTTTTTTTGAAAAGAAATTACTTGGGTGTTGAAACTATGGAATTGTTTTGACATCATATCTGAACGGCTCTTTTAGTATATTATTGTCGAAAGTTTTAATTTTGTAAAATTCTAAAATTAATAATAAAATTGCCTATATATAGAAATATTGAAACCTATTTTGTGACCAAAAAGCAGTTTGATTAACGTTACATATCTCATTATCAATATTTTTATCAAAATATTTTATCATATTTATTATTTAGATATAATTCTATTAAATCCTTTTTTTTTTAAAAGAAAAACTAATTGACATTAAAAAAACGCATGAATTTTGGACTTTTATGTGATGTCAAATTGATTTTTATTTTTGATCAAGAAAAAACAAATATTATAGAGATAGAAAGAGTTCGTACATAGGAAATGAACAAAGGAGAGCTAAAAAAACAAACCCAAAAACCTTACCTATTCCCCAGCCAAGTTAAAAAGTCCAATACAATGTTCATGTCAATACAATGTAGGTTGGTTCCATAAATTGCAAACGAAGTTAGCTTTAATCCTTTGAATATAGGTGATCGTTGAGCAAACTATTCTTAGGTCTTAAAGAGTCAAAATAGAGCTTGTGAGTCTTTGAATTCGTAATTTTTACTTTTTGCAATTGCAAATCCTTAAGATTGCAAAAGGGTATGAAGGGCCGGCAGGAAAACCAGATTAAAAATTTTAAAATCGAAAATGAAAAAAGGTTCTGCTGACATTTTAAGCGGCACTACGAGTGGATCAGCCAGATGGTGTATGGACTCATAAATCACTCCATGTGAAAGCGTACATTTCGCGAAGTCGTTCAATGATAATTAAGTTGATAATGTGGCAAACTTTCTATAAGTGAAACTACAATCGAAGAATCTTTATTTTAGGCACAAATGGACCATATTGAGTGATAAAGAGACTCCGATGAATTGGGAGAGGGATCTAAACGCTGTCTGTGATCTTTGCTCGAGAAATACTTTTTCCTTAACACCCTTTAAAGAGTAACATGCCGCCGACCGAAGGGTTGAAATTTTGATCCTGAAGAGTTTGTAGAAATCTTTAAAGCCTCTTCTATCTCCCGATCGTTGAGAGGTCTTAGGAAGTTGGGAACCGGCACCTTCCCCACATTCGGTATCTAAGTGTAATAAAATGCTTAGTGACTTTCTTTATTTAGAGCAATTAAAGGGATGGATAAATAGAGCGAGCGCCTCCTCTCCACTGACGTCTTTACAGAAGTTGATCCTCATACATCCTGGGGAGAAAATGGATTACGAAAAATTTGAAGTAGCTCTTTCTGATTTCCTTCCATGAAATTAGTCCCATAGCTGCTCTGAATCCTGATGTCTTTAACCTCCATTAGTCTCTGCAGTTCTTGCAAAATAACCTTTCTCCAAAGCGAGTTTATGTCGTTGGCAAAATGCCAACTCCATTTACATAATAAAGCCTTATTCATCTTAGAAAGCTTTTATCCAGGCCCTTTTCTCATATCACATACACATAATTGACTCACGAAAGACTTTCTTATCAAGGTCGCTCCCTCTCATAGAAATGTCTTTTAATCTGTCAAATCTATGTGAAACTTTAAGGCATTAGGAGAAAGATAATAGATTGAGAGGCCAGACGAGTCTTTGTGAATAAGTCTTAACCTATCGTCTTTTGATATGTACTCAATCTTAGAAACCCGACCTCTTTTGGAATCTTTTCTTCATTTAGAGTCCACGAACACTGGTGACTTATGTTTAGCTGGGAGGCCGGATAGGAAGTGGGAGGGATCGACCGACTACGAGGCAAACTCCCTCCGCATTAGCCACGGGCCCCGGTGGGATGATTTCCTCTTGTTTAAGTTTGTTCCTCAGGCAGGCACGCCCAGGCCACATTAAAGTCTAGCTTAGAAACTTTAACTAATCTTTATCGACCTCGTAAAAGAGGAGCGTGTCATCGGCGTGGAGGAGGTGGGAAATAATCAGCTCCTCACCTCTCCCACATCCTGATCACGCTCTCTTGGAAAGATAATTTCCTTAGCCAGCCTTGCTTGATTTATCGAGCTGACTAAGAGCTTCCATTCAGATGTGAAGAGATAAGGGAGAGAGGATCGCACATCACCGAACCACTTTGAGCTTAGGTAAAAGCTAGCTAGGGGCTAGTTGATGAGAGCCCAGAAAGAAGGCGTGGAAATGCACCCACTTAATCCAGACTAATCCAAGTAGACTCTTTAAAACTCATCACGCCCATGACCTAAATCTGAAATTCCCAGTAGTATTTATCATTATGCTTTTTCTATATCCAGCTTGTAGACCAAACCACACTTCTTCCTTCTTAGGTTTGAGTCCACTATCTCATTGGCGATCAACACTGCATCCAGGATCTGTCTCCCTTCTACGAGACTTGGATATCACCTTGTCTATGACCCTCTTAATCCTATTGGCTAACTTTTATCAAAATCTTGTATAAGCCACCCACAAGGTTGATTGGCCTTAAATCCTTGAAGTCTTCCACAATCTGTTTCTTAGGGATCAAAACCAAAAAGGTATCATTTAAATTTTTAACAAATCTACTATGTTCATGAAACTCTTTGAAAAAACCTAGGACCTCATTCTTTCTGAGAATTGACGAAAAGACGAAGGCTAAGGGGAAACCATCAGACCGAAATCCTTATCATTATTAAGCACGAATAAACATCAGTTCTTCCTCACGAAAGGAGCTTCCTCCCATTAAATAAGCTTCCTCGGACTGAATTTCATTGAGAGCAATTTCAAGAAGGATAGGATGCCGGTGCTTCGAGGTCGAAAGCAAGTCACGGAAAGCATCCACAGTCCTTCCTTGATATTAACCTCAGCATTAGCTTTACGCCGTTGATCTGAATGCTTTTGAAACAACTTCTCTCACAGCCTTGGGCGTGGTCATCCTATGGAAGAACCTCGTGTTCCTATCCCTTCTTGCTGGTGAGTCTCTGGGTTTCTATCTACAGAACATCTCCTCCGTGGCGTGACCCTTCGAAATCATCTAGGCCTTGGGTCGTTCCTCGACTTCCTCGGGCCCGAGTCCGCTCACCTGGATCATCGGAAAGTCTGCATGGGCGTCCTTCTTGTTGGCTGAGCTCGGTCAAAAACTTCTCTATTCCAAGTCTTAAGAATACCTTTCAAGACCTTTAACTTTGTAGTGAGGATGAAGCTAAAGTACCCATGAAACTTAAGATTTTGACACCACCCTTTCAAAGTCTCTTTGAAACCCTCAAATTTCAGCCACATTAATTCGAAACTGAAGAGGGATGGACCTGTCCTTACACCATCAAGCGTGAATGGGAAGTGATTGGTAGCCTAAGAGACATCTTTGGATCACCTTCTTCTTGATAGCTCTCAGTCGCGAAGTAGGGATCTATCTAAACGGGACATTGATCACCATTTGCCCCACCACATACCATGCTTCTCAAAATACCACAGGTTTATAACATGTTTAGGGTGTAAAATAAATTAAATTATTTTTTTTTTCGGAGTTTAAATGGCTAAAAACGAAAAAATGATAAAAACCTGAAAATTTTACAGGAGCTAAATAAATTTGGTAAAAATGTTAAATAAGGACCTAAGGGTCATAAATGAGTAATGCGAGTGTCAGAGTATAAATGAAATGAAATTAAGTGGAAATGAAATTGAAATGAAGCTTTAAAGTGAGAAAAATGAGAAAAATGGGAATTAGTGTGTAGCCAAACAAGGCTCAGTGCAGGATTTTGATTAAAGACTAAATATTGGTCTTTAAGAGGCATTTTGCACATTTGGCAAAAGAAGGGGAGAGAAAGTGTTGGGGCTTTTTTTGTTGTGTTGTGAGGGAGGGAGGAAAATTAGTGGTCTTTGCTCCATGAAATCAAGGATTAAGGTGATCAAAAGGAAGAAAGAATATTGGTGTTGAAGAATCAAAGATTTAAAGGTAAGGAATCAAACTCTAACTTTCCTTAATGTTGTGTTTGGGTTTAGAAATAACTCTAAGTTAGTATAAAAATGATGTTTATTGGTTTATTTTAGTTTTGGGGGTTGCTTTAAGTTGTTATATGATTGTTTGGATTGGTGTTGAGGAATTTTTGTATAAATAAAATGTTGGGTTTTTAGGGGAGATGCTATCAAAATTTTCCAAAACCTATATTTTTGTTTTTGTCATAACTTTCATCACTCATCCAAATTGAGCTATTCAGATTTCTGTGTAAACTAGACTTCTAGGCAAACAAATCTGCCTCAAATAAGTGTATCTAAATTTGGACCTCATTAGACCTAGAAATTCATCAAAGTGAGGTTTTGTTTTACAGGTCGTCACAGTTCAGTTTGATACGATTTTAGTGTTCAGACAGTTTTGGTATTTAGGCCGCGGTTGAGTTGGCTCATGTTAGAATTAAGGTGATTGAATTTACGGGTAAGCCCAGACTTCTAGGAGAACAAATTTCACTTGTGAAATAAATGTATCAAATTTGGACCCCATTAGACCCGTAAATTCGTCTAAAGGAGTCTTGTTTTAGGCGAGTGGTTTTGTGTTGAAAATAGAATAGTCCGGATGTTTAGGACATATCACGGAGCTTCGGTCTTCCGGGTGGATGATTGAATTTACGAGATAAAATAGATTTATAGAGGAACAATGAACTTGAAGGAAGTTGGGTAAAATATATGTCTCATTTGTTCCTAGAAAAATTTACAGTGAAGGTGTGTTAGGTAGAAAACCTTTAACTAGAAACCCTAAATAAAGCCAAGCTGATATTGTTCTCTAATTGTGATGGATTAGAGGTTGATGACGGAAAACCGAATTGAAGTCTAGATTAAGGAATAAAAATCCGAATTACGGCGACCTTTTTGGTCGGATTCTCTATTCTTCTCTTCTTATTTCAAGTATCAAAATTGTTTGCGCAATTATTGAAATGATTTTCAATAAAACTTCATATTGATTTATTTTAAGTGATTTAAGAAAATTGATTGTGAAATGATTGCCATGAAAAAAATTGCATGAGTGTTGAAATGTATTATTTGAGTATAAATGTATATATCCTATTGTAAATTTCTATAACTGATTTTTAATGCCCTTAATAGAATGTTATCCGTCATATTCGAGTTAAGAATAAATTGGTATATCAATAAGGGTCAAACTAGCAGTTCTGTAAACGAACGTAATGATATGACACTCTGATCCGTAGGCCATCGAGACAGTATTGGTAATGTTTACGAATTGATTTTTAATAGCAGAATTCGGCCCGAGCGGGCCAGAGTATTATGTTATAAAACAAAATGTTTTTATCACCCAGGCCTGTGAATAAATGGGAGGCCAGTGCCATTATTAGATTATTCTCATACTTGAAAACATTGGCTAAATTCATTTAAGGACAAAATGATAAGAATATTTGTGAAATGCATGATTTGTGTTTTGAATTATTTATTGCATATGAAAGTGCATATTTGGAATGATCAATGAACCGTAAATGAATGTATATGAAATGAATATATGCATTGTATTTGCATTGATCATTCAAAAAAATTCAAAAGAATGGTTTAGAAAAATTGCATGATTTGACTTAAACTGAAATGGAAGAGAGTGTTATATAGAACCACTAAGCATGAAAATGCTTAGCGCGTTATTTTATCATCGCGCAGTCTGCAAGTGAACAAGTACGAACGTAGGCCTTATTGAATCAAAGTGCCGTCAAAGTCACACGGAGGATAAGTAAAGCTCTGTCACATGCATACATGAAATTATTCGACTCGTTTTGTACAAATACTATTATGAAAATTGATCTCTAATTATGTTTTGTAAATATTTAGATATTGAAAACGGCTAATAATGTCGCATTGTATAAAGGTGGGAAATGGACCAAATGGGCATGAAATTCCACCTCAAATGAGAAAAAAAAAAAAGTTTTGTGATCAAATGATGGGCCCCTTTAAGTTAACGTGATATATACGTATATATTTCCATAAGGATAAATATCCTTTACAAATAAGTATTTGAAATGTGTTTTAATGAGAAAATGAATTGTATTTGGATTCGTAAAAGAGATAATGCGTCCGGTCAGATCTGTACTCAGGCTCGGGTGGTATTGGGAGCTGGCTCCTCACCACCATGGTCATAAGGACCTCCCTATAGCGGAAGGTCTCTTAAACCTAAGTCATTCAGGATGTCGGAAAACCTTCTCATGGTGTTGGAAATCCTGCCCCCTCTAGATCTTTCATTAGGAGAGAGAATCTGCGTTGAAATCGTGCTTGACACACCATGGTTCTTCCCTTGCCATAGATCAGACCAAGCTCTTCCCCCAAAAGTTCTTTGAGACTCCTCTCAGCCCAGGACCCATACACACAGGAAGAGCCCATTGCAGATCCTCATCGTATAAACAAACCTGTAGAAACTTCAGGCCATTGAATCCACCAAAGTAATTCTTCTTTTATCTCAAAACAGGAAGATACCTCCCACAGTCCCCTCTAAATTCAAAGCTTTCCAGTTCAGAAAGCGGCCCACCCCAAGACTACGCTCCATCACTTTGTTCATCTCTTAGACCTTAGTTTCTTGTAAGCAAACCAAGTCCACCATGTGAGTTCTAAGAAAATTCTTGATAAGTTTCCTTTTATCAAGATCGTTCAAGCCTCTAACATTCCATGATAGAATTTTGACCTTCATTTTAACTTTAACAGTAGGGGAACCCTGTCTTTGCCTCCTCCTTTATTTGTATTCTTCCCATTATAATTGATTGTACTCTTCAATCTTCTTAGTTCTGGCTTGCTTTTCGACACTGTCATGATTCCCTTTTTCTTGACAATTTGTTGAGATGCCACTAGATTTCTCTACAACTCCAAAATCTCCTTTTCAAACCCCTTAGTTGGAAATCCTAGAAATTCGCTAAATTTTGCTAGACAACTGCTTTCCCAATTCTCGGAAGTCCAGGTCATTAAAGACTCAATTTTGGCCTCCTCCATTCTTTGACCATCTTCACGGAGCTCCTCCTTACTTGATTATCACACGAACATTCCAACTCTCATTCGTTGCCATCGGTCGCCCACTTACCCTTAGTGGTTCCGGATCCTCGTTCAAATTGCACCCCGATGAAACTACGATGGCAAGGGTCGGCGAAAACAAAGAAAGAGGAGGAACAATTTCATAGAGATTTATCCCCATACCTGTGCATGTCGACACAATCATATTCCTTTGCTGGACCCTCTCTGAGTTCACCTTCTTCCCGGATGTGTGTGACATGCCCCTCCTTGCCGTCATTTATAACTCTAGTAACAGGGCTTTTGGAAATAGAAGGCATAAAAGGCCTTGGAAGTGGACCCTAGCGGCTGATCCCCATACACCGCTGCAACGAGATGAGTAGAAATTCGGTGGAGTCCAGCCTAGCATCTGTGGGGCTTGGGCTTAGGGCCCTGATTATCGAGACTTGACCCAGAATACTACCACTGGGCCTTGACAACTTAGGATCTGATGAGAAAGCAGGGCAGGCCTTCGATCAACACCACATGTAGCTGGAGCCAGGTGCGCCTTCTCTTGGGACTTGAGTACGGATACGCCTCACCCACCACACAGGCGGCAAGTCTTGTCAGTACCCGCGGGAGGAAGATAGGAGGCGGGGCATGAGACTGGGACTCCTTTTTCGAACATTAGTGGGCCCATATAAATAAACAAATCCATAAGGAAATAAAAATTCTAATACCACCACCGTAGTGGTGGTTAGCTGTCTTATACATATTCCTGAGTCTCATTTACTTGTACATAAATAACTTTCACTATTACAAAAACTTTTACATTTACAATACAAAATCAAATTTGAAACCTACATCAGGTGAACTCCTACAAATATGTTAGCCCTGGTTGATGCGGAATGTCACGGATGTCTTGCGGTGCCTACAGATGAAACACCAGGTCTTCAGCTTATAACTTAGTGAAACATATGACCACTTAAAGTGAATTACGCATTTCACGAGAATACATATATCATAAAGCATATGGCAGAGTTTACGTATACATAATTCTATAATAGAGTTTTGTAACACCACAGAAATATACCTGCTTGAGTTTCGGACTTGTTTGAGTATATTAAAAGCTAAATATGAATTTTGGAGAAAATAAAACAAAGACCCGGAATTAATATTAGAGACAAGGGTAAAGTGGTCTTTTATCACTTGAGGACATAAATGGCATAAATCAATAAGTTAGATGCCAAATGACATAAATCAATAAGTTATATGCCATTATGGAAATAGAGAAAAGATGGAATTGAAATTGGAATGAATGGAAGGGCTTAAGTGCAAATAAAGAAAGTTAAGCCAAAAATGGGTTTTATTTACTTGGCCAAACATAGCCTTAACAAACATGGACTTAAGACCAAAAAAATTGGTCTCATTTGGTGGGAGACCAAACCGTAGAGAGAGAGAGAGGGGAGAGAAGAAGGAGAGGAAAAGAGAGAAGAAGAGGAAGAGGAAGAAGAAGAAGAGAAGAAGAGAAGGAAGCGAAGCCAAGATCAAGCTAAGGTATGGAACTACATGGGCTTTTAAAGCTTGGAATTGTTTTCCATACAATTGCATGGTTATTAGTTGGTTCCCAAAAACCTAGGGTTTTGTTAGGATTCTTCCTAACCCTAGAATTCTTAAAAGTAATCTTGGTAAAACCTTGAATAGGACAAGAAGCACATGAAATCCTCCCTTTGAGGTTGGATTCATAGTTCAATGGCAAGTAATGAGTTAGGGTTTAGAATAAACCTAACTAATTACATGTTAGGGTTATGTATAGATCATAACCCATATTAGAGTGTTGAGTAATTCATGAAGGATTTTGAAATAAGAAGTATTGAAAGAAGAATTAAGTAAAATTGAGGTTATAGGATGAATTTGGAATGGCTTTGAGGTGTTTATGGAAATATAGGGTTGATTTAAGGTAGCAAAATATGGAAATATGGAACAAAAATACATTCAGGCATTTTCGGTCACATGCAGTCTGACTTGAACATGTGCGGTACACCCTTCCCGAGAACCGAGCATTAATAAGTGCAAAAGTCACACATGTCTTAGGGTACACTGTTTACTACATTTTTAGGTTCTAGGTTTTTCGTATTTTGGCGTAGCTTAAATTTCTTATCGGGTTGAGTGATTGAGTGGAAAATTAAAATAGACTTGAGAAAACACTTGAAGTATAGGAAATAGACATCGTCAATTATGACTCTAAGTGGCTGAAATCCACTCGAAGTGGGACCATGTGCAAACCAAATTCTGGTTTCGAGTGTTGAACATAGAAGTCCCGGGTTGTTTGGACATCAACTTGAGTTAGGTGCTCGAATTAGGTGATTCTGGTGGAATAGAACCCTTAGCACCTTAGCTTTAAATGAGTATAAGGACTTAGTGTCAAAATATGAAGTTAAGACCCCGGAAAAATGAGTAATACAAACTGTCACTAGAAAAATCGGTAAAATGACTAGTTGGCATGAAAATGCCATAACTTTATTTTGGATGATCCGAATGGATTGATTCCAATTCCTAAATAAATTAGATTCATAGAGGAATAAGAATATATGAATGAGGTGTGATTTCATACACATCATACTTCATAAGTATATGAAGTGCTATATGTAATAGCCATGAAACAAGGAAAATATAGAAAATGCAATATGTATAGATATGTTCATAAAACATGAATATGATATTAATATAGGATATGTCATAAGATATGATAGGTATAAGTCATAAGATATGATAAGATATGATAGGATATGTCATAAGATCGATAGTCTAAAAGTACACGAATTGATAGGCACATATGAATATAAGATTATATGTTGTAGGAACATATGATTGTCATCACGTAGACGAGCGGATGGAACATGATAGAAATATAAAAGTATGAATAGGTAAAGACATGACGAGAGATATGTGAAGCTGATAGGAATATATGATAGACATACCGAAAGGAATAAGATGGAACATGCTAGGAACACATGGTAGAAGGCATAAATGATAAGAACAATGGAGATAAGTAAAGATGACAAACGTAGGAATGAGAACATTTGCATAAATGATAAGTACATATATGAAAATGTGAATGAGTAAAAGCCTACATGATAGGAATATAGAAAGTACAAGAATAGCTAAATCATGATAAGTATATAAATGATATAAGAATCGAATATATGTACTATAGAGATATATATGAGAGCGAAGTAATATGAAAATTTCTGAGAGATGAGAATGAATACAGTTAAAGTAATGATAGCAGTATATATTGCATAAGCGATTATGATAACAATAGTTATTCATGCTTATGAGATATGTCACCGAAGAAAGCGTAATAAAGCTGATTGTACGCTTAGAACCTAGTAAGAGGGATAGATGACATGCCTATAGGAAGATACGAGTTCTTGCGGCATATTCATGAAACTGATATTGAGGCCCAGTTTGGGTCGAGTAATTATAGATCCGTTTGGATCGGGTAGGCGTAGTCTGCGCAATGGGGCCGAAATCTTTGTCTCGTGCGGTGATAGGTACCTTGGTACACATAGATGAAATCAGCGTCTCGTGCGGTGATGGTACCTTCCAGTGCGCGCAGACGGGAGATCCTTTGCCTGTACGGTGATAGTACGCCAGTGTAGTTTCCGTATCAAGCTTCTAAGGTATTTGCGGGACATGAAACGAAAAGGAAAATGAGTATGTATAGAAGATATGACTGATATAGGAAGCATATGCTGTTATGCGATGAAATCTGGAACAATTCTGAAACGAAGTAGTCTGAGTATAAATTGATATGAAAATAAGTATATGAACCTGAAAAGTAATAAAAGTATACAAAAAGCCTGAAATTATAGGATAGATAGAATAAAGGCATTGCAAATGTATATGAAGTTTAGGAATAGTCTGAGGATAACGAGGATATGAAAGTCACAAGAGATGAACACCTATAATGGGAAAGTATACAATAGTGCAAGTATGAAGTGAAGAATGCGATAAATGTAGAAGTAGAAGATGAAAGACATAGACTAGAGACATCGCTACATGTGACTTGACAAAAGAATAGGAACATTGAAAAGACATATAACAAGGCGTGAAGATGAACACGGGATAAGTATAGGAATATGTAAAATTACTGAATAGGAATAAAAAGTATGCATAAAGGAAATACTAAAGACATAGAACATTTAATAGAAAAGATTGACATGCGATAGGAATGTCGGATGATAAGGAATTACGTTATAGAAAATGTTTAGATACATATAATGCATATGTATAAACATGTGATCTAGCCATTGGTGGTTGTCCGTACTTATGTTGTAGCGTAAACATACGGGTGTTCAATCAGGTGGAGTGCAAGTGAAGACAGGATGAAATGGTGATTCCATCGACCAAGCGGTAGGCCCTAGATGGGGTGCTCACTGGGCTGCTTCGCGATCTCGATGTTTTGTAATAGAATTTGTACATGTATAAGTAGATGGGACTCTTTGTATATGTGTATAGATTGTAGCGGACACACCACTCAGGTGGTAGTTCTTTTATTATGTACAAATGATTTTTATTGTCTGGAAATTGTTTGTGCACTAATAGGTCTGAGGTCACGACTCGCAGAAAGAGCAATTGATAGAGTCCGGTGCGGTAGAGTATAATATAGTATAGATAGTATCGCGCCCCGGACTTCGGTTCGGATCCGCCAACCGGGTCGGGCCGGGATCGGGGGCGTGACAGTTTTCATGTACATAATTCTTATAATGGAACTTTCATATCTCAGTAGGAGTTGAACGGATATCGCCTCTGAGGAGTAGAAGTGCAATCTGAGAACAAAGCAATTGAGTTTCTTGTGCTTTATTTATTCATCATTCAGTTATCATTTAATTTCATGTATCTTGTTATTTGGGTATACAACATATAAGTATTTGTTTATAGACCTCTGTCTTTTGAATGAGAAGGATAGTACAATGAATGCGAAGGTAATACTCTGATATTGAACGAACGTGTACCTTACGTAACGAAGTGTGGTAACCTTGCGAGAGTGTCGGCAGATCGGAGGCGATGCGTACCCACGTGCAGTGCCGTGGCACTAAGCGAGTCTTGGGAAGCAGCGATCGGGACGTGTCGCACGTAACAAAGTGTCATTAACCTTTAGCGGAGTCTTGAGCAACGATCGGAGATGTATTCATTCCTTTATTTGGTCTTAAGCGGACATACAATTATATGTATTTCGAACTCATTTTATTATTTCTTGTCTATTAGCAAAAGAAGGCGAAACAATGTTTGCCCATCAGGCGGCCCAGTCAGTATTTTTATATAACTTTTATACTTGTACGAACCGCTTTCATTCACTTATTAAGGTCCTCATTAATCCGATGGATAATTGTTGAAATTAACGAGGAAGAGGAACTAAAACATAGCTTACATTAGCTCGCACAGTGGACCAGGATTAAAACTTGACCTCCATTCGCTGGCGAAGAGGAAGGCGACTGCGCTGGACTCTACGCTAGCGTGGACTCCTACGCACAGGCGTAGAGGTCAATCAGCTTGACTTGAAATTACTAGTTTTGGCCATTTTAGTTGGAACTCTCAGCCAAAACACACCATTTGAAACAAAGGCAAGCAAACTAACAAACTGACCAAAACACCTATATTGAAAAGTTAGGGTTTTCACAACCCAACTTAAACAAGTATTTCCCGATACGAAGTTTCAAGACAATCCCATTACAAATATCGAGCAAGTGTTCCAAACAAGGAGATGTTCCAGACACAGGATTCTTCTCTTCTCTTCTCATCTTCCTTAACTTCCTTCTCCTTCTTCTCTTCTTCTTTCCCTCTTTTCTCTCCACAGTGATTCCTAATTCTCGAAACCAATGGTTAATTTTGATCGTATTCACCTTTTTAATGTTAGGCCATGTTTGGCTAACCTATTTTAGGTTTAATTTCTCATTTTGCATTTATGTCTTTTATTCTCTTCTATTTGCAATTTTTAACTTATCTTATTTCCAATTTAGCATATAATCTTTTATCTTATGCCACTTGGGTCTTTAAATTGGCAAATTACTAATTTATCCTTACCTCTTGGATAAATCTCAGGTTTTTATCATTTTTCTTACTTAGCATTTATATTTCGGAAAATACAAATTTTACTTTTCTTATACCTGCCGATAACTACTAGGGTCCTAATTCGGGGTGTTCTGAGTCTTGTCCTTCATTCTTCCTCAGAAACACTCTTTGACCTCAAGCTCCTCCCCGCGAGTGTATCACTTCACCTTTAACCTCGAACCCTGAACTCGTTGGTATCTCCCTTTGGATATTTCTTTGAAGCGAATAATGGTTCACTCCCACTGATTGGGTTTTGTGCCTGAGATCCCGATATCTACAGGGAAATGTCGTCGGCTGGGGTATTGAGGCTCTGCGTCTTCTTCAGTAGAAAACCTCCTTAACCTTCTCGGCACCCGTAGTGGTGAGTATCCGAGAAGAGAAGAAGGAGCTTTCCTTATCTTCCGTTAGACTCCCCTTTACTTCTGTAAAAAACCTTCTCTCCTCTCTGCTCAAGACCCGAGCTATGTTGCCGTCCTCGCTTTGCCTTAGCTTTTTTGTTGGAAGAATCTCTTGACATCCTATTTCCTCTTGTGAGATCATTAAGCTGAAGAGAAACAAGAGACTAGGGCTCACGGCACCCTTTCTTATCTCGTTTAGCGGCCGTCTGCTGCCGCTGATCAAGAAGCCACAGCCTTCTCTTTGGGCCTCTCTGCTTCATCCATATTGTCAGAAGGGCTTCAGATTCGGCTTCGACCCATAAAGTAAACTTGAGAAGGGCTTGGGCTTTGACCCTCCACACACCCTTGTTGAGGGCTTGGGGTACAGCCCGTAGAATCTTTTTTGACACCCTCCTCTTTCGAACTTAGACTCAGCTTCTTTTGAAATTCAAAACAAAATGTGTGTCCCTCTTTGGGGATCCTAATACGAGTTGGACGTTGGGACTAATTGCCTCTGAGGACCACGTGATCATAGAGATTGATATACATAGATTACTTGGATTGGCATACGTATGTGAAAGAAGAAAACAAGTTATTGACAAATAAATAGATATAATTTACAATATAAAATATAAGAATTTTTGAGGATAAAAAGGGATTTATTAGAAGTTTCCAAATAAATGTTTTTAGATTATGGCAATAATTAAGATTATTTGGGGATGCACAGTAAGAGAAATGAAAATAAATATTATTGTTTTTATACTTGGTTAGAATGGTTATTTGTTTTTGTTATGACAGAAAAAATTATGAATGATAAAAATAAATGAAATGATAATAATCATTTTATATTTTAATTAATAGGAAATTTAAAAAAAAAAAAAAAAATATATATATATATATATATATATATATATATATATATATATATATATATATATACCTCAGATAACTAAAATTAATTATAAAAATAATGTAAACTAAACAGAAAAAAATAGAGATGTTTTTTTTGGTAAAAATGAACAAATTATCTCTAAGAAATTATAAATTTATATTTTACCAAAAAAGATAATAAATATATTCATTATTATGTCTAAATCCTTAAAGGTGGTAAAAAAAATTCTTATTTTCAAGGGCAAAAGAGTAATTTTGTGCTTAATATCTTTTAATATATAACATTAAAAGATGTTTTTTTGTGAAAAGATGAGAAAAGAAGAGAGGAGTGGAAACTAGAGAATTTAACATTAAAAGATGTTTAGATAATTATTTTTGTCAAAAATCATTGAAACATGGAAGGGGTAAGCAAGTCTTAAGAAAGAAATTGAAAAAAATATGGGTGGGAGCTTTTCTTTTTTCTTTTTTTTTTTTGAAATAAGGATAGATATACTAAAGAAAAAAATTTAAGTTGGAAATCAAGAACTCCGAAACATCCATAACCCATGGCAGTGAACTCATCCCACTAGCTAAGGTATGAGCAACTTAATTCGCATATTCTTTTACAAAAGAAAAGACATTGTCCTCCAGACTTGTTAGAACTTGACAATCCTCAATCAACATTGCAAAGGGAGAAGGGACAGGATGTGAATTGCTGACGGCATTAAACACAACTTGTGCATCCATTTCCACAACAACTTTAGATAGGTGAGACCGTTTAATACAGCACAGAACCTCCCGAACCCCATGGTCTCAACCATATTCGTAATTTCATGTGAAGAAGAGTGCCATGCGCAAAGAAAAAAGTGTAGTTCTCGTGTTAGTTCAAAAACAGAAACAATGTATTCGTGTTCGTTCAGCGAAACAATGTATTCGTGTTCGTTAACGAATAAAAAAAATGAAACGAGCACCATATTCTGAAGCGAATAATTCATAATGCAGTCCAGGGCGACAAAAAAACGTTGTGTCCTTAAGAAGAATTTGGCCCCTCAATTTGTACCGAGGATAGTGGACAATCATCTCCCAGGATATAACGGATCTCGTTCCTCCGAAGTAGTACGTAGTCGGAGGACCCCGACGAGCTGGCCCATACGATTTGCGAGCAATCGCACGAAAATGACAGTGGTGAAGTGAGGAGAATATTTTATGTTATTTTAAAAATGAGAAAAACGGGAGAATAAATAAGCCAGGAAGTGTCTCCATGAACAGACATGTTTGTTGGAAAAAATATAGACAAACAATGTAATACATTCGATGTAGGACCTTGCCTCGATACGGCTTATGGATTTTGTAGTTCGAGTCTGACAATCCCAGCATGAATGAAAGTTAAATCTGATACTCGTGTCGTGAGATGCAAAGTGTGATTATTCCATAAGAAAGCGTTGCATCGGGATAAATAGTCACGAGACTTTGAACTTTCGCTAGTGAAACCTACTCGAACTTACTCGGTGTCTGATAGACTTGATGTCTTTGTTATCGAGCCTTTGTGAGACCGGAAATCCAGGATTTCTAGGAAGGATAAAATGGTAATTTCGGTGAAATTCGAATTTTTCTAGATCTCGGATGTGAAGCGGACTTCACTGTTGGAATCGTCTCGCGGAAATCTAGCTACTAAATCAAATTTCATGGTCGAGACCGGTCGAATTTAGTTTTTCGAGCGAGGAGGGATGTGAGACTGACAGCGCGTTTGGATGGCGGGGCGCCACGTGTCGAGCTATGGGAGAGTCAAACATTGAGCTCAAGTGGGGCTCACATGTGACACATGGCATCATGCCGTTGGTAGGAATCGAGTTAGATGGATAAGTGGAGTAGGGTAATCTAAGGTGTCCAGTAAGAAATGGACACGTGAACGTGAGAGGAATGAGTCACTTAACGTAAAAATGTCTTTGACCTGGTTGGGAGTGAAGGAAGAAAGAGGGGAAGAGCAAGCGGAGATAGAAGAGAGGGTTTTAGAGGAAAGGCTCCACGCTTCTCTCTAAAATTCCGGCGATCAGGGCCGTGAGCTCCGTGAGGCGAAGCATAGTTGCTCCACGGCCCGAAGAGCTACGCGTGAGTACCAGTTTCGGAGAGTTTCGGCAAACTCCGAAAAGGTAGGGTTTTCTCATAACTGCTTTCTTTTGTTTAAGGGTCGTATAATGGATGAGGATTTTGAGGCTGGATGGCGGTGGTTGATTCAGATTTGGGTAGAGTGGAGAGAAAATCCACAGAGTAGTTTTGAGCGGTCCACGGTTTGTTGCGTGATTGTGTGATGTTGTGTTATTACCATGAGTGAATAACATCTTGATTGTGATTTGTGGGGCTATTCCAAGGCGAGCCGCGGGTTGTGCCTTAGCCAGTAATGAGCTAATCTTATGTTATTGTAAAAGCTGAGATAACATGAGCTTTATAAAGATTAATTATGTTAAC
The DNA here is from genome assembly GCA_016808115.1 of Tetrastigma voinierianum. Classification (NCBI taxonomy): domain Eukaryota; kingdom Viridiplantae; phylum Streptophyta; class Magnoliopsida; order Vitales; family Vitaceae; genus Tetrastigma; species Tetrastigma voinierianum. Next base: position 121,127 of record JAEQBH010004131.1, on the reverse strand, counting down.
CTTATGCATGAGTGATATATTAGCATGTGTTGAATATTTGTTGTGCCATTGCATTGCGGCTTAGGTGGGAAGTAACACAGTAAGGAAATTCCACTCTGGGCATTTGCTCACCAGTCGTGGGAATATATTTTCGGTCAGAAGGCGTGCTTGGGGATGGGACGTATCAGGGCTTTAGAAGCGAAGAAATGTGGCCTTATCTTGTATTTTTTGTAAAGTGCAGACAGAGACCTAGTTTTGTGTAAACTGTAATAAAAAACAATTGTAAATGAATCCTCTTTTGTATAAAATTTATATTTGGGTTGTATGGATGTGCGGGCCCTATTGGGCCGTTTTACACGTGTATGGGTCTCATGATGTGAGACATGTAGATTTCCGCGGGTTGACGGGTAGTCAACGGACACCTCGGGTTTGGGGCGTCACACCTTTCGTGTAAGCCTAGACAATAGAAATCACACAACTGTTTCTCGAACAAAATTGGTTCTCACTGTTGTGTTCGTTTTGGCCATGAACATCGCCTGGTCTCATGAGTGTTTTAGAGAATTCGACCTTCTTGATTCTCGCGAGCCAGCTGACCCTCCTTCAGCTCACGTAGTTGATTCACGAGACATATAGTTTCATAATCATTAAAAGCTTTTGCTTAACCTTCACATATTAATAATGTCTTTATCCGGGAATGGGTAAAACAAATTAGACAGTACTCTACATTGTCTTCATAACTTAGTTGTCCCTTTGAACCTAGATCCTGGGATCTCCAGTCAACTAGGTAGGGTGTCCACTATGATGACTTGTTTAGAGGCCTTAAACCCATTCCCCTTGATGTTTTTGCAATCATCTCTCTAGTTAGGCCTTTTGTCAATGGATCCGCAATATTATCTTTTGACTTCACATAGTCAATGGTGATAATTCCACTAGAAAGAAGCTGTCTTACTATATCATGTCTTCGACGTGTGTGTCGAGACTTACCATTATACATGACATTCCTTACCCTTCCTATCGAAACGGCCTATCTGATGTATACATACATCGGGCAGTTTAGACGGTGGAATATCTTCCAAGAAATTTCGAAGCCACTCGGCTTCTTCACGGCACTATCAAAGCAATAAATTACGATTCCATAGTGGATCTATGATACAAGTTTGTTTAGATGATTTCCAAGCAACCTTACGAGTGAATATATATCCACTTGTTGATTTTGTCTTTAGTCATAGGTTATCCAATTTGCATCCACGGTATCCTTGAATCTTTATAGGATATTCACGTATGTGCAAGCGTAATCTTAGTATACTTTAAGTAAATACGATAAGCGTTTCATAGCTTTCGATGATTTTCACTGGAATTGCTTGATGTCGACTTGGCTTGCTAGCGCCTGAGCTATGCGGCTAGTACAATTCATGACATACATTATTGCCTAGTATACTAGCATACTCATTTTGAGCTTTGTTTTCACGGTATTCTTAGAAGATGTAAATTAACATCTATCGAGTCTTTCTTGTCTGATATCTAGATTCTTGCACTTTCGAATCGTTTCAATATAATGGGATTGTGATAGAGCTAATCCTCGAATGTCTTATGGATTTTTAACTCCTAAAATAACATTACTTAGCCCCGTATCTTTCATTTCAAATTTGCCTGTGGCTTGTTGATTTTTCTTAATAGTCTCACCATCGCTGCAGTATAAGCATATTGTCATATAGGCGTAAAATGGCAGCGATTGAGTTTGTAACATATACACATTGTCGTCATTAATCTTGACCATTCGACAACATGACTTCGTCAAATTTAGCATGCCATTGTTTTGAGTGCTTGTTTTGATCCATAGAGTGACTTGATAAGTCGACCAAACTTCTGCTCTTGTCTGGAACAATGAACCACTCCCGGGTTGTTCCAAATATATTTCTTCTTCCAAATTCCGTTTAGAATGCCGTTTCACATCCATTTGATGGATTTCAAGCTTATACACATTTGCTATAGCGATTAGCATCCTTATAGATGTAATTCTAGTAGCAGTGAATAAGTATCAAAATAATTAAGACCTTCTCGTTGCTTGTATCCTTTTACTGAAACTAGCCTTATATTTATCAATAGCACCATCGCTTTCATTTTCCTCTTGAAAATCCACTTACATTGTAGTGAACATTACCGGGAGGAAGGTATTCATTCCATGTATGATTTGGCAGAATGGATTCAACTTCACTATTGATGGCTTCTTTCGAGCGGGGCTTAAGGCGAAATCCACGACTTCTTTGAATGTCGAGAACATTTCAACCCGAATCGTTAAATCGGGTCAAAGGCGTGAAGTCCTTTGTCTTTTACTCGTCTGGGTTCATCCTCCATTGGATCACTTCCTAGATATAGTATCCTCGAGACCTCTTATTATTATCAATTAACTCATATACTATGTTATCTACGGAAATATATTTTCAAAGACGAAGCGTCCCTTGATTCAATGATCGTATTGACATGTATATCGGTATCTCGACTTGTGAACAAAGAAAGCATTATGCATTGCTAATGCAGGCATATCGATAAAAACCTGATCCAGCAGATCTTTGGTCCTACCTTAACCTTTTTAGGCTTAGGAATCGTAACATGGCAAACACCGCGCTAAGATAATTCAAGTTAGGCATTACCTTTCCATTTCTCATAGGAGTTTGTTGTTTCTTTTTGTAGGGTACTCTATTTAAAATAAAATTTATATAGTCAAAACGGCTTCCCTTCTGAGTATGTGGCAAACGAACTATTCAACAATGCATTCATTGTTTCCTTTAAACAAGTTTTTCCTTTAAGCGCTCCATTAGATTGTGGTGTATAAGGACGATCATTTAGTGGGCGATGCAAACTCGTTACAAATTTATGATGAAATTCATATTCACCTCCTCATCCGCTCCTTATGATTTTAATTTTCTTGTTGACTGAGTTTCCAACCGACCTTATAAGTTTTAAAAGCATTCACGGCCTCGTCTTTACTCTCTTAAGCAAGTAAACATAGCAATCTGCGACGGAGTCATGTATAAAGTAATAAATACTTATTACCACCTCTTGACGGTATTGATTTCATATAACATATATGCGTGCATTATTAAATCTAAAGGTTCTTACGAAACTCTATTATCTACAGTGGAAAGGGAGCTAGAAAATTTAGATTCAACACACACTTGGCATTTCTCACTTGGGCCAAATTGAGAATTCGTACTTGAGTCCAGTATTCATTAATTTCTTTATTGACTTATAGTTAACGTGTCCTAGTCTAGCATAGTGATTCAGATTATTCCCTGCAATCATTGCATTCCATGTAGCAGTGTTTGGTTTTTCCATCCCAGAGAACAAGGATTCGGTTGCCTTCATATCTAGACACTTCCCATATCCATCCACCATTGTTGTTCCTAGAACCACATATCCATCTGAGTCAAGACCTCTCTTTATGATGAATGCATGAATTGATTAATTCTTTTATTTAAGCTTGCATATCGCGGGAACTACATTGTAAATGAGACTGCATCAGGTTTCAGGTGACTCTAGAGCATTCTTTCATAGAGCAATGTTGCCTCTTGATAATATCCATTATGTGAATAACCGGTGATCAATGAGTTCCATGAAACCAAACTCTTGTCAGATAATTCTTCTTCAAAAATGGTCTTAGAACAATCAACTCTGTCACACTTTGCATACATATCAAGTATGGTTGTTCAAGGCAGATGTCAGACATCAATCCTATACAAATCAAGTACTTATGAATACTTTTTCTAGATCAAGGTCCCCAATTTGTCCACAAGCCAATAACAAACCATTCCGTGCATATGCTATAATCAACATATTCCAAGACACTATATCTCTTTTAGGCATGTCACAGAAGACACATCTCCCGAAATCTATCTTTCCAAACTTAATATACATTGAAATCAAGGAATTCAAAATTGTAACATTACCATCAAACCCATTTTCAATTAAAAACTCATGTACCCACGCTCCCTTTTTCACATTTCCCAATTCACCACAAATAGCAGTTACATAAATTATAATCCAAGAAGGAAATAGACCCACATACACCATCTGCTAAAATAAGACCAACACCTCACCGTAAACCCATTTCAACCCAAAACCGGAAGCTAGACAATTAAACGGTGTCTTCGTCTCCTAATGGGCATTTTCTTCAACCTTGATCAGCATCTCTGAAAAGTACCCCAGCTGCTAAAACTGGATTAAACTATTTCCAACACCCACCCAGTTTCCCGAATCCGCACTTAATCAAATACCCATAAATCACAAACCTAAAATTCAGGATGTTAGGATAGACATGACTTGATGAGAGGAGGAAGAAGACAAGCATGTCTGGTTTGACCACAGGGTGAAAGAGAAGCTTCTTGGAGAGGAAACGGATTGCAGAATTGACGGCTTCTGCACTAGTCTTGATAGGGAAATACACATGCAGATCTGTGGTCTTGGGACAACCAATTCAGAGGAGAAACGACTGCAGCTCTCGAACGCTTTTACGAAAGAGCTTTAACGAGACAGAGCCGAAAAAAAAACTGTAACAAGAATTTGTAATACAAAAGCAAGCAGAATCAAAATCATAAAGCGTTCGTTGAAATAAAACGAAGCGATCTGAAAGCGAAAAATATATAGCGAGCGGTAAAATAATTTCATCTTAAGATTGTAGTACTTCGTGTTGAACGAAAACATAAACAATGTGTCGCGCCTACGAATTCACATGCAGGTGTGATTTATATTTACTATTTTACCACACGATTTTTTTTTCACAACTTGAGTCAGCAAAGCCCGATGTACTTGAAGCGTAAATAAAACCTACTCAGATCTCCAACATACACGCATATCGGTGCTGAGTGGGTCGCCGATGTCACCAACATAACACCTTGATCAAAAATAACATTATGAGTTCCAAAACTAGTGGCTCCACAAGCCAAATATACAATGATCTAAAAAGACCTGTTGTCCAAATACTCTGATGTGAATATACCTGTAGCTAAGTATTATTGAAATGTATCTTAATGCCAACTAGGTTGGCATACAAACTCCCACGTCATAATGCAGGTCAAACTTTGCATCCCTTGTGGCCAGATTTGTTTTTGCATCTAAGTTGGAGGGAAATAATGGGGGTGAGTTCGACCTTTCAGTGGTGAATCCCACTTTTCAAGCCGTCTTCGTAAAAGCATTTGATTTATCGTAATTCAAGATATCTCAAAACATGAGCATTTTACAAATAATGGGTTGATGATGGAAACACATAGATCTGATGCACCACCATGACCCGCCGTGATGACTCTTTTTGGGCTTTGGCGAGAATTTGGCCGTCGTCCAGGAAACAGCGGCGAATTCTTTGGGACTTACCACCCGGGGATATGCCCATCAGTAATACAAAAAATTCTTTGGGACTGCCCGAGGATATGCCCACATCAGTATATCTGTGACCTTCTGGGACTACAACCCCGGGGACTAGTCATCGATCCGGGTCACTACATCAATCGGACTCTCACCGATCTCATACCCGTATCATGCTTTAAAACAATTTCGCAAAGCATTCAACCATGAATATTTAAAACATCATGTACCGATAATTCAAAGATTTCCATATATAAAAATATACATTTATATCCTTTAGAAAATCCTGCAGTCAAAGCACGGAATGGTATAGAATTCCCGCAACATCAAACCACAATACAAGCAGGGAGAAGGTTATAAGATTCCCTACCTTCCTTGGATTCAAAAATCCATGAAGTCTCCCGAGGAAGTCGAGAGCAGGAGACTACTCAGAAGGATGCAAATAACAAGTCATAGATTCATAGCCTCTTATAATTCGTGTCACATAAAAATTATAGTGGTCTATTAACACATCACCGCTCGACTCACACAATTCTTATACCTCCAACATAAACCTTGATCCTCAGAGTGCACTCTCTTTACACTTACTAAGATCAACATTTAAAACCACATATTAGGGTAACCTGACGACACGCACAACACTTGTACCCACTTTTTTTCAGCCTATCTCAAGATTTTTCCTCAACTACAATTTTTGACCAGCCATACATGCTTTTGTTCATTGTGGTCTTCTGACCAAAAGTTCCCTATCTCTTAAACTCCACAGCCTCTTAAATCGGGTCATTCGGATCTCAAATCAAGAGTTATTGTTTTACACTCGACCTCCCAGAAGTATTTCCTAGGGACGAGTCACATTGCCCTCTCTTCCTGCTACTTTGACAAAATTATGGGAACAAATGGAGGCCATAATTTGGCCATAATTTTCTTCATGAAGTTACTCCCTATGTATGGCTACTTTGAGAAGGATTTTGGATACTCCATTTGGATCAATATAACTCGACTTATGACTCAGCTTGAGGAGCTGCTCGGAGCGAGGACAGAATCTGTACGACTTTCAACCTGGAATTCAGGGTCTTATGGTAGGGTTTAGTTCTTGGTTTGCTTCTAGACATTCAAGGTCTAGGTCTTGAGCTCTTCTCCCAACTAGAATAACCAATTCGGAGTTCTTTAGGCCAACTTATGGCCAAAACACTGTCATGGGGTCAAGGAAAATTTGGACAGCACCTCCACTTGAACACACACACATGCCATCTTCACAAAACCGGTCTTTTACAATTTAGGAGTTAGGATGAAATCTGACAAAGCCTGGGAATATAACCAAAGTCAATAGAAATACAACTAAAACCTCAAAGATCATGTTTATACCTTAGTGAACTTTTTCCGCACAAAACCAAGCTTCCTTGACCTTTCTCTCCTTCTTCTCTCTGGCTTCTCTCTAGAACTCTCTCACTAACTAAAATTCCATAATTTTTCCACTTCTAGCAAGAAGATGGTCTAGCATCCAAACGAGAGATTGGTTTGCTTGGCACATGGCAAGCTTTTCTCATGCACTTGCCATCAAGAAACTCTATCTTTGCATATGAGGTCTATCATGCTTTACTCGTGATCTTGCATCTTCATGAGATGTGCACTTTAATCCTCTCCGCTCTTTCACAGTTTTTCAAAGTGATCTATTGAGGCATCTTTATTGAGCCCCTAACAAACCACTAAACTTACCTAGTTGCATAGGTGACCCATTCATAAAAATGCAATCAACACTTTACACCCTTTGATCTCTAATTAAATAACCATTAAGATGGCTAATCTTGTCATGATTTAAATATCTTAGGGCATAAGTTGCATTTGCTCCCAAAGAAATCCTTGCACGAATATAACAAAATAACATATTAATATCACGAGGTGTTGATTAAAAAAAAACATAAAGCAGAAATATAGAGAAACAGAGCACCTTTCTAGCAAATAATTAGAAAGCGACGGATCGGCGTAAAACGTTTGTATTATGATTTTATCACGAGAATATGGTAGACCATTCTATCTGCATATGATAGAAGCAGGATCTCGATTCTGTAAAATGATCGTAGTGGAGGCGGCATTCAGCCTCTACATTTTGCGAGCAATAAAAAATGGCAGTGATGAAGTGAGGAGAATAAACATTTGTTATTTAAAATGAAGGCTTGAAATAATAATGGGAAGTATATATGAAGCAGGCATATATGTTGGAAAAATCGCGAGCCAGCAATATATACATTGCGACCTTCAAGGTATCTTCAATTCATTGCCAATTTTGTGGACCGAAGTCGGCAGCTCTACGAGAATAACGACCCCACCAGCGATAAGACTATCAGGAAAACCGTTTGCATCAAGTGACCTTAAGCAAACCAAAACTACTGGTTTCCACCCACCCTCAATAAATCAGGGTGGCAAACTGATGACTACTGGAAGATAATAGAGGACCTACAGACTCAGATTCCTGCTACTATTTGGGCATTACACAGCATGGGATCTTGTGGTGGTGCATCAGATGTTTACTCTGTGCACAGTACGACCGGCTGAGTTCATGGCGACCAGCACAGGTATAACCATAATGAGACTTCCTGCTGGGAGCAAGAGCTCATAACTCCACTAAACCAAGTATAATGATTCCATCTGACCATGTAGAGAAAGATAAATATCCAAGCAACAGGACATGGCTTTAAAGCATTATGAAACAATAGATGCGGGGACTCTATCTGCAGACTACAGGCAGTTGGAGAAGATTGGAGACTATGTGAGACCTAGGCTTGTCAGTGGTGGAGATCTGTTACATCTTGAGTTTCTCCACATAAAATATTAGAACCTTGGAGGAATAAAATTAAATTCACAAAATGTCGGCCAAAAGGAAGTTGTCGTCTGTGTTCCTATTGATCTCTATCCGATTCTTGATGTAATTTACTGTCATTACAATTCACAAACCACACATCAAATCTGCCTACAACTGAGCGGGATATTGAGGATCAACTCCTTGTCCCTTTGGTTGAATATATCTCAGATCAAATCCCTATCTCACTAAAATAAAACCAATTATTGGCCATGACGAACATTTTCAGGCACCAAGTCTGATATGATGACGTCAAATCCAGACAGAACTAACCAAGGTCTTGTGACATTACTTAATTTGTGAGCCATCCCCAGCATTTGCTTCTACCATGCTTTTCAGAGATCGATGGCCCAAATACTATCAGGTGTGGCTTGAATTACTACAGAAAATTTAGCGTGGAGATTAGGGATAATCTTGATTGATAGATCTTTGCAAAGCCATCATCTTCGCCTTGTTTAAATAAGGGCAAGAAGGTTAAACTCAGGCAACCTCAAAATCCCACAGCAGCAGGGCTTTGTAATCCAGCCCCATCTTGCCCAATGAATACCATGCTCCATTGAGTTTTTCCCACTACTAAATAGGTTAGCATGTCTATATCATGCATTACCAGGAGGAATTGTACCTGACTCAATGTAATTCAGTATTAACATGTTATGGTTTTGAAGAATTTCCTTTATCAAGAGGGATTTCTTCGTGTTCCAAGTTGTGATCTGCCCACACAGTCCTTTCAGGCGGCAAGTGCTCTCATTTTGCTCCGGCCTATCAAGAGGATGCCCAAGCATAAACCTTGATGAAGAAACCACATTGTAGCTAAAGAGATTAAAGAATTGTGAAAAATGAACTCGCTGCCCCCGATGCTGAAGCCCACTTTTTCCAAAAAAGGGTCTGTTTCATAGTCCTGGTTTCAGCTTCATTAACTTTGAAATAGAAAAAACAGTTGCCAGCAAAGAATAAATGAGTGATTGGAGAAGCTTCGCGGGCAATTTTACACCCATGGATTTGGCCTAAAGACTCCTTTACCAGATTGAGCGCTTTGAACGTCTTCACACAGATGATGAACTGGCCCCAAGAATTGATGGAGGCATCGATGATACCTGTGGCATAACGAAATCGTGACCAAAATTGATGATGAATTATTCGCTATTAATTATTTATTTATAACATTATGTTGCCAGTTTATCTATTAGGATTTTGGATTTATCAATTATGATTTTGGGATTATCGAATTTAGGATTTTTTGTTTGTGTTTATGACCATACCTTTTTATGTTATTGTTTGCATTGAGCTTGATTATTGAAATTTTGATAAATTCATTCAGTTTATTTTATTGGCTTTCTTTTTATTTTATTATTGTTAAGTAGCGTACGTAAATTTAAACATGGCTGTTTTTGATCAGAATCGAAATTATTTTTATTTGTTTCAAGTTCTTGATCCAAGATCATTAAGTTCTTGTTTGTTCTATTTGATACAGTCCTCATCCTAACAAAAACTACACCCTTTATTCCCCACTACCGTCGTCGATCGCACCCTAGTCGCTGCCCAGTACAGCCCGCCGGTTCTCAGGAAGTGGAAATTGGAGCTATTCAAACAATAACAGAGTCAAATTCACCAATCTTAAAAATTAACCCACTTGTACTAGAAGGGAAGAGATTAGTTCAAACTTTCTAAGGTTTATGATGAGTTTTGATGAATAGAAAGTAGAAGGCATTGAAAATTAAGAAAAAGTCGAAACAAGTCTCTATAAAGAAAAAGTGAGGCATCTCATGTCAATCCACCAGCAGAAGCAACAACAATATAGATGACTTCTGACTCAGGTGGATTTTGATTATTTGTGGTTCACCATTGACTAGATTACGAGGCGTTCTTCGGTTCTTGGTATTTCTTTACTTTGAAAACTTAATTAATATTCATGATATTTAGTATCTTATCTTGTTTTGATTGTTTTAGGTTCGAGTTTCTTCTGATGAGCATAAAAGTATTAAAAAAAAAAATTAATTTTCCAGTTCTTCTTCATTGACTTGTGCAATCTTTGTGATATATAAATCACGATGCATTTTTAGATTCGTGTTTGTTGCATTAGCATATAGTTTATATTTTTACTTAGTGGAATTTTGGGTCCACAATATCTCAGCTAATCGACCACCAAAAATAAATATTATTGCATCTTAACCTTCACTTAACCGATGACCCCATTGGAAACTGTGATAATTTTGACTTATTCTGGCACATCTCGAGGTCTAAATGATAGTCTAGTTTGTATTACCGGTCATCATGATACAATAAAGCACAATTTGATTTGGTCATTGCATCGATAAGTGTTTAAATTCGATGTGTGGTCAGTTAACAATAATGATGGTATCAACCAACAAACTTAGCTGGGACCCCTTCCCGACCTTAGATCCGTTTTAGCATATGGAATGGTGGGATTATTTTCATTTATCTACTAAATCACTCAAAATCCTTATATTCAGAGCTTGTTTTAAAGTGGGCAGAAGCCGTAATATTTTACATTTAACAAAATGGAATTTAAGGTGAAGGAAAAATTTCTATTGCCTTTTCAAAATTAATTTACAAAATAGATATTCGAGTTAAAAATGTTTTTGCAAAATATCGAAGTTCGAGAAAACATGGAATGAATGCATATCGAGCATATAAGAGCTCACTTCTTGTGACTTGACGCTCCGATCTTGGGTCATTTTTGGTCAAACATATTACTCCGGTACACTGCTTGTTGGTAAAACAAACCATTGGCATTTCATGCTTAGTGGTTCTATACAAATCCATTCATAGTTTAGAAGTTAAACAAATCAATGCAATTTAATAACAATTCAAACTTTCAAACCTTTATGGATAATCAATGGAAATACAATACATATACTTGTTATATATACAATAGAGTTATAATTCATTGATCATCCCGAAAATACACTTTCATATTCAATATTTCATAATCTCAAATCAAATCAAATATGCTCTAGAATTGATTAGGTTATACAATTCAATTCGATTACGCAATTCGATTCAGTGCCTTGTCAGTGAAAGTTATATATCATAAATTTGCCTACTATGTCTTAGAGTATCTGGGGATATGGAGTCATGACCACCGATCCCAGTGAAATTCTGGTAGTATCACTTGGACTTTATAACGATCTGGTCCCATTTGAGCACTCCAGCTGGTTAAAAAAATCATTAGTGAACACTACGAATCACGATCCGGTTGGCTGGCATTGGGTGACATCAATACAATCGTTAAAATCTTTAGCACCATTTAACACGTGGTATGCGATATGCATATCCATCATACGAACTAAGCGGTTAACATTTCTGTGCAAGGCGTTAGTATTTTATAACAAAGTACGATTTATTGTGTACATTTGTATAAACAGATTTACTTCGATAGTCATGCAATTTTTTCATTTTGCAATCCAGTTCCCTTGCAAATCATTTAAGCAATTCAATTTGCTTTTCTTATGCATTTAGAAACGAAGCCTTTCAAATATTCAAACGAGTGGAAGCATAGAACAAACATCACTAAAAACTTGAAGCAGGAATAAGTCGGTAGAACAAACCCAAAATCTTTGCACTTTGGTTCAAGTCATCGGAGTTTCAATCTCAGTTTGGGTTTTCCTCCTCGTCGACCTGTTCAAACATTAAAAACAATAATGTTGTGTGTGCTGGTAGTTTTGGTTATGATGATTTTCTGGGTTCTGTGGAGTTCCAATTTCAACAAGCTATATATATAGATGGATTCTTGACTGATGAACTCAGAGTCTAGAACACCGAACGGAGTTCGGGCCAGAAGGTTATGACCAGAAGTTGGGAGGTCATATGTAGTCACACCCTGACCAGGCGGCTGGGCCTGTTGAGGCTCGAGGCTGACCTGTGAGTGACCTCTGAAGCTAGCCTCCCACGGCGGCCTCTCAGGGTGACCTCTGGTGGCCTCTGTGTTGGCCTCTGAGTGCTGGCTGTAAGTAAGACTGAATTTCTTGTTCTGAGTCAGTGAAATTAATGACATCAAGTTCATTGATGTGGATGCTGATTCTGGGAAGGACTCCTTCAAATTCACTTCCATTTCTTACCCAATCAGTTCTCAGGGTCAGAATTTGTCTTGTATTTACCCTGATATTAGCGACTTCCCATGGTTTAAATCGACCGAGCATTCCCTAGGCCAGAGATAACCACCACCTGACCTTAGGGTGAAAATAACCAAAGTAGGAGAAGACCTACTCTTAGAGATTTGTGAAACTCCTCGATTAGATCTACACTTGCTGACTCTTGTCACGGGAAGGAGATTTCCCTCTTATTAATGGAAACCTTGAATGCAGTGTTGAAATCTAGAGAGAAGTGAGCTTCTCGCTCTAAAATCTATCTCTTTCTTTGTTTTCCATTTTACCTTCTTGATCCACACCGTATTTGCTTTTAAAATGAGGCTTGCTCCCTCTTACCCTCACCCATGCATTTATAGATTTTTTCTTCTTTTTCTTTCATTGCTTTTTATGGATTCAGGTCCTCATTTCCACCATTATTCTCATTTAAGTTTCCTATTATTTTCCCCACCATCATTTATTTCATCATAATTTACTTTAGACATATAAATATTTTCATTGTATAGTTGTATTTTGTTTCCATATTTTCCTGTAGACTTTGTTGGTTTATTTTGGGATTAATGACTCATTATGATTCCCAGAAAATCTAAAGTGTTGACCATGACCATGTTCTTCATAATAAATTTTTATTATAAAAATTACAGAATTGGTATATGAGGGCGTTAATATGATAATTAAAAATAGTTTGCTTTTAAAAACATCTGATAACACTTAGATGAATTGAATATGTTGATGACATTGGGGAAGCATGGACTCACGGGGTTTTAGATCGCGCAGGATTTAGCCGATCTGGATGAATTACCGATGGTTTACATGACAATTTGGGCCAAGATGAACAGGTAATGTTAAATTGCTCGACCTCACCGCGGAGGTTACCTGGGGGTATCAGCCTAGGTGATTAAATCAACTTTGCTAATGTCGACTTCTCATTAAATTATAGATTGAGTCACGCTCATTTTCACAAGTACTTTCTTTTCATGATTTAGATTACGACACAGCGGTGTTTATTTCTTCCATATAAAACCTGTGGCGTGTTCCGTACTTGGGTTGGAAACTATTGTTGTACCTGAAGTGCTAAGCGATGTGTTGATCCGGTAACGCGCCTCTTTACGAATCGGATGCTCTCTATGGAATTAGTGCATCAGTTTTGTGGGATTAGAGCCATTTATCTGAGGAAATTCGATTAAGTGCCGAGGCCTCATACAGTTTCCACAAATCTCGGGGTAAACCTCGAATCCGATTAAAATAATGAATCTACAGAATCCGTGTAATCGAATACTGTGATATAAATATACTTCAACCCCATTAAGTGAATAGTCAGTTCCTCCTTTGGTAAAGTGTGACTTGAGTGTCAGTTCTACTGGGCCAGGCGGGTCATGCCTCACCATCTGATGATAGCTTGACCTAAAATCAGCGGTGATTGGTTAAATTCCTCTAGAAGATATTACGATGAGTTAGATAAATGGAAGAACAAAATCTTACGCCTTTACTCTTTGACACTGACATTTGGTTTATGATCCAGGCACATCTCTTTCGTCAGGGACCACCCAGAATGACATTTTTAAATCTCGATCCATCTTTGTGCTAAGGGTTGGATACTTGAAAGAATCAAATATCTTACCCTCTTCAGTATGGTTTCTCAAATCATTCTGATTAGTTTGACAGAATCCTTATAATACAAAGGCTTCCATTTAGGTTCTATTGTGGGCTCGTTTCTTTCTGTTTCTGATCGATTTGTCGACATCAGTTTTATATCTTTCGCATTGCTTTGAAAACCGATTAAATGAGCTTCGGTCTAGCTGTCAGTTGCCTTTTTACGGTACCATCGTCTGATAAACGAAAAATGGGCATTCAATGCTTGAGGCGTTCTGTGACACATCAGAAAGCATGGCCCCGCTATATTGGCCTTTCTGGAAATAGTGATGGGTCGTCTTTATAGGTTCCATCCATCTCCATACGTGGGAGACCAAAATCTTGAACTCTTAGTGGATTATTGAATTAAACATATATCCTTAAATAATGTCTCAATTTCATAAACAATACAATTTACGGCTAATTCAAATCATCTGGGTGGTTCTTTTAAATGCGACTTCAAGCATCTTGACATAATTTCTAACACCTCTGCTACGCATTAGGACATCAAGTCAGTTAATTGACATCGCTAAAAATCACATATTCTCTCTGCGAAATCACATATTCTCTGCGGGTTGGTTGAGTAAACCAGGAGCCTCGGTTAAGAATGCTTTTCAACTTATCAAAACTTCTTTGACATTTTCACTCCATTCATACTTTACATTTTGGAGCAATCTCATCATTAATTGATCATAGAAAACCCCCTTAACAGACAACACGTAGTATCACGCCGGTCCGGGGAAACTACGCATACGTAACATTTCTTAGTGGCTTCCATTCAACAACCACTTCTATTTTCTTTGAATCTACTCAGTTCCTTCTTTCAATACAATATTGCCCCGAAAAGGACACTTCATTCATCAAAAACTCACACTTGCTCGGGTTTCGCCTATTGCTCTTTTCTCGAAGTCTCTAACACTACTTGAAGGTGTGTCATGACTTTTGATCTTTTGAATACTGCAAAGAATGAGTCTATGAACACTATGATGGCCGATCCACATACGGTCGGAAAACACGATTCATTAGGTCCGTGAAAGTCAGGAGCATTTAATCGATCTAAGCGACATTACAAAGGAACCATAATGTCCATATCGTCCTAAACTCCGTCTTATGCACATCGACATCTTTAATTCTCAATGATGGTACTTGATTGTAGTCAATCTTCGAAAAGATACTTGCACCTTTCAATTAGTCAAACAAATCATCAATTCTGGGTAACGGATACTTATTCTTCTGGATTAACTTGTTCGATTTATGCCATGTGATACATAGCCCAGTGTACCATCTTTCTTTTAACAAAAGCAGGGAGCTCCTCATGGTGATACTTGGTGAATAAACCCTTTTTCACAAAGTTCTTGCAATTGTAATTTCAATTCCTTTAGCTCTTAGTGGAGCCGTGCGTATGGTGTAATGGATGCGGGTGTGGCACCTGATAAAACGTCGATAGAAAACTTCGATCTCCCTTTATGTGGGGCAATCACAGTAACTCTTAGAACATGTCTGGGAAAGTGGCTACTTGATGAGGATATCGGATACAACCCCAGGCCTTGCCTTTCTTAGTATCAATCACATAAGCGAAGTATGAAACCTTCCTTTCGCGCCATTGTTACAGCGGTCGTGCGGATATCTGATAGATAGGTGGTGACTCTCACCCGATGAAAGTTACTTAAGTCTTCATTCGGTGTTCTTAAGGTTACTCTTTTCATTCTCTGATAAACTATTGCTTGATCGCCAGGACAGCAGTCCATCCCGATATCACATCAGCTCACACGAAGGACTCTTCAATTCGAATCCCGAAATTCATACTCTGTGTTTTGATGGGACAATCTCTATGTGTTCACAATAACACTATGGTGACGGGTTCGTCACGAATGTCATCTTGGTTCACTCCTCGGTAATTTACCCAAGTTGGGTATGTCGGTGCAAATATATGAGTGGGTTGGCTAAGGTCAATCAGTAAGCCTCTTAGTAGTATCAAGATTTGGAAGTGCCAGGCTATCAAATGCAGGCGTCCGGTATCTTCCACTGCTTTCATTGCATATGCTCTAGCTGGAGCATGACCATCTTGCCTACCCAAAGTTTGTGTCACTTGTCTCAGAACACTCGGTGAAGCAACACTCTTGTTGCCTTTTTGTACCGTAAAAACTGTACTTGATGCGGTGTGTTGTAAATGAGCAGGCTCTAGAAACGATCTCTTGCTATGCTCTTTGGATCCTAAAATCAAACAAGCACACAACAAGTCTCTAACATTCTCCTTTATGATTTCTCCCACAATGGGAGCAATGAGGAGCAGTCTGTCCTCTAGAAGCACCTCCTGGTGTACTCGCAACTGACGGTGTTAGTAGAGTAGTATTCCTCTAGGTAACTTTGGTATGAGGTGATTGGAACTCTGTGGTCCCAATTTCTTCCTTTCTTGTTATTCTGGCTGGGTGTAGGATTTTTCTTTTCGTGTCTTTTATCTTTTCCCTCTCTTTCCTCTTTCTTTACTCTTTCCACATTCAATGCACATGTCACAATTTTGGAAAAATGTTGTGACATGGGCTCGAATATGGTCATTAAGGCCGTCTTCAAACCTACGGCATTTTTCTTCCTCACTCACAAGTATCTTGGGAGCATAACTTGCTGGCCAGGTATGAATTCTCTCGATGTGACACTTTAAATACGTAACATGCCAGTTATGAAGCTACTCTTCTCATGTTAGCCAAATAGATGCGACCCACATAATGCTTCTTGAATTCATTTAGAGAACTTCCATGTAATACTCTCTAATAGTGCGGTCTGGTCATAGCCCTTAGCGATAATAAATCATGTGTGGTCGCACATTCCAACTTCTCTTGGTTTGTGCAATGCATTTGCACAAGCATTCGCCGGTTCTCTCGAGAAATTTTACGCCATAGAGGCTCATCCTCTTTCTTTCTCATAAAATCTCTGGTCGATTTTGCCATTCTCTCGATGGCTGATTGTTTGTGGAATGATTGCTTGGCCCAGTTGCAGGCTCTTTACAATGCTGGCCTTTCTTTAGAGGATACCCATAGTACCTCCTACCACTTGTTCCGGTTCATTCATTGGTGGGGAATGGGATGGTTGCCCACCTTCCACACTAACGGGAGGCTGTTTTGGGCGAGTCCTGGTCATCCTCGACCCCAAGAGGCCAGAGCAGTCCATGCTTATCCTATTAAGATTGACAAGATCGCGTCGAGTCATGTCATCCTTTATATGCAAATGAAATGCATGTTATACACAATTTCAAAATCAGTTACAAACAATTTCAAAATCATTTTGTAGAACCGCCTAAACCTAGGCTCTAATACCACTAAACTTGTGGGACCCCTTTCTTGGCCTGATCCGTTTTGGCGGATCCGAACCTAGTCCGGGATGCCCTGTTATCACTCAATCACTCAAAATCATATATTTGCGAGCGTTCAAAAGTGGGCAAGCCCGTATTTTACATTCAACAAATGCATTTCGGTGAGGCATTCTATGCCTTTTCAAATTAATTTACAAAATAGATATTGAGTTCAAAATGTTTTTGCAATATATCAAAGTTCAAAGAAAACATGGAATGAATGCACGTAATAAGACATACTCGAAATTTCCTTCTTTATGACTTCGTGCTCCTCGATCTTGGGTCGCTTTCGATCACTATCTATCACTTTCGATTGCACAACGCATTGGTAAACAATACGCTAAGCATTTTCATGCTTAGTGGTTCCTCTAAATCCATTCCTTAATTCGAGTTTAAAACAAATCATGCAATTGTAATTAAAAACTTCGAACCTTTTGGATGATCGATGGAAATACAATACATATACTTATTTATATACTCTGATCGATTATAGTTCATTGATCATCCCAAAATACACTCATATTCAATATTTCCCACAATCTCAAATCAAATCAAATATGCTCACCAAATTCGAATTGGTTATCACGGTGATTCATTTTGCAATTCAATTCGGTTATGTCCCGATGTCAATTCGATTATGCCCTTAATTTAATCTATGTCTTGATATACAGGATATCGAGTCATCGACGCAGTCTACTTCGAGGCGCGGCGGGAAGTATGATTTCTCAACTGTCACGGTCCGTGAAATTTCTTTGTTGGTTTTTAAAAATCAATTAGTGAACACTCTGGAATCTGCGGTCCATTGAAATTTCTTGATCGGGTAGCACATCAATCTGATCGTTCGCGATGCGCACTATTGCCCCTATTGGTATGCAAATATATCCTTATCTGAACTAAGCGGTTAACATTCTATTAAGGCGTTCAAATATTTTATAACAAAGAAATGCGGTACAATGTACATTTGTATAAATAGTTTACTTTCAATAGTCATACAATTTTCCATTTCTGATCAATTCCTTCAAATCATTTAAACGATTCAATATGTTTTCTTATGCATTTAAAACAAATGCTTTCAAATATTGAAGCTTGAGAATAGGAAATATAGAACAAATATGCAAAAACTTGAAACGAGGAATAGAAGTCGTGGGAACAAACCCAGCTTTGCACTTTAGTTCCAAGTCCTCGGGTCTCGATCTCGGTTGGGTTTTTTCCTCATAAATTAGGCCCTATTCCCAAAACCATTAAAAACGATATTATTTATTGTGCTAGTGGTTTAGTTAGGATGATTTTACGAGTTTAATATGAGTTCGATTTCAGCAAGCTATATAAAGATGGATTCTTGACTCAATGGAGCTTTCCATAGAGTTTAAGAACACTCGAAAGCAGGTTCGGAAGGAAGGAGTTATGACTTGAGTTGAGGTCATGTGTAGTCACACCAGTAGGCGGCTGAGCGATTGAGCTCAGGAGCTTACCTGTTTGGTGACCTCGGCCAAGCTGACCTCTAGCGGCTGACCTCCACACAAGGCGACCTCTACGAGGTTGACCTCTACGAGAGTGACCTCTGGCGACCTCACATCTTGGGGGCTCTGCAGGCTAACCTCTACAGGTTGACCTCAGTAAAAGGACCATTACTTGGTGCAGTCCGGGTGAGAAAGTCAAAATGCCTAACATCAAGTTCATTAGTGTGGCTACAATTACAAATGACTCACTTCCAAATTCCTTTATTTCTTACCCAAAAATCGGTTCAGGTCAGGTAATAAACTACCCTGATGTTGCGACTTCCGTGGTTTAAATCTGACGAAACATTCCCCAAGGCAAGATAACCGCCTTGCAATGTAGGATAGAAAATAGCAAAGTAGAAGACACCTCTTGGGTTTGTCGAAACTCCCCGATTCTGGTCTCTACTTTCAGCTCTTGTCACGAGGAAGGACTTTCCCTCTTACTTCGTAGGAAGCAATGGTCCAGATCGTCGAAATCTAGAGAGAAGTGGGAAGCTTCTCACTCACAAAATGCAATCTCTTTCTCTGTTTTCCATTTCTTCTGGATCACCCTTAATCGTACTTTAAAAAGGAGGAAACTTCCTCCCTCTTTCCTACATGCCACATGTAAGACCCGAGAAATTTCAATTTTTGGAAAAAGGGCAAAATCGTAATTTCGGTTCTGAGTGTAATTTAGTTAAAATCATTTGTTCTACAGATCTGGATGACAAAACTGGATTTCATCTCATTAGATAGTGCAGAATAATGTTCACGATAAATTTTGAGTCAGATTAAGAGCGATGATTGGGGGCACACGTTTTCAGGCATATGTGAAGTCAAGGCCAAGCGATATTCAATGCAAAAGTCACTCTTTATATAATGTTATAAGTGGCATGATGAGAGAAATTATGACAATGGTGGTAGATAGTGTAGAATATCGCTGGGAGAGAAAGACAAATAGTGAATATTGTGGAAAAGTTTAAAATGACACTAAGACAAAAATGAACAGTGTATCTACCGACAGAAAAAAGGAAAAACGTGTGGGAGAAGAAACGGGCAGAGGGTTTGGAGCTTGGTTTCTGAATGAAGGCGTTAGTCTTCTCTGAATCATGTGGATCGACCTCAGAGTGAACGAAGAAGCTGAGAGAGACCTACGCGTGGGCAGAGTTTGAGGAGCCGAGCAAACTCCAAGAGGTAGGGGTTTCTCCCTACTTGGGTTTTATTCTTTATTTAAGTACTTTACAATGTTTCGATCGGTTTGAGGCCTTAGGCGTGGATTTGATCGATCTGAACTTAAGGACAAAGTGTGAGAATTTTGTGGAACCTCAAATGGACAGTCCGTGCAATCCACGGGCTGTTTGGGGTTATTTATGGTGAAAATTGTGCTATGAATGATGCTTTGATATGTATGAGGCCGGAAATGGCCGTGAAATGCGGGTTTACTAAGTGAACCGATGATTATTCAGAATAGTAACCAAGGGTTTCACTATTCCCGAGAATAGTGTTCACAAAATAATTTTTGTAAAAAAATGTGTTTGGTCGAGTAATTCAAGTTGAATCGCTTGTGTTTGATCATTAGCCCAAGTGAGCTAATTTTTTGTGTATGGAAATGTGAAATTACATAACATGATTGTGTGATTTAAATTATCAAATGTATGCATGATTATATATTTGCATGTGTTATAGAATTGAAATGGACTTGGCATCATCATTCCATATGCCTTTGGGGCATCTAGGATGATAGGAGTGAGTGCGTGAGGTAATTCTTGAGGAGAATAGTTCGGGTTGTCTAAAAATAATGAATGTCGGAGGGTAGTCAAATAAAATATCAATCGTCGAGTCATTTAATTGATATACATCGGAGGGGTAGTCATTACATAATATCAATCGTCGGAGGCCTTGATTGATATATACATCGAGGTTGTCCACAAACAAATAAAACTAAGGTTCTCATACGTGGCTTAGGCGGGTGTGAGAGTCGAGAGGAGGACTTCGGGATATGAGGCGATCGGAGTTAGACATTCAAGTAGGATCCTGCTATTTGTGAATGTGTGTTTTATTTTGGAGCATTGCATATGCACTTAGGTGGAGAAGTAGCCCACTTAGGGTGATTCCACTGCGAGCATTAGGCTGTGCTGTCGAGGAACGTATTTTCGAATACGGGAGGCTGCACGAGAGACCGGTTCATCATAGGAGCCGTTTAGAAGAAAGCCGGAATGTGGCTTTGATGGTTTTGCATGTATTAGAATGTTTTTCATTTTAATATATGTGTTGTATAAGAGTAGATCATTAACTCTTGTAACTATGATATATAGTTGGGATGTTTTATGAGTATTAGTTATGGGCCCAAGTGGTCGTCTTACTCATGTGATAGATTATATTGGATAGTTAGGATATATGTTGTGAGTATAATGCAGGGGCCCAATAGGTCATTTTTACTCGGTATTGTTGTATATGAGACCACATTATTGGTCATTGTGTATATTGGGACGGGTTATATCTGAGATGATGTATTTGGGTAAAGGCTCAGGTACAAAGGAGACTCTACAGATTACGTAATGTCGGGTCACCAGAGCATTTATGGAGTGTTCCGGCGAGGTTGACGGGTGGTCAGCGGACCCCGAGTTTTGGGCGTCACGGCTATGCCCTTTCCTTGATTTTTTTCTTCTTTTTATATTTAGGTCTCATTTCTCTATTATTCCTCATTTAAGTTTCCTATTTTCCTTTGCTCATTTATTTCTCCTAATTTCCTTAGACATATAAACTTGTTACCATTGACCCTTAGGTCCCCATTTTACAATTTCCATATTTTCTCTTTTTCACTTGGGTTTATTTAAGTTCAATAATCATTTAACAATTGAGAAAAAATGCAAGTTAGCTCAATATACGGAATATATAATTTTTATTATAAAAATTCTAGGGTATTTTTGAGGCGTTACAAAACTCATGCAATAAATCAAAAAATGGACTTGCTTTTAAAACATCTAGGTAAACATAAGATAGGTGAATATGTTGATGAAACTGTTAGGAAACACATCGGGACACCACACACCGGGGTTTTAAGTCCTTCTAGAGGTTCACATCAATCTGATGAATTCACAAATGGTTTGCATGATGTCCCAGGTAAGATGAACTTAGGTAGTAATTCAATTACTCTGACCTCACACAGAGTTACCTACAGGCCTTGATTCAACCTAGGTGATCGAAATCAGCCTACTAATGTCGACTTCTCATTAGATTGCAACCCGGCAAGGCAAAATTACCCACCCAAATCCGTGAGAGAAGATGTAAAACCATCGGCGATACCGAAGCCTAGGAGTTAGTTGTGTTTGGGGTGAGAGATCGGGATAGAGCGAGGTTAAAACTGACCTCGAGGACATACAAAAAAGTTAAGGTTAGTGCTCACAGATTTGATGGTAGAATGGATCTAATGTTTTCTCCTAATTGGTTGGTTGCTATTGAGGAATATTTTTTGATTGGTATGAAATGATTGATAGTGAACGGGTTCGGTTTGCTAAAATAAAAATTAGCAATTCAGCTAAGATGCCCCCTTTGACCAAAATGTGTTGCATGACATTCTTCATGTACAGGTGAACCACCTATCACCCAGTAGAGTACATTGTAAGCAAAGTTGTAAGACAAGTACATTCCTCCATCATATAAGAGTCCGAATTGTTCTCCACCAAAATTAATCTAAAACAAATGACTCTTAGTGTGGCTGTATTACGCTCATTTGAGGAAATTTGGAGCTTGGAATTATAGTGAGTTCCATGCTAAGGAATCAATTCTTTATCTGTACTCGCTTTGTTAATGGTCTCCGGTTTGACATTGACAAATGGTTAGATTCTGTGCTCCACACTGCTTGTAGAGGATGCATGCCAAAAAAAACAGCAAAAGTGAAATTGATAGACCTTCCTTTTTTGCACACATAGGTCAGTCACAGTCTAAGTCATCAAACGGTAATATTATGCCTAATAACATTAGGAGCAAAGAGTCTAGTTTGCGTAACTCTCTTCCTGTTCCTTCTCCTATTGAGTCTAAGGCTAGTAATTCATCGATTAATGCATCATAAGTGTCATCATAAAGGGTCATATTGTTCGTTTATTTGACGTGCATTAGCATTAGATGTTGAGCAGTATTTTGGAGAATGAGGAAGACGAGTATTGATCCTTTAGATTATTCGGTGATGAAAATGGTCTTCATGAAAATTGTGATGAAGATGCGTGTGTTGGTGTGGTTCGATGTGCGCTATCCACAACTGTAGATAATGATCATTGGAAGCACACTAGTATTTTTCACACAGTTATACAAAGTGGAGATAAGAAATGTAAGTTAGTGATTGATGGGGTGATTCGATGAATGTGGTTTCTAAGGATCTTTGTTAGGAATTGTTAAACACGAAAGTAGGCATCGAATCCATTTAGAAGTAGCGGGTGAATGACCATACTTTGCTGTCACTTTCCAGGTGTCTTGACAAACCCCCTTCCCCAGTGACGGGAAATCTCTAGAGCAACTCCCTTTGTTAACCTCGGCCAAGCTGGCTCGATTGAAAAGTTACCATGAAGCTAGTAGTTAAAAGCTATGACGTCTTTGGAAGCGTGGGTTATAAAAATTTTCACTTTTCTATCAAAATCACACCTTTAGATTTAAAATCGGCGACATACTTGGCCTGCGATGGTCGAGCTTAGAAATACAAAAATCACTACGTATAAAAAATACACTCCCGATGTTTCCAAATATCCAAGCTACAACCATAAGGACCTCTTTGGTCCTCATCCAAAATATAAGATAAGGATCAGTCCCGACATAATTTCATCGTAGCTTTGTTTTCTCAAAACCATGCATGCATATTTTAAAAAGATATTTACATATACAAAATGTCATTTTAACTTTACTACTTTTACTTTACGCATCTTATATATAATCACAACACCGGCGTACAGGGTAGGATCCTGGAAATGTCATTTGGCTTTAGCACCTGCACTTGAAAAATTATTTTAAAAGCAGCGTGAGTGAATGGGCTACGCCAGTATAAAGTTCAATGTTGTTGTCTATTTGTATGTACCTCCCAATATGAAAATCGTACAAAATGGTTGTATTACAAAGATATTTACATATACAAAATGCACATTTTACTTTACTATTTTTAATTTACACCTTATCTTTATATATAATCCTGACCACGGCGTCTAGGTGAGGATCACGGAAAGATCTTTCGACCGGCACACACTTTTTGAAAAATTATTTCAAAACAAAAAACTATGAGCCAACGGACTCGATTGAACTATAAGTTCCACATCTTTGTTGTACGCTATTTGTACCTCCTATTAAAATCTGCATAAATGGTTGTAAAGCGCATGAGAAAATAAGTTTTACTATGAAAACCATTTGAAAGCGTCTTTGACGTGCGAAAACTATTTACAACTGTGAAAATTGTTAAAGCTATTTATAACTGTGAAAATTGTTTCCCCCAGTAGTGGTTAATAGGCCGAAAGTGCTATCTTGTCAGTACCAATACTTGTGACCCATTTAGAAATACCACAGACGAGAAATGCGGAACCTCTCGGAACGGCATCGGTAGTGAACCTCGAGACACTACCCGGCCCAAGATGGTCGGTAGTACGGCGGGATCTATAATCATAATGGACCTCTCGGAGGCAAAGTATACTGGGTGATGGAGCCTTAAAACCAACACCTCGTCGCGTATGCTAAGTCATTGACGCTAGCTATATCGAATGTCTGGAGGCGACTGTATATAAATATATCTTGCCGTCAACGATTGCAGGCCGAAATATAGTTAGTCATAATATCTCATAACCTTACCATGCAATTCGAAGCTCATGGCCAGGAGCGTTTGTGTCATCTGAGGGGTTTGCTAAGCGGAATGATTGTTCTTAATCTTAAATCAGCTTTCTGAGTATAACAAATGGGAGGCAAAAATGCTTTATAAATTTATGTTTTCAAAAACTTTACAAGCTTGTAATTGCAAACACTTTCGTTTTCTTAATGATTTTGAGTGCTGGCACTACCGGTAATTTCTTTACGAATCTTGTCAAGCTCTAGATTCTCGTCGGATGCTCCAAATCGTATACACAATCCATACAATACGAAAATGCCCTCGGTTGGCGTTTTAGCAATAGCATCTGTGGGGCTTTAGTGATTATGAGCGACTTGATTACAGCAAACTGCGTCTTTAGTCCATTCGATAAGGACATGATATTATGATGTGGAAATTGACCAAATATTACTTCCCAGCATTAATCTGCATAAAACTATTTGTTTTTAGCCAACTTTTGACTCAAGGGACTTTGTAGTTTAAAAACAGAAAACATTCGAAAGTGCATTAGGCTTGTCAAAATATACTCCTGAAATTTCAATAGAGCGTTAAGCGGTCAGTCAGCCCGTGTCCGTTCTGATCCCAAAAATTCCTAAACTCGGTCTAAGTACAGGTTGAGTTTACGACCTTTCACGGCCTCTAAAAAAATTTCAAGTCATTACATAGCATTTAGGCTCGAAATAACACAAGTAGGAAAATTTCATATCTTTTAAAGTTTGACAAAAATTTGAATGTTGAATGCACACAGCGTAAATTTCTCGTCGCATCGTCGACTTTTCCTTCTACTCAGAGCGAAAATCTACGATCAGTTTTATAAATATGAAAAACAAATAAAGAAAAAAATGATAAACTCTCTCTCTTACCATCCACTGTTCTTCCGTCCTTGCCCTTTGATTTTATTGTTTTAATTTTCTTTTTAATCTTTTTCTTTAATTATTTTATTATTTTTTATATACGATTTCTATTGCCCGGATTCGGGTCCATTTACGTCCCGAAAAATTTTATTCTTTTTCCAGTTCGATTATTTTAAATGAACTTTAACTGACAATTTCGACTTCGAGATTTTAAATTCAAAAATCCGTCACTTGAATCAGCGATTTATCGCTGCAGTGGTAAAATATTCGACTATCTCGAGTGTGAAACTTTTACGGGTGTGCTAGACTCGAGGCGGGTCATGGCCTTGATCAGTTTAAATCATCCAAGATACAGAAGGAATTTTACAGAACTGCGAACCATTATGATAATTGTGTGTATCCTTTTAAATTCCATAATTGAATTTCACCCCTCCACTTTCCTTAATTGCAAAAGTGTCACAATTCTTTAGAAACTTTATAATTTCACCCTTAAAACAACTTTCAAAAATTCTATTATGGCACTAAACCATTGAGGAAGCCCTTGGTATTACATGGTTACACATAAAGTGCTTTCTGGAAGACGGGCGTTACGTATGCAGTCTCTATTCAAATGGGGAATTATAAGGATGAAATCTATTGTGAGTGCTACCCATGGATCTTGCCCGCATGTTCTTTAGGTCGCCCTTGGCTTTATGATCTTAATGTTACCAATTTTGGTAAAAATAACATTTATTCATTTAAGTACAACGGTAAGAACATTATTACTGAGACACCTTCAAAGCCTAAAAGTTTGCAATGAGGCCAAATGTAGCGACCACGTGCAAATAATACAAGTTTTTAACACGTTTGGCCAGTTTGGTAAATTTGGCCAGGGATTTGGCCAAACGGTGGTATGTGGTCGAGTTGACTTTCAGGATGAATAATTTTGGGTTGACTAAGACCTTGCACCACCTCGTGAGCCTCGTCGATACGAGTTCATAGGCAGGTTGAGCGTCAAAATAGGCGACGGATAAAGTTATGGCTGGCAGGAAGTTGACAGCGGTATTTTATCGGTGTCCAAGTCGGTCAGGGGTTTTTACTGAAAGCAGCCCGGGCTCTATATAAACACCTAGTTTCTGTTGCCAAATAGAACCACCCCAGCCCCAAACGCATTTTCAGCTCGAAACCCAGGAAAGCTCCCAAAGGCAGGGACTCCGTACGGGTGTTCGACCATTTTGAGCGATGTCGGGTTTCAGCGCGTGAAGCGATTCAGGCCACCTCCTTGATACATCGTGACCAGGAGTGCCACCACAGGCGATCTTGTCGCCAATTTGACCCATGACCAGCGTCGGACGCCACCGGATCTGGTACGACGCGGCGGCGGCCACCTTGGTCGGCCGGTTCTCTATTTTCCTACCATTCGGGCCGACCCGCCTCCCTCCCTCATTTTGGATCCTGCAGAAATCATTCAGTGGTCCTTTCTTGAATTCCTCACTAGTTTGAAGATCGTGGCAGTTCAGCGAAGCCGGTTGGATTGAGTTCGGATCACCACAGCCCGACTTTTGGACCAAGGTAAGGGTATTCTTTTGTGCTGCAATTATGTGGGCTTTCCGTTGATATAAAGTTTACTTCAAATTTTGGAGCGTAGTTTGGTTAATTTTCCATTTTTGGTCATTTAGGGTAATTATCGAAAAGGGTTTGGCAGAGTGGGCACAAGCGTCAAATTAAGTGAAAATTCAAGATGGATTAGTGAAATTGGATATTTTTATGATTTATTGGAGGTTCAATTTCGAAAAATTAGCCTCCGGGTAAAGCCCGATTTTGGATCTTAGGATTACATGGGCTGCTTGTATGGTGGACCTTTATTAGATCCCATTTAGATAGTTTCATAGTTCTAAAGATTATCCTAAGACATTTGGGGCATCACAATGTCTTTGGTTTAGTTAATGAAGCCTAAATGGTATTTTTATTATATTACAAGCACTCACGCTGAGCTTGGAGACGATCCTGTAGGAGAGCATGATTGACATCCCATGATGCAGTAGTGGTTTATATCTTTAAATGCTTTGAGGTATTATTATGATATAAAATGGTGGTAAATTATTTTATATATATATTATTGATCGAATAGTTGGGTTATGCATAAATATAATTATATTTGTTTTTATATAAACAAGTTATCATTTCATGAATTTGTCAACATTTTAAATATTTAGAAATTTTCTTGAGTTCATGGATAAATTTCTGGTATTTAAACATTTTGTGCGACAGTTGAGGTTTTAAACCACTTTGAAAATTTATTTGATTTAAAGAAATTGATTTTGAGATTTGTGAAGTAGTTATAATACAATATCGATTGGAAGGTATATAGCGAGTAAGGATGCGTGTTGTATAAGTTGAAGTGTACCAAATAATTGCCGGAGGTTCGATTAGGTATTTATATTCACAGGTGTTACAAGGTTTGCCACGATTGTCGTAAGGTTGGTTTCGTCATGATTTATATATTATTTCCACGGCGAGTGGTCGGGGTTTTACAGAAAGGTTTCTTGTAGTTTGATGTGAGTGAGTTGATTTCTATCAGCGTTTTTCTCATTCTTTGCTGACGGCGGTGGGTTTTGAAAGGTTTGCGGGTTTTGCCAGGTGTGGCCGTGAGGTTGGTTTCATCCAACGGTTATATAGTCTTTCTATGATGTTGGTCGGTTTTTCGGTTTACGCGGGTTTGCCCGCGATTGTCGTGAGGTTGGTTTCATCAGCAGTTGCCATATTATTTCCGCGACCATGAGGTCGGGTTTACCGGCGGTTTTACCGCAGGTTTACGGTGTCATGAGGTTGATTTCATTCCACTTGGTTACATATTTCCACGGCCATGAATTCGGGTTCTGGCAGTTCATCATTATTATTATTACCCGGCACCTCGAGGTTGAGGGTGGGTGAGGTGGGGTATTCACTTTGTTTATGATGGGTATATAGTATGATTGCATTGTTGGTTTCGGAGTAAGCTATAATCATTTCAATATTTATGGTTATTGTATTTGTGACTATTTTTGACATGATGTATACATATTTTATGCTGTTTCATTTGTGGAAATTCATGTTAAATCTTCTTAATAATAACTTTGGTTAAATTTTGAGCATGAATTTCATATTGTTGACTTGGTATAAGTTTGGGTTTGTAAATGGGTTTAAACAGAACCTTGCAAGAGTGGACGTGAGAGTCTTGAGAAGAAGGAATTTACGAAAATAAAAACATTATTCTCCTTTATAAATTATGTGTCACTAAGATTTATTATCTCACGTTTATTATTTTAAATCATTCCTAGGTCGGGCGGTTCGTAGAGACTACCTCGCGCGACTTCACCATCGCTCTTTGCGGCGGTACTGGTATTCTATCTTATCTATCAATCTTTTTATTGGACTTATGTATTTCATTTGTACCACAAGTGCTTAAACACTCTTAGAATGCTACGATCTTAGTATTGAACTCATATGAGTCTTTATTATGTGTGTGTTTGTGGTTATGACCTCTCTGATAAAATAGGTCGGTTGTGGTTGGTACATTGTAGATCCTTATATGTATTTGAGGTATTATATTAATGCATGTGTCTACTTTCTTTCTTAAAGTGGGGTTCCATTGGATACTCCTAAGGGATTATCTGGTGGGACTTCACTGTGAGTTCAGGGAAATCTGAAAATTGTCGGGTCGGGTCTGTCGATCGCGTGGTATCTCTAAGCTTCTGAATGGGTTGCATGCCCAAAATGTAAGTTTGATGAGAGGATTTGAGGCGGTATGTGCTTAGCATTAGTGGCAAAGAAGTTCCCTCGATTCTTCGGTGTCGATGTTCCTTTGGAAGTGAAAGATTTTGCTAGATGAGATTTTGTTGATATGGTGCGATGAGTTGCCTAGTGAACTACCACCTTTAGAGACATCGACATCTTTATGATTTGATTCGGGTTCTCTGACTACCTAACCTCCCGTATAGGATGAATCTAAAGAAATGAAAATTTGAATAGGCAAAGTAGAGGACTTTTAGAAGAGGATTTGTTAGGCATAACCTTAGTCCTTGTGCAGGTGCCAGCTTTGTTGACACCTAAGAAAGATGGATCTTGAAGAATGTGTGTGGATAGTAGAGCCATCAATCAAATCACAATCAAATATAGATTTCCTATCCCTCGTCTTGAGGATATGCTGGACCTATTAGATGGTTCTAGTTGGTTCTCTAAGATAGATTTGCGTAGTGGTTATCATCAATTCGATGTTAGAGTAGAGAGATGAATGGAAAAGCTACATTTAAAACCTGAGATGGTTTGTTTGAGTGGTTAGTCATGCCTTTTGGTTTGTCTAATGCTCTGAGCCTTTCATGAGAGTTATGACCCATGTCTGCTGACCTCTCATTGGCAAATTTATGGTGGTTTACTTTGATGACATATTGATCTATAGTCAATCAAGAAAACTTTAACACACCTAAGAGCGGGTTTTCTAACTCTTATGAAGCTAAGCTTTATGTTAACCTTAGAGGTAATTCTTTAATATCTGACCACATGTGCTTTTCTTAGCTTTATTGTGTACGAACATGGCATTTCGGTTGATCAGAAAGGTTAGAGTTATTAAGGAGTGGCTGAACCTGATCTATCACTAGCGTAACACCCCAATATACCTAGTCGTTTTCAACATGTTTAGGGTATTTTGTAAGCATAATTATTGTTTCATAAGTTAAATGCGGCTTAGAAACGAGAGACCGGAAAGTTACAAAACAAGGACAAAATCGTAATTTGTCCAAAAGGGGCCTAAAGTTATAGAATTGAAAAAGACTATGAGCGAAAATGAATTTTGGGAACTTGAAAATACAAATGGGCAAACATAGAGGGACCTTTTTGCAATTAAGAAAACTAACCCAAAAAATGGGTTTTATTTAAGAAGGCCAAACATGGCCTTATCAAATCCATGGGATTTAAAGACCAATTTGGTCTCCAGGGCAAAAAAACAAGCTAGTGAAGAGAGGAAAGGAGAGCAAAAGAAGAAGAGAAAGGAAGAAGAGGAGGAGGATTCAAGCCGAATCAAGCCAAAAGGTATGGAGCGGGTATGTATGGATTCTATGAGGATTATGTATGAATTTCCATGCTTTGATGTGGTTATAATCTTGCCCTGAAATCTAGGGTTTTTGCTAGGGTTTCATTTTAACCCCGAAAATTATGTCAGTAAGGTGGGTAAGCCCACATGGCCTGAATGGGTATGGAATCCTTCCTTTGTGAATGGATTCATGGTTTAATTATGAGTAGTTGGAGTTGGGGTTTGGAACAAGCCTAACTAATCATCATGTGGTTTAGTGTATGGGTCTTAACCCATATTAGAATTGTTTTGGAAGGATTCTTGATATGTTTTTGGAAGAAAGATATGTATTTGAGAGATGAAGTGAATAGAAAAGAGATTCCAAGGTGAATTGGAAATGGTTTTGATGTGTGTTTGAAGTGTAGAATTGATTTGAGTATCAAAGTATGGGAGAAAATGGGTAAAACATTACAGGCCTTTTCCAGACATGCTGTGCAGAGTTAGACTTGTACCGAATCTGATTTCGGATTCACGGTCATTGTTGTGGGATTGTGGGTGCAGCTGACTATCTTGGAATTTTCTTTGCTCACGGTTTCGTTATTCAGTTTTTGTATTTTGGCCATAACTTCCTCATTTCTTATCCGATTTGAGTGATTCAAGTGGCCACTTAAAATAGACTTCAAGTAGAACAAACCATATTTAATAAGTATCTCCAAATTCTGACTCTAGATATCCCAACATTCACTCAAAGTGGGACCATGTTACAGTAAATTCTGGTTCCAGCTTTGAACATAGAATCCGGGATGTTTCGGACGTAACTCGAGTTCCGGTGCTCCGAATTGGGTGATTCCAGTTGGAATAGAACCCTTAGCACCTTAGCTTTAAAGGAGTATAAGGACATAGTGTCAAAATATGAAGTTAAGACCCCGGAAAAATGAGTAATACAAACAGTCCCGAGTGTGAAATCGGTATTGCTTAGGCTAGTTGGCATGAAAATGCCATAGCTTGAGATTTGAGACGTCCGTTGGAATGATTCCAATTTACGGTAAAAAGATGATTCATAGAGAAACAAGAAATATATGAAGATATGATCATATGACTACCTAGGACCAAAGAATGAATGAGTGGGTCACGGTGGTGCTCAGGCACTCTTGATTGAATACCTCGGTACTCTGGGTCACGGCACTCTGTCACGATTAGTGCTACGCGCTCTGTTGGCTCTCCAGTTACTCTGTTGGTGCTATGGCACCCCCGATGCTATATGTACCTTCGGGTACTTATTTATCTTGCGTCCTGCTCATTTCTTATAATTGATGCAGGTAGTCGAGGCAGGACATATGATAAGATGCCGAATAAAGAATAAGAGTAAAGATCGAGCATCGATGCGTCTGTAGTACCTCTGGTGCTCACGTATCTCGATAGGGTTCTACGTAGTACCTACGGGTACTCTGTCTCGGTCAGCTGCGTAGTACCCTACGGGTACTCTGTATCTAAAAAATGTTGTAGTACCTCACGGGTACTCACGTATTCAGTAAGTTACGATTACGTCTGATTTGGATTACGTAGTACCTATGGGTACTCACATGCCGATTAACTCTGTCTCACGATTGCTCTGTCTCACGATAAGTGCCGAATCTGAATAAGTCTTGTAGTACCCTCTGGTACTCTGTATCACGACAAGTCACGTATCACGAATAGAATCTGTAGTACTTTAAAGGTACTCTTGTATACGATTAAATTCAGTAGTACCTAAGGGTACTCATATTTGATTAAGTTCGTAGTATCTGAGGTACTCATGTCTGAATCAGATCTGTGGTACCTACGGTACTCTGTATCGATAAGTCTGTATCGACAGAAGTCTGAATCTCGATAAGTCTGGAGTACCTACGGGTACTCCTGTATCTGATGAGTTCTGTATCTGAATAAGGTCTGTAGTACCTACGGGTATTCACAGTATCAGATAAGTTCGCTGTCTTGAATAAAGATCTTTGTAGTACCCTACAAGGTACTCACGTATCGATAAGCCACGTATCACGAATATGTCGTGTCTACGATCTAGTCTGTAGTACTACGGGTACTCTTTGAATACGAATAAGTTCTTACGTCTGTATCGATTAAATTGCAGTACCTAATGAATGCTCTGTATTGGATTAAGTTGCATGCGCCTACGATTAAGTTGCAGCCCAGTACCCTCTGCGAGTGCTCCACGTATTTGATTAAGTTTTGTCGGTATTTTTACTAAGTCCGGTAGTACCTCACGGGTACTCTTGTATCGATAAATAAGTACAAGTTACGTAATACCTCACAGTACTCGACATAGTAGATAAGTATAAGTCGATGGTACCTACGAGTACCTCAGGTATAAGAATGCAATTACTGTAGTACCTACGGGTACTTTTGTACCAGTAAAATGTTCTATAGTACCTACGGGTACTTCTGTATCCGAAATATATATATAAGTTTTGTAAGACTAGTATAAGTTCCGTAAGACCGATTATAAGACTACGTGGAGCCGGTATGAGTTGAGTAAGACAGTATGTTAACCAGAAATACCCGGTATAGTTAAAGTAATCTACGTGGTACCCTACGGTACTTACTCAGAATAAGTTGAACTCCGTAGCATAAGCATAAGTTATGTAACTCCTACGGGAGTCCTGAATGCACATAAGTCTGTTATAAGGATAAGTTATGCATAAGAACCAAGTTACGTAACTCCTACGGGAGTCAGTATGAACAAGCACGTGATAAGCATAAGTGCTTATATAAGTCCATGATATGAATGCATGAAATTTGATATACATTATGGTTATACACTTATTATAATTATGTATATGCATGTGTTTTACGTATAAGAAATGTTTCCCACTAAGCGTAAAGCTGCACGGGTTTAATAGTGTGAGTCTGAGAGAAGACATCGTGAAACATCCCAGCATCTGGTTGGGCGGCCACACTTGTAAGGGTTCACTACATGTAGGTTTCGTGCTCTGATTTGTAATGTAAAAGTACAGTTTTGTAATTGCAAATGGGACTCGGTAAATGTATATAATATTTGGATTATGTTATAAGATGTGGGCCATACCCACAGGTGCCAGTTGGCTTTAAAAAAAAAAAAAAAAATCAGGTAAAGAGTCCCAGTATTTGGTCTCGCGTCGGCAGGCGTGACAAGGAACTCATAGTTTCATGGACAGCTTCTTTTTATAGGAGATTTATAAGAGTTTAGCATTATTATGGCTCCTATCCTTTGAATATTTAAAAAATAAGGAGTTTCAATGTCTAATCTTTGCTAGCCGTGCGTTGATCGAGTCAAAATGGCGAGCACCGGTTTGAGATATCTGATTTTACTAAAGTTTTTGAGGTTGCTTGTGATGCATCAGGTGTAGGTATTGGTGGTGTCTTGAGTAAAAAAGGTCACCTATAGCTTTCTTTAGTGAAAAATTCAATGGTAAGACAATATTCTACATATGATAAAGAGTTTTATGCTATAGTGCAGAGTCTTCGTTTTTTGGAGGTTTTATTTGTTGCCTACTAAATTTGTGTTGTTTTTTTACCACCAAGCTTTAAGATATTTAAACTCACAAAAGAAATTGAATGCTCGATATGCTAGGTGGGTTGAATTTTTGAATGAATATTCTTTTGTGATTAATCATCGTTCTGGTATTGAAAACAAAGTACTTGGCAGCACTTAGTCGATTACGCGTACACTTCTTCGTATGGTGCTCATGTCATTGGGTTTGATAGATTGAAAAATGAGTATTCTGCATGTCCTGACTTTGGTATTATTTATAATGAGGTTAGTGATGGTAACTGTCAAGAGTATCTGGACTTCCTTGTTGAAAATGGTTATTTGTTTAAAGTGACCAAATTGTGTGTACCTCGGACATCATTTAGGGATTTATTAATTTGGGAGATGCATGCAGGTGATTTAGCTGGACATTTTGGGAGGGATAAAATTATTGCATTGGTTGATGATAGGTTTTATTGGCCTTCTCTAAAAGGGATGTTCTTAGGATAGTTGCTGTCTACGAACATGTCATTCTTTAAGGCTAAGAAACAAAACACTTAAAACATATACTCCTTTGCTGTCCCTTATAGACCTTGGAAGATGTTAGTATGGACTTTGTTCTTGGATTGCTGGGCTGACTAGGGACATGATTATTTTGGTTATTGATGACAAAATTTTAAGATGGTACATTTATTCCATGTAACAAAACCAATGATGCTTCATGTTGCTAAATTGTTTTTAGAGAAGTTGTTAGAATTGCACGGTTTGCTTACCATTGTATCTAATAGGGATGTGAAATTTGTTAGTATTTTGGAAAACCCTTTGGAATTGTTTGGCACTACTCTAAAAATTTTCATGCCTTTCATCCTCGAATGATAAATGGCCCAGGAGTTTATTAATGTCGTAGTTTGGGTAATATGCTTTGGTGTTTGGTTGGGGTAAAACAAGGTGTTTGAGATTTAATTTTGTCAACAGCTAAGTTTGCTTATAACAATTATGTTAACCGTTCAATTGGTAAAATTCCTTTTCAAATTGTTAATGGCTACTCACCCCGCACACCTATTGATCTTGTTCCATTACCACCTCACATGCGTGTATCTGAACTTGCAAAAAACTTTGCAAAACATATCCATGACTTACATGTTGAGATTAGGCGAAAAATTTCTCTAAGTAATTAGGGTATAAAATTGAATTTCTTGTGTGTCTGTCGTAGATCACAAGAATTTAATGTTGAGTGACTATGTTATAGTTATTATTAAGTCACGAAAGAATTCCAAAAACATTTTCAAAAAAACTTTATGCAAGAGCCATGGGCCCTTATTCTATCATTCGTAAATTGGGATCTAATGCATATCTTCTTGATTTGCATAATGACATGGATATTATCCCTGTTTTCAATGTAGAGGATTTGCTACCTACTGAGGCACTTTTGAGCCTTCTACTTTGCCTTCTGGGTGTGCCTTGGTGAAGGCTAGCGGAATGCGCCTTTATTATGCGTTCGTTATAGTTTTCTAAGGAGACAGTGGATATTGTCCTTGATGATGAGTTCGTGACCTCTAGAGATTGTGGATTTCGTCGTTTCCTTGTCAAATGGCATGGTCGTCCTGATTCTGATGCTACTTGGATACAGGAGGGATGTCTTACGTCATTTGAGATTTCTTCGTTGTTGGATTGCTACCTTTCCTTTCACTCTTCGAAGTCGAGTTCTTTTCAACCCGAAGGGAATGATGGGGCATGGAGTTGGCCCTTATATGGGCCTAAACGAAATAGGAAGCCCAAGTTCAATGATGAATTTTATTATATTAGTTATTTATTTAATTGTATTTTTGGATTTATCCGTTAGTACTTTTGGATTTATTTATTAGGATTTTTGGATTTATCTATTAGGATTTTGGATTTATCGTTATGATTTTAAGGATTATCGCAGATTAGGATTTTGTTTATCAACATAAATAGCACCTTATGTTATTGCTTTTGATAGACTTGATTAATATTGAAAATTTGATAATTTCGTTCCGTTTTTATTCGCTTTCTTTTTTAATTTTATTATTCTTTATAGCCGAGGTACATCATAAGGAGACAATGGGTCCCCCCTGACAAAGACCCCGCTTAGGTACAAGTGGACCTAGCTCATGACCATCCAGTTAAATTGTAAAGTTGATCGTACTAATACATGCCATTATGAGTTTAGTGTGCATGGAAGCCCATCCTGAGCATTACTTTCTCCAAAAAAAACCCCATTCCACCCTGTCATAGGCCTTTCTCATATCTACCTTTACTACCACATACCCCTCCTTTCCCTGTGTCTTTTGTTTCAAGTAGTGCAGAACCTCATACGAAATGAGAACATTATCGATGGATTTCCCAGTAATAAAAGCTCCATGATTATGTGAGACAACCTATAACAAAAAATTCTGGAGTCTATTCGTCGTTGCTTTTGCCACTATTTTATAAAGCACATTACAAAGGGAGATGGGCCTCAAGTCCCCCATGCATTCAAAAATTTTCTCCTTTGGAATAAGGACTAAATGAATGTTATTCAGGCCATGAGGCACTGTGCTACTAGAGATGATTGACAAACAAGCAGAACATACATCCTAACCCACAACATGCC
Organism: Tetrastigma voinierianum; assembly: GCA_016808115.1. Taxonomy (NCBI): domain Eukaryota; kingdom Viridiplantae; phylum Streptophyta; class Magnoliopsida; order Vitales; family Vitaceae; genus Tetrastigma; species Tetrastigma voinierianum. The sequence continues at coordinate 84,539 of JAEQBH010004131.1, read as the reverse complement.
AAAACCTTTGGAAGAAAGCCGGATTCATGCCATCCGATCCGACCCTGACGACTTGTCCAGATGCATAGAAAACTACGCTTCTTTGATCTCAAGCTCCGAGAAAGGCGCTAGCAAAAAATCATTTTATTAATCACGGTATTGCTGCAATCAACGATGCGTCACTTTGGCAACCATCCGAAGTGTACAAAAATACTCCAAAATAACATCTTGCTAATCTCTCTCACAACCCATTCTCATCTTTTTAGCCTTCGAACCACTAACTTTCCGCCTATTCAGTCATTGGGCGTTCATTTAGTATTCTGAGTCGTTCACCGCCAACCAGAATTGTTTTGAACGTTGTTTCCAGAACACTTCTTGTTGGTTAAGTAAGACAACATACCTAGTTTTTGCATTGGAAAATTCTTCCAAACTCAAGGTATCTTCTTACCCCTACAACGAGCCATGTGCTGCTTTCAAAGTCGCAGTGTTTATTCGAAAATCACTAGTCGGCAATCATCCCCAAATTGCCAGTGCATGTTCACAATCCTTGATCATGTATTGAATCGGTTTTCCAGTTGAATTCTGGCAATTACTTTGGACCACCTCCTTACATCCATTCTCATGCAATCAGGAATTTTCAAATTGGAACCTTTTAGGTTGACTTCGTTATTCACTATAAGGAAATGAGCTTTTAGTTGATGTGCAACTATTTGATATGGTTGCAACTTAAATAGGCCGCAACAAGGTGTGACTATAGGGGGTATGACTAAAAGATTATAGCTGCAATTTTAGTTTGAACCGCAACTAAAGAAGGTGCAATAACTAAACGAGTGGCCAAGTACAAATACCCCCGGCCACAACTAAAGAAGATTATGGTTGGGGTCATTTTTAGACCGCAACTAAAGGACAGGATTATAGTTGGCACTACTAAAAATAACCAGATTACCGACCAAATTACCGACCTAAAAAATTGGTCGGTAATTACTGACCAAATCACTTAATTACTTAGGAGACTAAAAAGGGTTTATTCAAAAATACTTCTCACTATTAATTTTTCTCACCAAATACCGACCATAATTGCCCGACTCAAATAATTTTGGTCATAAATTGGTCTCGTAAATTAGCGGGAAATGGCGCCAAAAATTACCACCACCTTAATTTCAAAAATAAATTTACATTAGGTGTAATGTATTCAGAACAAAGCACCTGGAAAATGTCTTTAATCCTCGTTAATTACCACCAATTATTTGGTCGGTAAATGGCTCAGAATTATCGATCTCACCCCGCCCACCAAAAGACCAAAAATAAATTAACATTAAAATTGGTCGGTAAATCAGGCCTTTAATTACCGACCAAATACGTATTTTGAAATGCTTTAGCTCCCTTAAATCGTGCTGATCCTCATTCCATCCACTCCGCCTTCTGAATCCGCGCTAGGGCTCGAGTTCGCATCGCTTTGTCGCTGAGTTCAAGACTGCTTTTAAGCAACCGAACCTATTTCTTCATATTGGTAAGTCTTCTTACCTTTCGCTTGCTCCACTCACCGTTCTTATCAAGGTCGTTTTTTGGATTTTACGCTTGGTTAGTTATTTAGCCAAACTCGCCTGCTCCCTTGTTTTCCTCGGTTTTGTTTAAGGTTTTTCCTTTGATTAGATTGGTAACCCGATTGCCAACTGCAGCTAATGTGTTTGGGGATGATAATGAACCATATTTGAAAGTTTACCTCTTTTTTATTTAGCCAATTTCTTGTTTTCCCGGTTCTATACTACCGTTTGCATCACCACCACCACGACCCACCTCCTCATAATCAACACTATCTCTCTTTAACGCTACTCTTTTATTTCTTTTCTTTCTTATTCTTTTTAACTTCTATTTCGGCGGTTCATCAATGGGTTAGTGTCCACTACTTGTGGCTCAGATTTGAAGCTCAACAACCGTCGCTTTGGGGGAGCTTTGCCACTCGCTTGGCTTCGCTTTCAGCGGCGCATGGGAATAATATTATCGAGGCGGTCTCGAGCCAGTGAAATGCCGATTTCAAATTGTGGTTGTTCCCCGAAAAAACTCATAAGAAAATGGAGCACAAGGATTATGATGTTTGTTTATTAACCGATCAATGAGAAGTATAAGAGAATTTGGAGAGATGGTCCGGTGTTCAATGGGGAAATTTGGTTATAGAAAGTTAGGTTCTTTAATGCTTATAATCGATTTCTTTATTTATCCTCCAATGTCATGTACACTTTCGCTTGAATCAATCAATCAATTCCACATGCTAAATGGCTCAACGCTTTGTCATTTACTAGAATCGCTTTGCCTGACTTTAGCCAATCATGTAACTCGGCTTCCTAGTATCTATATTCTATCATCATGAATTACATGTATATCAAAGATAGACTTTGCTAAAAACTCCGTGGTGATAGCATTTTATTAGTATTTCTTTTGTTTTTCAAAGCATATTTTATGACTAAACCACATTCTGTTTTACCTATCAAAAAGAAAAGAAAAAACATTATGACTAAACTACATCTTTCCATGAATGCAAGGATTAGCAGGAGGAAGTATTTCCTATTTCACTACCTACAAACCGCGGCCAAAGTGACGGCAAAGCTTCAAGGGATAAGAGGGTGCGTTAGCAATTTCTCATTTTAATTCTTCAAGTTTCATTTCCTCAAAAGAGTATTTTCATTTTTCAGCTTTTAGTTAAGGCTTGTTTAGTTTGCGGATATCTACTACGTGAAAGCAAAAGAAGAAGGTCATGCTTGAAGCTACTTCAAGTTCCTTCGTATAGATGAGGAATTTAATATATTTGGATTTTGTGACCTATTTCTAGAATGTTCTCAGCATGTTTGCTTTAGTTATTTATTTGCCAATATTTTTGAACTGGATCGCGATAATCCCATGAAAGGGACTTTAAGGTCATTATTTTCAATCGCCGATTTTCATCACACCATCAATACAAAGAATTATTATTTATAACAAATCTCGCAGAAAAAAAAAAAAAAAAAAAAAAAAAAAAAATGTAATATTAGATCACAATTAACTCGAAAAAATCCGTAACTCAAAAAGCTAGTTATCATCAAGTTTAAGATGGGGTATTCTGGGACAACCCCAGGGGTAGGCTCGCCTGGTCTAAGGCATCGACGGGGTTTAACTCAATGGTCACCAATTCAGTCCTCTCTGTGGTCATCAGAAGTTTTCACTTAAGGCATTAATCTTATATAATTATTTTATTTTATTTTTATAACTGTAGTGGGCTGTAAGTCCTCCTCAGTCAAGTTCATTCTCCAAAAGTTCAGCTTTTATAACTGTACACTCCCTAAATACTTTTAATTATATTCGATTTTCGATTTCTTTGAGATTTTTTTCAAAACATTTCCTTTATTATAATTTTTCTATATATATATATATATATATATAATAACAAAGAAAAACAAATAAGACAAATAGAATAGTTTTGATGGCTCATCAAATTAAAGTGCCATCAGACAAAAGTAGAAGAGAGATTTAAAACAAAAGGTCAACCCATCCCGCTGCGAAATTACGTAATACTACCTACGTGTCACAAGGCGACTTTCCACAATAGCAGCAGTCCCGGGCCAAGAGATCATCGGGCGTGTCCTACACCTTGCGTGTGATAAAGACACAAAGAATACTTGGAACCATGTGTTAGCATTCAACATGAAAAACAGTAATTATATAGCTACAAAACCTGAGAGGACTTATTACTACAATTATATATATATATATATAAAAATCACTTATTACTACAATTATATAGCTATTTAATTTTTTAGAACATAAAACATTGCCTGAGTCATTTTTTTCCCTGTATCTTTGTGTACAACCTTCTCAACAAATGATGGATCGTGGATTTTAATCTTTCATTTATTACATTTATACTTGTTTTTAAGATCCGCTTGAGATTTCCAATGCCACCCTTTTCAAGGGCTTTATTCTTTGTCGTGACTCTTAACTTTTAAATTACCGCAGATTTCATCTTTGTTTCCGGTGAGGATACTGTAAAGAAGGAAGATGTCATGAATTCTGCAAGCGTCTCGTTAGGTAGACTTGATAATTTTTACTTGATGAATCAGGATAGAGACTCGCCTTCCCGTATGATAACTTAGTGCAAACAAGGCTTTGGTGGTCGCCTCATCAAAGAAGTAGTTCGACTTGAAACTAACCGCAAATCTCTCCCTTCTAACATCCACTTTCTTGAATACCAATATGAACTTGATGTTAGTTTCAAATAGAGTTTATAGTGTAGTCCTATTAATGGTTTTCTTTAACCTCTAAGATTTGAATATCGCCTTCGATGTCGCAATCAGGCATATTTCCAACCCTTATGAGCCCTTGATAGATTTGAGTTTACGATTGAAGATGTAGACATCGCTTCCTTGTGTTAAACCTTTAGTCATTATAAATTATATTACGTAGAGCTTCGCCCGTATCCACGCTTATAAAAAAAGATGCAAATTTCAATGAGGAGAACTTAAAAAAGAGAGAAAGATGAGAGTGGGTTCATGAGATATGATAAAGAAGTGTGGGAACTCGAAACCCTAAAAGGCATTCCATATCATATAGTTCATAATAACCAAATTTGTCGGTTCCAATTAAATCGGTCCGGTTTTACCGATGGTCCAAAATTTCTTCAAAATGCTTTACTCATGGATTAATTTCTTTCTATATTTAATTTTATTTATGTTTTTATTTATATTGCATGAAGATGACAATTCTAAGTGGTCGATAAGCACCAATTTGGAGATGCAAAATGTTTAAGAATACAATTAAGTTGTAGGTGCTTTTCTTTTTCTTAAACAGAAAAGGCATTCTCATCGAATGGCTCTACGGTTTCCTCTAAATTTATGAACAAATGAGGAGAAAATCAAAGAACTTTGAAGGTGAGCGATGTGCTATCTAAGATCTTTAGGATTCTCATAACTTATATGCATATGTGGTCTCAAGAGTTCGTACTAGGATACGATTTAAAAGCCCAACTTTTCGTTATCTTTATAGATCAGTTGGTCTCTCTTCTTCTTAAAATAGAGTTGTAGCTACTATAGTTGGCTTTTTTTGTTTGTCACTTGCATACTTTCTCAATATATTGTGTTTACGACCTTGGTTTTGCACTTTACATTATAATTGATCTCCACTTAATTAAGAAGAATAATTTGTTCTGCTAAGGAAAAATTATTACCCCTGTTCTAAAATGGTGGAATTGGGGACAAAATGGAGTAGCTTAACATATCGTAATTTAACATAGACGATGATTCTTGGCAATTGGTAGATGTTTTACTTTGGGGTAACATTAAGTTTAAAAAAGTGTAATATTCATGAATTTTTTTCTTTTTGTTCTTTCACTAGAAATGATTTTGGAATTTGTAGTATTCGAGATTGAGTCAATTCGTGCCTGAATTTGAATATTTAAGTGAAATTTCATTTTATTTCTTGATTGGCAAGGAAGGATTTGATGTGTCATTCTTAGACTTGTCCATACACACACTAATATCCCATGTTCTCCAAGATGTGAATTTCGTGAACTTTATTAACACAAATAGGTTGTTTTGGATGCATTCATCGTTATTCTACTCGTTGATTTCAACTTTTCTTTTGCCTTTTTATTGAAACTGAAATGAAATTGCACTTTAGATATCTGTAGGTTATAGAATAAGATTTCACTGTTCCAATATTGAGAATGTTGTTACTTAGTCATTCCTAGTGCATTTGTTGGTTGAGGTGAGGCATATACTTAAATGGTATTGAGTTTAGTCATTCCTCTGTTTAAGGATTTCCAAACTTGATCTCGAGGCACATACAACAAGTAATAGTGGAGAAATCCGGAGCTTTACGCTCAAGTGACTTCCTCGTATTCAAGGCTCGGGCTTTGCTGAAGACAACCTGTGTAAGCTTTCTCTCTTACAGCCTTGTTTATTTGGCTCACTCCCAAGTATCATTCCAATATTTCTTTTCCTTGAACAAGAATGGGCCATTTATATACTCCGCACTAGATATATGCAACATGATCATGCAATTTTCAAATTTGTTATTTGAGTAGTTGGCTTTGTGTATTTTAAACTGCAGCCCATATCCTTTGTGAGAATGGGCAATTGCTTTGGTGCAATGTCGACTTACATAAGTATCGCTTCACTTTGTAAAATTGCCGGGGTTTTGAGTACTGCAAAACATAATTATTTTAATTCCACAATATCTAAAAATTAATATTTTGACCTTGTTATTTATGAGTCAAGAAATGCATATATGCACCATGCATATATAATCGCGGGTCTCACGCCGCAATTACTGCAAAGGTGCTGATTTTCTTCAGCGATTTGAAACATGATAACTCCTTCATTAGAACTCTGAATTGGGTGTTCTAGACTCTATGGAAAGCCCTTGGAGTCTAGAATCCACCCATATAGCTTTACGCGTATTGAGGTCATATATCCTATTCTGTAAATGAAAATCAGCCGCCTTGCTGCTACAATTACTGCAGTGTGCTGATTTTCTTCATGATTTGAAACATGCATAACTCCTTCATTAGGAACTTGGATTTTGGTGTTCTTAGACTCTATGAAAGCTCCCTTGAGTGTAGAATCCTTCCATATATAGATTGATAAAAATTGAGGTAATATCCTATCTGAAATGAAGAAAATCAGTGGCCCTGCTGCTGCAATTACTTAGTGCTGATTTTCTTCATGATTAAACATGCATAACTCCTTCATAAGAACTTGGATTTGGGTGTTCTATGACTCTATGGAAGCCCTTGAGTCTAGAATCCACCCAAATATAGCTTGATAAAAAATTGAGGTCATATCCTATCTCTAAAATGAAGAAAATCAGTGGCCCTACCTGCTGCTGCAATTACTGCAGTGTGCTGATTTTTTCATGATTTGAAACATGCATAACTCCTTCATATATCTTGGATTTGGGTGTTCTATGCATTTATGGAAAGCTCCTTGAGTCTAGAATCCACCCAAATATAGCTTGATAAAAAATTGAGGTCATATCCTATCCTTAAAATGAAGAAAATCAGGGTCTTTACCTGCTGCTGCAATTACTGCAGTGTGCTGATTTTTTCATGATTTGAAACATGCATAACTCCTTCATAAGAATCTTGGATTTAGTGCCTTATGACTCATGGAAAGCCCATTGAGTCTAGAATCTCACCCAAATATAGCACGAAAATTGAGGTCATATCCTATCTCTAAATGAAAAAAATCAGTGGCTCCTACCTGCTGCTGCAATTACTGCAGGTACTGATTTTTTCATGATTTGAAACATGCATAACTCCTTCATAAGAATCTCAGATTTGGGTGTTCTATGACTCTATGAAAGCCCATTGAGTCTAGAAGAATCCACCCAAATATAGCACGAGAAAAAATTGAGGTCATATCTCATCCTAAAATGAAGAAAATCAGTGGTCTCTACCTGCTGCTGCAATTACTGCAGTGTGCTGATTTTTCACATGATTTGAAACATGCACAACTCCTTCATAAGAACTTGGATTTGGGTGTTCTATGACTCTATGGAAGCCCATTGAGTCTCAGAATCCACCCAAATATAGCACGAAAAAATTGGAGGTCATAACTTATTTCCTAAAATGAAAAAATCAGTGGCCCTACCTGCTGCTGCAATTACTGCAGTGTGCTGATTTTTTTTCATGATTTGAAACATGCATAATTCCTTCATAAGAATCTTCTGATTTGGGTGTTCTATGACTCTATGGAAAGCTCCATTGAGTCTAGAATCCACCCAATATAGCACGAAAAATTGAGGTCATATCCTATCCTCTAAAATGAAGAAAATCAGTGGCCCTACCTGCTGCTGCAATTACTGCAGTGTGCCGATTTTTTTTTTTCATGATTTGAAACATGCATGTTCCTTCATAAGAACTTGATTTGGGTGTTCTATGACTCTATGGAAAGCCCATTGAGTCTAGAATCCACCCAAATATAGCTTTGATAAAATTGAGGTCATATCCTATCCTAAATGAAGAAAATCAGTGGCCCTACCTGCTGCTGCAATTACTGCAGTGTGCTGATTTATTTCATGATTTGAAACATGCATAACCTTCATAAGAACTTGGATTTGGTGTTCTATGACTCTATGGAAAGCCCATTGAGTTAGCCGTCCGACCATATTCTATTTAATAGCATTGGGTACCCATATATTTTGAAATTTAGATTAGAGTACCATGTACTAATCTTCACTTGAATGTAATTCGTAGGAATATATGAGTTACTACATGATATAGTATGAATTTATGAATGATATGGATATAATAACATGTGATAGGATTAAATTGAAGAAATCGCTTAACATATCTAAACTAAAAATTTTCCTATAAATACAACGGGAATCGCCGACTCTCTGAAGAACGATTTGAAAATGCATCATCAGAACGATTATAGTTGTCGCTTCGATGATATATAGTTAGCCGTAGAATACATCCGGCCCAAAGGTATTACAACGGTTTGTATACACCGGATTGTCCCAGCGGGACAAGCATTTAAAGGACGTTAATTAAATGATCATGATTTAATTTAAATTGCATATATTATGTGTCAGCCTGGTGCCTCTCGCCTTGTTCTCCGGGTGCACATTAGGATATATAAATAGTAATGCAATTTGCTAAATCAAGTCGATTATGCATTATTATTTATATATCTTATTTAGTGTACTTGGAGAACCACGCCGGGAGGCTACCGAAATGCATACATAATGAACATGCAATCGTGATCTTTTTTTTAACGTAACTTTTGTAAATGGATTAGGACCAAACCTATTGAAGAGAAAAGAACCGTTTGACTCAAAAGGGAAGGAGGTGGAGGTGGAGGTGGATGTGTAGTAGGCTGCATATCACACGCTGCAAATATAACTTTATCAACCACAATGGATGGTTAATGAACATAAAAATAATTGAGGACAATCGTGTTTGTTTACTTCAAATTGATTTTTTTGTGACTAGTTATGGAAGACGATCATGAATGGATGTACGAGGGGCTTAATAGTGAATGGAATGTTCTCTAATGAATGGGGGATAAAGTCGATGAATTTGCTGCTCGCTCCGAGACATCCCCGAGTGTGTGAATGGTGGCACAAATATAAGGTGTCCTTTTGCACTTTAGTTAAGAATAAGAAGCTTTTGAATGCTGAGACTGTGGAAGGCATTGTATAGAAATGGTTTTGTGCCTGGACATTATGTTTGGATATACCATGGTGAGAAGCAAGTCCACCAGAGTCAAGCTTAGTACCTATGTCAAGAAGTGAAATCGATCTATGGTCTCGTATAATATGAATCACACTACATACCATAGAATGGTTTGTGATGTCGCTGGTCCCTCGAATTCAACCCGGATGAGGAACCCAATGTCAAGCAAGGAATTTCTATGACATGATTCAGCCGAGACAAACCTATATGAGGGAAATTCTAAGCATACTAACTATCCGCGTTCGTGAGGATGTTAGAAATAAAGTGCGCATACGTGTGTTCGCAGCATGGTTTGATGATATGTCTAATTTCATTCATGAATCAAGCAAGCCACAAGATAATTCATGCCATTGATTTCTACAAAGACGAAGAAGTTAGTTAGAGGTCAGATTACCCGCACAGTCATTCATATTGTTGTGTGAACAATCGTATGATATAACGGGGTGATGATGCAAAGGACCTTAATAAGGCTAAAATGGGCATGTTCTGATACAAGGAAAAGGTTAGGGTTCTAGAAATAGATTGTGATATACGGAAGTTGAAGGTGCCGTATAAGAAGATGCACTATTTTCCAATAACACTTAGGTTGCAGAGATTGTATGCATCAACCGCAACAGCTAATGAAATGAGGTGGCATTCAGAGCATCATATGGAGGACGGTAAGATGTGTCACCCTTCTCGATGTCCCGCTGGAAACATTTTGATGGGTGTTTCGATTTTCATCCTCAAGTTCGAAATGTTAGGCCGGGCTTATTTGTCGATGGTTTTCACTCGTTCGTCAATCCGACAAGAATATTCTTTGTGGCCTGTGGTGGTGACGCCGTATAACTTGCCTCCAGACTTATGTATGAAGGAGGAATTTATGTTTTTGACTCCGTGTTAGTGCCGGGCCTACGAATCCAAAGGAAGATAGGATGTTTTCTGCGTACCATTGATAGCTGAGTTGAAAAGTCCTCGTGGGGTGTCAGTCTGGGTTAAACTTATGATAAGTTCCAAACGGCAAAATTTCGTATGCGCGCTACCTCATGTGGACCATAAATGACTTTCCACAGATTCTATGATGTCCGGGGTGGAGTAACGCCACATGTTGGCATGTCCGCATTGTATGGAAGACTCTGATGCTTTTAGATTAATTAAGAGCGGGAAACAGTCCTGGTTCGACAACCATCGGAAGTTTTTGCCCATGAATCATCCGTATCGACGTAACACCAAAGACTTCATTAAGAATAGAAAGGTTACTAAACAATTCCCGGGTGTTAGATCTGGGGATGAAATTCACAGGATTTGAATACCGTAGGGACAGAGGTGATAGATGTCTATGCCGAGGTCATGGAATGCAAATATATCTGGGTGACTCAGGGGTGGGAATAAGAGAAGTATTTTCTCGGGATTTCCATACTTCTACCGGGCGTGAACACTTGCTCAGGCACAATCTTGATATGCATATCGAGAAGAATGTGCTTGACAATATTTTCTTAATACAAAGGTTTAACATTCCGTGGAAAACTAAGGACACGTATAAGTCAAGAGATGAGTTGAATAAATATTGTCATTGGCCCTCAATTTACAAAATCTTGTCACCAATAAATACCTCGATGTGCCATTTGTTCCTCGACAAATCACGTAAGAAGGATGTGTTGAGGAAAACCGAGATTTCCATATGGTTATGCTTCTAACTGGGAGATGTGATGCGAAAAACTTAAGATGTTTTATGAAGAGTCATGATTGTCAGTGTATTCATGCAAAGGTTGTTACCAATCGCTCTTCTCGAGAATTCCTCGCCAAATAGAAATATGGGAGCCGATAATCGAGATTTCCTTATTCTTCAAGCAATCGACTTCTTCATCTTTGATCGATGAGGAGTTGAGGAATCCGACGAACAAATTCCTCGTTATCTTATGCAATCTTGAGAAGATCTTCTCCAAGTTGACTCAATGGAACATCTTCCAAAGGTACTGGCTTACGGTTAGGATTGTCGGTCCACCCATTATCGTTGGATGTATCCTCCGTAAAGGTAATATTAATTCACTCAACCAATTCTTTCCTATATATATACAGTATACAGTGGCAGAGTAGAGAAGAGAGATATATAGGCAAAAAACACACAGCACAAAGACTATATAATATACTCAATAATCTTTCTTGTAGATACTTGAGGAAAATAAAGCATAAAATCATGAACAAGGCTCAGGTAGAGGGTTCTATATCAATTGGGTATATTATGGATGAGGCTGCCAAATTAGCATCATTCTATTTCAAAGAAGGAGATCCAACTCTTCCACTTAAGGAAAAGCGGAATGAGGTTTATCTTGATGACATTGTGGATGATGATATGTTTGAAATTTTCAAGCCTCGTAAAGCACCTGCGTCGAAGGGAAACGGTATCTGTGCGTACAATGAATATACTGCAGCTCTCATCTATATATGTCCTAATGAATTGTCCGTGAGGTTCAACCCATTCATAAAGTAAGTAGTTGCTAAAAGTCAAATGAGATATATTTAGCATGTTAATTACTATTTCTCTCAATGTATCCATTTTCTCTAATTTACTTCTATTTTATTATATTCGTTGTTAAAAACGTAAACATTTCCAAACTTGAATGACGGTCGCCAATGCCTCGACGAGCAAGAATTTCCATCGTGGTTTGAAAAATACGATAAGTTTACTAAACATTAGAAAATCACAAAACAATTGTGTAATGTTCTCGATACAAATTTATAATTGTAATCTCAATAATACATTGATTTCGACACAGTTCATAATCGCAAATAAAATTTCCAATCATTATCTTCGAACTATATAGCACGAGGTCCCCAAGAGAGAGGCTAGAACTTACAATTCAAGCATTATGTGAATGGTTTTAAATTTCACATCAATCGCATGGGAGTTACCGCAAATGCATACGGGGTATGCATTAAAGGATCCGTGATACAATGAAACTGAATTCACTGACATGGACTCGGTCAAGTGATCGAAAGTAGAATTTGAAGCCCTCCTTAAAAGAACTGCGGTTATTCAAATGTGAATGGTTCACCCAACACCACATGTCGGGTATGGTTGTCCATCCTCGATATAAACTTGTCGATGTGCACGATAAAAAACGATTCAACAAGTATGAACCTTTTGTCTTAGCAGTACAAGCATCACAGGTTTATTATTGTGAATATCCGGGTCGGACCGGTCCTAGAATGGATTGGAAAGCTGTGTGCAAGATCAAAGCTAGGGCTCAAATTGACATCCCCGCATCACCAAGTAATGATGTCATAGAACCAACTTTTCAAAATGATGACAATGATGTTATAATCGAAGCTGTGGGGACGAAGACGTCCTTTTAGTTGCATCTTCTGAGATGGATACAAGTGGGGATGTAGATGTTCATGAACATTTAATTGATAATGAGGAAGAAACGAGTGATGAAGAGGAGTTTGAAAATGATGTTACTACATCTGAAGAAGAAGACGAACCAGATTTAGATGATTCTGATGAGAATGAGTAGTTAGTGAGTTTTAGTTATTTCAATCGTTAATCATGTTTGTTTATTTTCATTGCCTTATGTATTTTACTTGATGCTTACTAATCAATAATGTGTTGTTTATTATTTACCAGATATGGCACGCGGACGAGGTAGAGGCAACACGCGTGTCGCATGCTCTGGGTAGAGGCAACAATGCCTCGTGCATGCCCGGACCGTTAGGAGGGCCGTGGGTCGATGAGACCACAAACAGCATTGAGGAGATTGTGAATGTACTGCCAAAGACGTGATCGCAGCATCGATCCACATCATGGTCCTGAGATTGCATGAATGATCAAGAGACATGGGAGTGTGGAGATGATGGAGGATGTCGAGAGTCTTCCTCAGCACCCTACGTATGAGATACTCTCCCTATTGCTCGCCTTGAGCCTACACTGATAATCCGTAAGATATGAAACCAACTAATGATTTATCCATTTCTTAATTTATTTCTTACTTGCTATGAAATTGGGGTTACAGGACGGCTAGAGCCGCTCTGGCCCAATTTCTAAAAAGCCTGAGGACACTTTCGTAAAGTCCTTAAACCTCATGGACATAATTGAAGTCACCGACGAGCAGGAGACCGATTGATGATTTGGAGAGAATTTAAGGTATATATTACTACTTGGGCATTTTTACATCAATTATTTATTCTTTTGTTCATCACGAAATATGTTTAAATTACAATTGCGTAGTAATGAGAAGTGGACACAAATTAAGGAGGAAGGCTGCAAAGGGTGTTCTACAAACATGCCTCGGGCCGGTATAAAGACACTGTACGAGGTCAAAGATAAAATGGTTGAAGAAGAAAGAAAGCAAGATTTGAGTGTCTCGATCATGTATTCCGTGAGTGCGGAGAAGATGGGAAGATCCTCGATTATAGGAAGAGGTGAGAAACAGAGCGGCAATCGCCGCCGCAGCGGCCGGAGAGGGTAGTGGCATGTCTACACACACTTAGGGATCTCGCCTATGCGTGAGCACGAACGAGCATTGCATATGATTTCTAATTTACACTTTATGTTTATTACTTTGTGAATTGTGTTCAATTATGCCTCATTTTTCATTTCTCGTATAAGATTTTTTTCATTTTAACTTAACGTATGTATTGTTTGTAATTAAAGACACGCAAGGAGGTAAGAAGCCTAAAGGCTCCTCGCTTTATTCGTGACACACGCATTACCGAAGGGGCATGATGATCAGACTTTTGTTGATCAGAGATCTCGTGCAGCAAATGTAAGTTTCTTTAAAACAAAATTATTTTTTTTTTTTTGAAGATAAATTAAAATACTTATTTTTACTCATTTTTATCCGTATGTGGACCCGGTGTGGTTGGTGTGAAATGTTGATCTCTTACTGATATGTAAAAAATATAATGAAAAAGATTTTTTCTCTTATTTTTTTTGAAGATCAATTAAAATTATTTATTTTACATGTTTATTAGACAAGATATGAGGGTGTCGTTACCGCCGCGACTCAAGCGCATTCGCTTTGTTGCATCACAGGTTTAATATATGTTTGTTTTATTTCCGTATTTATTAACACTCTGAACTCGTAATTTATATAGTTAATTGATATATTTTTGTGAGTAGTGATGTAATGGGCTCAAGTGGCCATTTTACTCATTTTTATCCATATGTGGACCCGCGCTGGCCGTGAAATGTCGACAGCCGCTACAAGTATCGGCATTGCCAGATTTTGGCAGAGCTCCCGTACAAAAAGGAGACCCGCCCGATTCGCAAACCCGAGTCTTGGAGAAAGGACTCACGAAGCGGTGCCCAAGTTACCCGACATCCATGAATATTCGGCGAGTCGACGGTTGTCAACGGACTGGAAACATGTAAAAAAATATAATCCAAAGATTTGGTTTATACTTTTATTTTTTTAAGATAAATTAAAATACTTATTTTACATGTTTATCGCGAGATATGAGGAATGTTAGTCACGCGACTAAGCGTATTCCTAAATACTCGTACCTTCATGTGACGGTGCAACAGAAGTTCTCATGCATCGCCTCCACCGTTGATACGAATCGACGGTATGAGGTCGTTGATATAAGGAGAAGATGCCCGCCTATGGCGCTTGCTTCATCGTGACATCATCATTCTACTCGCAGACACGACAGATTATGAAGCTCCATCTTCGTGACCATTTTCGAATTTGTTCTCACGACGGAGGACTTTCAAAGACGCGCAAGTGCGAAATGCGATACAAGATCGGGCTTGCCGGGATACCGAGCGACGCCCGATCGACTCCGAGGATGGATAGGGAAGAGTTGCGCTCAAGGCTTTGATCGCTTACAAAGAAGTGTCAAGAAGGTAATCGCAGCTCAACTCCCGATGATCTACTCCTGACAGAAAACCGGGCGAATGCTCCGCACTACAAAGATCACTCCAAAGATCTACAAAGAAGACCGCAGCTATCCAGACGTGATTAGCAAAGCAGTTGGTACGCCTCTACCCCAAGACGACATCTCACCATACCGACGTGTACATCCTCAAAGATCACGATGATGACACTAGGTTGGATGATTGGAGCATTGTACACTTCTTTTTTTTTTTCTTATACTTGGATTTGGGAATTCATGCTTTTATTTTCTTGACTTATTTACTATATATGCAGTGATATATTAGTTTGCTTGTTTTAAAATATATTTTACTCTTTTATATAATATGCATGCACTATCAGTATTTCTTTTCTTTTGTTCTTGTAATCTTAATATGTATATATATATATATATATATATATATATATATATATATATATATATATATATATATATATATATATATATATATATATATATATATATATATATATAAAGCAAAGCAAGATATCAAACTCAAAAATGGCAAAATAAAATAAAAATATATATATATATATATATAAAGCAACCAAAAAAATTGCTACCATTTACCGATCGAATTGCGACTAAACCGACTAAAAAATTTTTTTAAAAAATTAATTAACCAAAAAATTGCTACCATTTACCGAATCGACCATACCAAAAATTCTAATTAATTTATCGACCATTTGTCCATATACCACCAATTACCGTAAAAGAATTTGGTCGTAATGGTTCCAAATACCTGCGAATTATCGACCATTTGGAGACCATTTACTCCACCAATGGCATTAAAAAATTTCGTCGGGTATCGAGTCCCAAATGGTTTGCATCATCGACCATTTGAGACCATTTACCGAATTGGTCGGCATTAAAAATTTTGGTCGCAAAATGGTCTCCAAATGGTTTGCAATGTTTCAATATTTGGAGACCATTCATTTACCAAAATTTTCGCTGGTAAACGGCCTGCGAAATGGCCTGAAAATGCTAGCCATTTGCCTGGCAGAATTGTCGTAAATGGCCTGCACTTCACGACTAATTGATTTTGGTCGCAAAATAATTACCGACCGGGGAAAATTCGCGACCAAATAATTTGTCAGAATCGGCCTAATGGGCTTTTACCGACCAAAAATATATCATGCATCACCAAAAATTGGCCTGGTGAATTTGATTTTTAGTAGTGTGGGGCTATTTTCTAGCCACAACTAAGGCAAATATTTTCCAACCGTGTGAGCAGCTGCAACTATAAGATGATATATAGATGGGGTCATGTGTTGACCGCTACTATGAGGTGATATATATGGACGAGCCACGCGTCACGCTACTATAAAGGTCCGACATGCTGGCCGACGCCTAATTACTAAGGGACTTGCCTTGGTGCTTCTGCCTTTGCTATCATTCCATTTTCTTTTTCTTTTTTTACTTCTTTCTTCTCTCCCTGTCTACCTCTTTTGAATCATTATTTAATCTAATTAACTAATTCTTTATTGAGTCTTTTTTCTGGAGATAAACCCTTTAAGGAGATAAACCATTGCTTTCAAAGTAAATCGAATCAGACAAAAGCTTCCTAAGAGCAAAGAAACTGCTTTAACCAAGAGAAATAAAACATCCAGCCAATAAACCATCTGGTCCTTCTTCCTATCTGATAAACAGAAGAAAATAATGTCAGTTTCCTGTCAAGTCACTTCTCTTTATTCGTTTCATTAAAAGCTCGCGGCTCCACCGGGCCTTGAAAATCTTCACTTGCTCCTCCGAGTCTCGTTCCATTTTCTTTGATAACTGGATGGTAAACTAGAAGTTGGCCTGGGTTCAGCACTATACTGCATACGCGTGAGCTGCAAGCCAAGACACTAAATAGTAACTCATTGTTGAAGAAGCCTGAAACATAGAATAGTATGTAAAAGAACTTTTTTCCATTATAATAGGACATGGATAAAAAAATATGATAGCTCGAGTTAGGAATCCATCACCCAAAAAACTATAAATAGAAAATCTATGAGTAGAAATTGATAAAAAAGAATATGTAACTTTACCCTGTACATATAACAGGATTCAAAAAATAATCTTAATTTCTTACTTCCCCTACTCCTTTTATTCCATTTTTTTTCATAGTATATGAAAATCATAAATTTAGACAAATTTAGTTCTATTAATAAATTTTTTTTGAGCCTATTTCTATGTCACACGGGAATCAATCTTCTTTTGTCCCGTCCCCATTCCCCCTCTTTTTTTCTTTTCATTTTTCCCCTGCTTTTATTATTATTGTTGTTATTTATCATACGAAAATGCAGCTTAAAGTTACAACTTTAACAATGTAGTTAAGGATCTAACTTTAACTTGCAATTACGATTTCATGTAGCAATTTTGTAATGTTCCGCAAAAATAATACTTGCAAAATTTTACGATTTCCATATCCCTTGTTCTTTTCTTCTTCCAAAAGAACAAGGGAAATGGAAATCCGCTCTAGTTGTGGGCATTTGGCATTTGGCAAGGAAATTAAGAAGGTAGTTAAAAGAGGAAATTATGGGTTCTAGTGTATGCGCCTAAGTATTCAGATGTCGGAGTTATGGTTTATCACTAAGTAATAACCACAGAATTTAGTCTAACTGGACCTATCGAAAAAAGGATAAACAAAAACAACCCAGGGAAGGAGAGGGAATGTGAGCAACCGAGAAGACAAATTCATTGCAAACTAGTGAAATAGCTTAAGTGGGAAGATGATAATTAAGATGATGCATGATGTGAAAGTGCCTCGTTAGCCATAATCAATAGATTTTCGAGATCGCATTAAAGGCCCGACCGAATTCCATCATGATCATCAATTTAGGAACCACCAAAAACAAAAAAGTGTTAACTGTGAAGAGGTGACTACCAAAACCATCAAAAAATAAAATAAGCAAGTTGGGTGTGGACTTTAAAATGTTTGAAAGAACAAGAAAAATGAAAATGTGGGTGGGGAATCACTTACAGAGCACTTTAGCTGGGTGCTTTGATCGCGTAGCGACATAGCAATCACCATGTGTATATTGCATGCTTACTTAAAAGGTAAGAAGTTATCACCATACAAATAAACCTAATACCTTGTTTACTTAAAAGGAAAGGGTTATCACCAACAAAGCCAACAATTTAATGCAAAGAAACCAAGAAATGGTTAGTATATATTCCTTGAACTATAAGAGATTAAAATTTGCTAGGTATGACCATAGAGGGTATTTGCACCTCATTCCCATTCTACACGTTTCCAAATCCTCACTTTCAAAATGTAGGTAGGACCATAGATAATTCTACCTGGTTAAATTACAATAATTAATCAGTTGAACCAGGGTAAAAACGACCATGTGCCTAGTTGTATCATACTCTGACTAGTAAATGTTTTGATTTTTATTTTATTGCTATAACTATTACTAATTTGGGTGTAAATTCTAAAATGTTCGTTCACATTGAGGTTTCAATCTTGGTATTCAAAAAGCATTTAGATGTAAAACTTATTAGAATTCAAATAACCAAAGAGAGTGTATATCCACCAATCCTTTCTTTAATGTTTTTGTCATGAGTTTTACTCAGAAACTACCAAATCCACGGCTCATTTTCCTTCTTGTTTATTATGGAAATAGACTCTACCATGGACCAAGAATATTAAATGAGATTATTAAAGAAACAGAAGAGAAAAATGAAAAAGAGAACGAATATATTTATTAAAAGTTAGAGTGATGTAACACAAAACAAGAGCTCCAAAGAAAAGAAGAAAAGAAAAATCAAACAGATCGCAGAAAGAAGGACAAAGAGAACTGAGATTCTGCATTGACTTACCTCAAAACCATGATAGAACTTTCCTTCACCGATTAGCTAAAAATGAAGTATAATACAAAGATAAGTAAATAAATAACAAGCATGCTAAAAGATTGTCTATAAAGATCAGTTTTGAAGTGGAAAAGTAATTTTGAACCAATATGATCTCAGAGTATTATAGTCTATTATATATATGTATATATATATATATATATATATATACACACATATATCTTCAGAGCTATTGGGAATTTATCTCAAGAAGGCTTTTGGAGATAATTCAAGGCCGCAAGCTCCGCAAATACATTCTCGTCTCTACTTTCAATGTTGAATCAAGCATCCTTGAGTATTTCCTTCAAGACAACTGGCCAAAGTCATCATCAAACTCGTATGAGGGTACCGACTTTGTAAAATCAAATGAAACTCATATTGTATTATAAAGATATGTGGTATTCAAAATAAATTCAAACAATTGTAGTTATATCAACCATTACTATACCGCCTTTTGGACCTGGTGACAAATCTTTAGTTAGCCATTTTTGTTCGTAAAAATATAAACCTCAGACTCAAAAGGATAAAGACAATGTATACCAAAAACTAGATAGCACAACAAAAACTCTACATGTCTATCTCTATTTGATTACTTTGTTGTTCCGGATCCATTATCTCAGGATTGATCCTTTGCCTTTATATGCACCAGTTTCATTTTGTTTGGATATCTAATCACGCTTTTGCCTTTCTCCAGAACACCATTTTACAATAAGCACAAGAGCTAGCACCAAAATTATAAATACCAAGAGCTTTGTAATTGATATCCAAACTATCCTTTTGGTGCTTAAACCAATCCTTTTCCCCCTGAATTTGATTGTATAAAAAAAAGGTCACCATCGATACATCATCAAAGAAGGTTCTTCTTTCCACTTGTAAAATTCTCATGAATTTAGAAAGGTAAATGTATACTCCAGTTGGAGAAAGCGGGAAAGAACAAGTTTATGAAATGGGTAGAGAATCCTACCTTTGATACGAGAACATCCATAGCGACTACGGTCTTCATATCATCGCTAAGCGCGTATTGGAGATGCTTTGATTCCCCTTTGGGTAATCATGAACAATAACGAGGAGCTTCTTAAATGTTATCCGAATTTGCGAAGGACCAACTTTGTTGTTATGTCCATGATGAAGCGAGGATTTGGTGTTTAAGTGGGCAGCATTTTGGAGCATTTCTTTTTGGCTCAACTAAAGATAAAATGAAGTGAATGGCATGTGTGCATCGGTCTGTCTGCAAATAAAAACTTTAAACCAACGGTGATCTGTTGAAGAAAACAAGTGCAATTTTTGCGACGAAATCAATAGTTCTGAGAATGACATCGAGATGCAATAGAGTTGCATTAAAGGTAACATGAAGCTCGATAAGGACTTGACTAATGAAAAATCATTTTTACATGAAAGAAAAGAGAAAATATAAATTGCATTAACCTTGAATCGTTTTTCATTTTTTTCCCAGTGGGAACAAATTAATATGACTTACATTCTTCTTAATTTGGACTATTAGAACTCTGAGTACACTATTGACTTAGAATTTCCACAAGCAGAAAGGTACCTAAGCTTCTTCTCATAGATAAAAGTGGCTTGACTATGTGATTGTCAAACAGGCCTCCTTTCAAGTATCACTTCTTGCATTTACTCAATGGCTTGCTAATATCGATAAAGCTTTGCTTTGGCAAGCGAGTTTTAAAACTTATTTTTATTTTTAAAAAAGCGTAAAGATTGTTGCGATCAAGCCCTTGCCAAACGAGGATTTTTAGGGTTTATCTGATCAATCAAGATTTAAAGGGTTTTAACGAACAATAGATTTAAAGTAATCACAACAATGGATCGAGCAGTGATTCTAGACATTCACGAAAGGAATTTGAGGATTAGTAAGTGGGAGACACGCGTGGGTGATTACAACTTACAGGCCTTCGATTTTTCAGAAAAATTCACACAGTAGTGAAAAAGGGAGAGAATAGAGAAGAAGCAAAGGAGAGATCAAAGAAATCATACAGAAACCGAGTTCCTAGGGCTTTATAATTTACGTGGAAGAAAGGTGAATCATTTCACTAACAATAACCTTGAGTGGAAGCCCTCATTTGGATAGAAAGGTAATGCTCATGTACATTGAATAAAGTTTCCATGAAGCAGCAGATTTAAGGTAGTGGTGAAGTACACACATGGGTTTAGTATCCATTTGTTAGTGGGCGGTACTTATTAGGCATCTTTTAATTATTCATTAAATAAAAATTAATATATAGAAGCGGTCAATTCCTTGTGCATGTCTGAAGTGTAATATAGTAGCACTCAGTATTTCCTTTTCTCAGCCCCACCCTTTATCTCTTGGCTAAAATATCATGCAGGATATATAACCTATGGTTGCAAATTTTTACTAACTAAAAATTATCTGTATATCAAATTTCTTGTAGTGATTGAGCTGTGATCTGGAGTCAGCATTGTGTGAGATGGTCAAACTCCGAGGCTTCAAGTTCAATACTATAAACCATAAAAAAGGGAAAGGAAAAGTAAAAGAAAATAAGAGTGGTGAAAGAAAAACTCCAGATATGAGGACTGTCCTTAATAAAAACAATCTCAAAATACAATTTTGAAGCACAAAACGCCAATTACCAAAAGGAAAACAGTTAGATTTGTGAGAAAGATAAGCATTGAGGCATAGGAGGGTTGTGGATTAACTAGGTTGTAGAAACTAGAAAGTGAGTAAAGGGCCGTAGATGCCTCGCATTTGTCTAAACCCATTTAGATGTACTTAAACAGAGCCCTAAAGATAGGGCCGTTGAGGCCTTGTTTGGGTATAATTTTTGAAAACAGTGTTTTGTTCTTAAAAAATAAGAAAAACACATAAAACATCTTTTGATTCCTTTTTTTTTTTTTTATTGTTATGAAAACATAGAAAACATTAAATTAAATTTAGATAATAAGAATGGTTTTAGAGAACACCAACATATCTATGTTTTTGTGTTCTCAATGTTTTCAAAATCTATTCTCAAAAACAATTTTTAAAAATATAAACCAATCATTACCTTGTATATGGAAGCAAATTTTGAGTTTGCTTCAATGTCCGTAGCAAATGACCCTGTAAGAAGTTCAGTGAAGTAAAACACATGTATTTTAATTTTAGTATATCAAAAGATAGCATCCAAACTCTCGCTGGTGCAGTTCCCTTTGATTGCGATTCATCCTTGGAATACATGCTTAGGACTGCTGAACATGTCTAAGTTTGATTGAGTCAAGGTTGTTCCTCATTCTTAGGAATTAGTTGTGGCGTTCACGTTCTGTTTTTTTGGCTATTTTTCATAACCATTTTGTTAGCGGTTTGTTATTTTTTCAAGCTTTAAATTGAAATGTCTTTAACCTTAATAAACAGAATTCTGATTTTTCCTTCAAGTTTGCAGCAATTCATTTAAGTTTTCTCTTCCTTCTATTTTAAAATACCAACAATTGGTATCGTAGCCTTCTTCTTATGTGGACTCCGTGTGTGAGTTTCAGCTATGGAGACCTAAGTTGGTTTCTCCTCGCCTGCCCACCGGTGTGCTCGACGAAGATGCAACCACCTGACCCGGGTGCTGAGCATGGAGACATACTGAAGCTTTTTTGGATCTCGGGAAGCAAAGTGGAAGAAGACTATGACATTCCTCTTCTCCAGACAATCCTACCGTATAAATTAAAGCACGGTTGGATATAGTGAATGAAATGGATGACATTCACTGATAATTTCTGCTCTTAATTTTTCGATTTCAGCTTATATGAAATAATTATTTGATTTGGCTATAAGAAATAATTATTTAGATTTCAGTTATAAGAAATAATTATTTCGATTTCGCTTATAAGAATTTAATGACACTCAATGAATGAGATTAATGACATTCAATGAATAATTTATTTCTAATTTAAACGCCAGTTCGCTCAAGATTTCCAAAAGCGTCAAGTCTCTCCTATAAAGGTCATCGAGGGTGCCTCTCAAAAAATAAATCAGTCTCAGCTTTCCTTCCTTTCGTCCTTCTTTTCACAGATGAGCAAAACACATCATCAGCCTCACGGAAATGCACAAGAGTCGCCTTTGGTCGACCATTCCACACCGCTTTATCCCGATACGCACGCCGGGAATCTCAAAGCACCAACTGAGAAGGCGAATTTGTCTTAAGGAAATCGGCAGAATTTCACAAGACTTTAAGAGCCCAACTTGTTATATTCTCCTTTCTTATTGATTTAATTTATTTTGGTTTTTCTGAATAACCATTATTTCCTTGCAAAGATTACGTGTATAGTTGTCGTACGCCTAAACAACCGGTTTATGCATTCCTGTGTTTCTACAACAGCGAGACAATTTGTTCTAACAATCTTAAGACAAATCTCGCATCTACAGTAGTCATTGCTGGTTTGATTGGTACATTTAAGAAAAAAAGGAAAGGAAAAACTCCTTTGGTTTGGTAAACAAACGATTTGGTTTGTTACCTGGTATGGGAAAAAGCCCTTCTAACGTGATCCCGCACTGGCTGTGGTTCGAGTCCTGATAGCGAGAATTGAGAGAGTGAAGTAAGGATTATATGCACTGAATAGTGATGACTGGGTCTCATCACCACCGCCTGATTTATCGATGACAATGAACTGTTTCGTAAACAAACGATTGGTTTGTTACTATGTGAGAAAAAAAAAAAAAAACCGCAACTAAGTTTTTCAAAGTTAAAGTTCTTTATTGTTGAAACAATTATTTGTTTCTTGACAAGGAAAAGTAGTGGAAAACCTTTTGAAAACCAACAAACATACGGTTTGTTGTTTAGGGGGAAAAACAAAACCAACAAACTGTGATTGTATCGGGTTGGGGCTCTTCTAACAAGAAAAAGGGAAAGGAAGTTTTTTTTTTCTTGTTAAAACAAATTCCTAATTTGTGGCTTTCAAGGAAGGAACCAATTGGAGGAAGGTTATTTGAAAGGAAAAGTGTCTAGAAAACCATAACATTTTTTTTCCAAATAAAAAAAATAAAAAAAAATTATTGGGAACAAGGATTTAGAAAAGAGTTGTATGAGGTTTTTTTTAAGGGGAAAAGAAAAAAAAAAACTCATTTGATTGAAAACTAAACATTTCTACAACCAAAACAACTAGTGGTTTGTCAACTGGAAAATCCTTTGCTGGTACATACAAGGAGTCACTAATTATGGAAAATCTTTGTTGAAAATACAAGGAGTTAGTCAGATTAGAAAACTTGTTGCACAAAGACAAGGACAAGTATCGAACATGAGATTCAGGTAAAAGATCTTAATCGTCTATCTGGGAACCTGCAAACCTTAGGCTATACTAAGGATTTGAAGCTGAATTATCGAATTGACATTTTCTTGAATATTTGAAAATGATCTTTGATCTCCAATCACGACATTGTGACTAATTTTTACCCAAGTAGTTATGCGTTTACTTTCGTGGGAATTGCAATGGTATCATGGAACCAAATGTATACACGCTGCATCCACAATGGAATCGAGTTTATAAAGACTAGACAAAATGTGGAAGAGGCGTATCGGCTACGCCTACTCCTAGAGGACATTCCATGTGCACAGTTGCCTCCACATGCATAAGCACAGGATCAATCTACTATCAGAGAGTTAATAAAACAAGATGTATAATGGTAAGTCTAGACATATCCGTCGTACACAATACCATTAAACAAATAACTCTCAACTCAAGTTATCTCTCGTAGATTGCGTAAAATCTAAGGATAACATTGCTGATCCGCTAACAAAGGGTTAAACAGAGAGCTGGTTAAAAGTCATCGAAGTAATGCGACCAGTTCGTGAAAAGAATAAGTCGATTTAACTGGATACCCAACCTACTCTGGATCGAGAGATCCCAAGATTCAGTTCAAAGGGACAACCAAATTGTAGACTTTGATACAATCACTCCGTGGGATATACGTGTCCATTCCTATGATGAACGTTGATGCTATAAGAAGGTTGCTTATGCTTTTAATGATCTCTAAGCATTGATGAAGAGTACGGGCTACTCTTAATTTACAGAGATCACCTATAAGAGTGAAGTGGGGTCGCCTTTGTGAGGGAATTGAATAGGCACAATTCCTATTAAACTCAGAACTGTACATGTCCATGGCCAAAATGGACATAAAAGTGAGAACTAAATGTTTTCGGGGCATTCGTGCGAGATACTGCCATCGCCTACAATAAATGGCGTAATGGGGCTCATGACATCGGCTTCATCGGTTTAGCCAGTAGAAAACATATTTCTCACAAGGGAAGGTTCAAAGGGTAACACCTATCAACCGCTGTTTCTATCACCATGTCCGCCTCACACTTTTAGTCATCTATTTCGCTCATGTGGGGAATGCCGATATAAGGAATGAAAATGGATGACATTCACCGGATACTCTTCGTTTTAATTCTTGGATTTCGCTTATATGAAATAATTATTCGATTTCAAGCTATATAAGAAATAATTATTTAGATTTGGCTATAAGAACAATTATTCGGAGCTTCACTATAAGAATTTAAATTCACTAAATGAAACGAGATTAATGACATTCACGAATAATTTATTTCTAATTCTAAACGTTTGGGAAGCCAAAAGGTTTGGCATTCCAAAAGGTAAAGTCTCTCCTCTATATAAAGGTCATCGAGGGTGCCTCAAAAATAAATCGAGTCTTGAGTTTTCCTTCCTTTCGTCCTTTTGTCGGTGATAGAGCAAACACATCATCAGTTCGCCGGAGTGGCGGCAGGTGCTTTGTCGACCATTCGACACCCGTTTTATCCTGGGAGACAGACGCCTTGGGAATCTCAAAGCACCAACGGAGAAGGCGAATTTGTCTTAAGGAAATTGTGAATTTCACAAGACTCGGTTGTTTCTCCAACTTGTTATATTCCCCTCCTTTCTTATTGATTTAATTTATTTTGGTTTTTCTTGAATAACCATTATTTTGCAGCATTATGTGTATGTTGCTTGGCATGTCCAAACAACTGGTTTATGCATTCCTAGGTTTCTACAACAAGGAGACAATTTGTTCTAACAAGGAGAAGAAGACAAAGAAGTCCAAGGCAAAAGCTTGCCTATTTGCTGCAGTTTCCTCCACAATCTTCACTCGTATCATGTCATTGAAAATGGAAAAGGAGATCTAGGATTATCTCAAAACTGAGTATGAAGGAAATGAAAGAATTCGAGGGATGCAGGTGCTGAACCTAATTTGTGACTTTGAGCTGCAAAAGATGAAGGAAACAGAAACCATAAAGGAGTTTTCTCGATGACCGCTTCAATATAGCAATCGTGTCAAATTATGGGTTCTTCTTCGAAGATTCAAGGATTGCTGAGAAAATCCTTGTAATAAAGGTTCTAAAGATTTGAGGCTACCATCACCACCTTAGAAACACTCAAGGATCCGTCAAAGATCGCCCGCATAATCCTTAAGTGCTTTGCAAGCACAAGAGCGTAGGCGGTAATGAGGCAAGAAGGAACCACCAAGGAGCCTCTACTACCAAGCATCAAGATGATGAAAGAATAGGAGGCCCAAGAACAAGAAGTTTCAAGTCAGCAGTGGACAAAGCTCGTGATCCGGGAACGTAAGGAACCGAGATAAAATATCGAGGAAGAAAGATTACCCTCCATGTCAACATTGTGGCAAGAAAGGTCACCCTCCTTTCAAATGGTGGAGAAGACCAGATGCAAAGTGCAGCAAGTGCAATCAAATGGGACATGAAGTTGTCATTTGCAAGAATAAAAATCAGCAGCAAAGAGATGAAGCACAAGTGGCAGATTAAGAAGAAGAAGACTGGTTCTTCGCGTAACTGCTCATGAGTTATGGTTATGAAAACTAGCTCATTGATAGTGGTTGCACTAATCATATGACACATGACAAGGAATTGTTCAAAGAATTGAAGAGCACCAAGTCCAAGAAGGTCAAAATTGGGAATGGTGAATATATTACAGTCAAAGGAAAGGGCACCATAGCCATTGCAAGTCGTTTTCAGAACCAAGTTTGGACACCAATGTTCTCTATGTACTCAAACATTAATCAAACTTCCTAAGTATTAATAATTAATAGAGAAGGGATTCAAAGTGATCTTCATGGAGAAGGCCTGTGTGATAGAGGATGCTACAGGCGAAAAGATGTTCGAAGTTAAGATGGCAGGGAGGAGCTTTTCACTCAATCTAATGCAGGAGGAGCAATCAGCTTTTCTAACCAAAGAAAGCCTCTCAAAGGTGTGGCACAAGAGGCTCGCACTAATACCACTATACAATGTTAGATGAAGTCCAAAAGGATGGCATTGATCTTCCAGAGTTTGATGATCACATATCAACCTGTAAGGCTTGTCAATTTGGAAAGCAAAATAGAAAGTCAATTTGGAAAGCAAAATAGAAAGTCATTTCCCAAGTCCACATGGAGAGCCACATATAAGCTGCATTTAGTCCATACAGATGTTTCGACTCCTGTAGAACTCCTCATTAGCAGGTAATGATATTATGTTGCTTTTATTGATGATTTACCAGAATGTGTTGGATTTTTTTCTTAAAATTCAAATCATAAGTGGCCGGAGTATTCTGGAAGTTCAAGAAGATTGTGGAAAATCAAAGTGGCAACCAAATTCAAATATTAAGGTCTGATAATGGCAAGGAGTATACCTCAGAAAATTTCAATGCATTTTGTGAAGAAGCTGGCATTGAGCATCAGTTAACAGCTCCCTACACTCCGCAACAAAATGGAGTTAATGAAAGGAGAAACAAATACATCTTAGAAATGACTAGATGTATGTTGCATTTAGCTAAATCTACCCAAACAGCTTCGCAAAGGTTCATCACTTGCATAATAGACTGCCGACAAAAGCACTCAAGGATCAGACGCCTTATGAGGCTTGGTATGGTCATAAACCATCTCTAAGTTTTCGTAAAGTATTTGGTTGTTTGTGCTTCACTCATGTTCCACAGATCAAGAGAGACAAGTTAGACAAAAGAGCACTTCCAGGCATCTTTATCAGCTATAGCATTGTTGCAAAAGCTTATAAAATTTTCCAACCGCAAACTGGGAAAATTGTTATAAGTAGAGATGTTCATTTTGTGGGAGATGAAGAGTGGAACTGGGATGAGGCAAAGAACAATGGCCAAACTGAAGCAGATCTGCAACTTAAGTTTCCTGTTTCAAGCACGGATGAAGATTGGTAGAATGAGTTGATGGGTGATGCTCCTGTAAGAGGTACTAGGTTACTCACTGACATTTATGCAAGGTGCAATATAGTCGTGTGTGAACCTGCAGATTTTGAAGTTGCAGTGAAAGACAAGACTTGGATGGCTGCAATGAAGGAGGAGTTGTCCATGATTGAGAAAAACAAAACATGGGAGTTGATTGATCGACCCCAAAATAGGAAGCTGATTGGAGTCAAGTGAATGGGCAGAGCTGCCTTACGTCGATGGCTCAATCAACAAGCATAAAGCAAGACTTGTGGAATGAAAGGCTATGCTCAAGTTTTTGTGTGGACTACTCGCACCTTGCACCCGCTTGCTCGCTTCGGGACACCATAAGACTTTTGCTTGCTATAGTCGCCTCAAATGAATTGAGAGTGTATCGCCTTTGATGTAAAATCGCGATTTTTAAAATGGCATTTTGCAGAGGAAATTTATGTTGAGCGTACCAAGGCTTTGTGAAGAAAGGAGAGGAGGCCAAGGTGTTTCTTCAAGAAGGTTCTTTTATGGGTTGAAACAAGCTCCAAGAGCTTGGTACGAAGAAGATAGATGAACATTTGTCGAGCTTAGGGCTTCAAAAAGCCGTCTGAGCCACTTTATGTCAAACATCGTAATACCGATGTTTCGCGCTTCTTATGTTGATGATCTTTTGCTAACAGAAATAATGCACGGCCGGTCGAGGACTCTAAACAAGAAATGATGAAGGGTTTTGAGATGATGTGATCTCGGTTACGACCTTTCTTCCTTGGAATGGAAATTAAGCAGGCTGAGCATGAAGTCTTCATCTGTCAAAAGAAGTATGCCAAGGAGATTTTGAAGAAATTCAACCTATGAATCAAAAGGAGAAGCTGTGTAAGGAAGATGGAGCTGATAAAGTTGATGAGGGATATTTTAGAAGTTTGATTGGCTGCTTGATGTATCTTATAGCAACACGTCCTAATATTTTTAAATGTCAGAAGTATCTTATCCGTAAGTTTATGCACTAGCGTGCGAATTGCATCTCGTACGCTAAAAGAGTGATTCGATATATCAAAGGAACAAGTGATTTTTGTGTTAAATTCACAAGAAGCAAGGAGTTCAAGTTGGTCGGCTTCTCTGATAGTGACTGGGGAGGTTCCATTGATGATATGAGGAGTACTTCAGGCTACTGTTTTGCCTTTGGATTCAGTATTTTCTCATGGAGCTCGAAGAAGCAAGAAACCGTAGCTCAATCCACTACTGAAGCAGAATTTGTTGTTGCAACAGCTGCTGTCATCAAGCTTTGTGGCTGAGGAAGATTTTAATGGATCTCAATCTAGAGCAGAAAGAAAGCACTGAGATTTTTGTTGACAACCAAGCTGCCATTGCCATTTCCCATAACCCTGTTTTTCATGGGAAAACTAAGCATTTCAACATCAAGTTGTTTTTTCTAAGAGAAGTGCAGAAAGAAGAATTTGTGACTCTGGTTTACTGCAAATCTGAAGATCAGCTGGCAGATTTGTTTACAAAGCCACTTCCAATCAGCAAGTTTGAGTTTCTAAGGCAAAACCTTGGTGTTCGCAGCTCCTAAAGCAAGGAGGAGTGTTAGAATACATGCTTAAGACTAAGTTTGATTGAGTCAAGGTTGTTCCTCATTCTTAGGAATTAGTTGTGGTGTTCACGTTCTGTTTTTTTTTTTGCTATTTTTCAGAACAATTTTGTTAGTGATTTGTTATTTTTTCAAGCTTTAAATTGAAATGTCTTTAACCTTAATAAACAGAGTTCTGATTTTTCCTTCATTTAAGTTTTCTCTTCCTTCTATTTTAAAATACCAACAATCCTCACTCCCATGGACTTTGAAACTGACTGAATGACATTGCTAATCTCTGTAATTTGGGACGAGCGGAAACTGAATTTCGTGATTAAAAAATATATACACATCACTTCTGAGTTTTGATCAGAAGACTTGTTCGATATGTAACGATCAAAAAAAGAATTCTGTAGTTAAAGTTCTGCTCAGACTTATACTTCATCGGCGTGTTGATTAATTAATGGTTACATCAAGGAGTTGCATTTTTCCTTAAACAAATTGTGTCACTGTCAGACTCCAGGCACTAGGAACGACAGGACATTAGTCACTCTAAAACCCTAAGGTAATTAAATTAACCACGTTATAGTTTTTATCAAAACCAGGATACAGATAACATAGTATGTCAGGGCCCCTTCGCAGGGGACAAGCGCTACTCAGAAACTTCCAAGGAAACACATGACATTTCTAAGTTCCAAGACATTTGTAAGAGTTGATTCTCTGGTTTTGTTCCAAATTTCAAAAGCTGTTCAATCTTATAAAATTATCAGATTCCGGCTGCTGCAGATTTTTTATTTTTTATAACTGATGCATAAATGTTGTTGTAAGTTAACTTAAATCCATACCTTGCCACGCCTGCCCTGTACCTCACAATCCAACCAACATAAGCAATGTCTATGGAGACAACTGAAATTTCCCAAGCATGACAGCATACAACAGAAAAATCAAAATCTGAAATCACACCCATAGATCCAGTTTATATAACCAGTCAAGGGTCTTCTTGGAAAACAAATCCAAAACAGAAAGGGAATGTAAAACTAGAGAAACAGATTAAACTAAATTGAACTACCAAAACTAGTTCTTCTGTATTTGTCAGCACAGATAAAACTCATTCCTCGCCCATCACCTAATGTTTCCTTCTAGTCAGAAGTCAAACAGTTACAAGGAAGGCAGTGAGGAAGAATTAACAAGGGTTGAGCCAAGTAGACCATTGCACAGGCTAGCCCCACCATCACTGGTTTTGTTGTTCCCTGCTCTTGGGCTGCTCCCTGCACTGCTGTTAGAAAGTGAACCAAATGAAGTCTTCTGTAGAACACCAGTAGGGGATGATCTCTACCGCGGGCTGCCATCCCAGCCCTCCTCTGTCATGAGGTTCAGAGCTGATGCGTTCTTGCAGTCCCCTCCATTGTTATTAGTGTTGTGCAGAACCTCTCCTAGAGGTCCTCCCATGGAAGTTTCCCAAGAGATGGGAATCCAATTAGCTTGCCTTTGATTTGGTTCATTGAGGGCACTTCCCACTCCCAAGCCCATTTGAATTGGGTCAAATTCGCGTGATAACCTAAGTGGTGAGAGTGTGAGCTTGTCATTGGCAGGTGAGGAAGTGGAAGACATGAAATTTGAGGAAGCCATGGGGATCGAAATTGAGAGCTGGGTCCTATCTGTTTGCGTATCAATATCAGGCCAAGAAATGGCAGCCCGATCAGACTGGCTTTTGGGCCAGTCATCTATGAAATGGCGAAGGGAATGTTGGGATTCAGGCCTATGATTATTGAGGTCTTGGGAAGAAACCAAAGTTTCTGCAGTTCATAAAGGAGGAGCTTTTACTGAGGAGGGAGTTGGATGGGATGAGACCAAACCCAGCTCGAGAAGATTCTTCATATGGGATCTGCTGTTTTGGCATGGAGAATTGATTTTCTTTAGATTTCAGGTCAATAGTGGAAGATAACATGGATAGACCTTGTGTCTCTTGCATTCTTCTCATCCACATTCTCTTTGTTCAAAACAACCTGTCAGACAATACAAAACATGGAAAGATGTTTTAAATTTGGCAAACAAAAAGAATTTCTTTTTTGGTTTTCCCCTCCTGAATCATAGCTTCTATATGAAACATGTAGTTTTAACAAACACAAAGGCAATTCTTTTTGTGAAGGAATATTTCCTACTGACAGTAGCTACCTTTCGTTAATGCAAAAAAGATGATTTGGTAGATACAACTTTAGACAAAATATAGGGAAGATTGAGTATTTTCCATGTGGTACCACATAATGCACTAGAGATGGATGGCTTGTATGGCAGAATAGATGCTAAAGAGAAAAGAAATCCAAGGACATGTGGCATGGTTTTACCTATTGATAGGGGTGGCAGCAGAAGGATTAGATGCACCTGGATGCAAATTCTTGATCTGGTGATGCGCAATGGCAAGGCTGCTGGATGCGCCGCCGCCGGGAACCACCAACGCTGATGAAGAGGAAGAAATAGGCATCAGCTTTGACGCAGTGGTGGTAGGTCCGGTGACGGAATGGCCGGTTTGGCCTTCCACAGGCTTTCTTGAACGATGGCGGCCCCTGTTCATGTGTCGCTCACAGTACTTCGATCGTAGCAACTGCATCTCTTGAGCATCGCCATTTCTTCCCATCAGTTCTCCGACATCGCCCTGGCTCAGGATCGGTATTGTTGGAGAAACCCAGATGAAAAGAACCCCATCCCACTGTAAACATACAAGACAAATAACACCCGAGTCAAGAAAGATTATGAAGAATACAAAATCTTCTCAAAATATGGAACCAGATTACTGTTTATGCATTGTTCACGTTTGGGCATCTGATAAAATTCAAAACAGAACAAAAAGAGTACTTTGGGGCAAGTGGACAACAAAGGTGAGGCACAACAAGTGATGATTTGATTCACACAATCAACACAGGATCGCCTACAGATGATCCAAAGCTATGCCCCCAAAAAAAATGGTATGTAGCTAATCACTGTATCAAAATGGATTAAAGCAAATCTAGTATGGAGAGAAAACACAGCACATTTTTTGTTTACAAACTTACATGTATTGGGCCTGAGAGCTCCAGCAGAAAATGTTGAGAACCCAACAGAATCAAGGGCTTTTCTGATGGGAGGAGCAAGTTTGATGGTACAGGCACATTAGCAGTGATGTACTTGTAGATCAAGGCCTGGTGTTCTAGCTCCATCCATTGAGATTGGGTGAATGGCCCTAACCCCTGCCATAACCCCATGAATGCTTCCACCATTCAAATTCCCAGAGCTGTAGCCTGTCGCATAAGAAACCAGGTCAAAGACAGAAAAACCCAAGTCCACACATCATGTCATGGAACAGAAAATGAAATTGGAATTGGAAATGATAATGGCAATAAAAGAATCCATCCACCAGCCCACAAGATAGAGAAGATAAAAAGGCATATGACATGGGTGTAGGCAGAAGAAGCAGAAGGGGATCTATGATTTGTTTAAAACATTTAAGGAAGCCACAACAATCACGATTTTTGTCTGTGAGGAAAGAAATAAGTAAACAAAGGGCAGAGAGCACAAGCAAGACAGAAAGAGAAATTAAAACCAAATCCAAGGATGGGCCTTTTGTTTTTTTGGCTCCCTGTTTGGTTGTTGCCCTATACTTAGCTTCACATATTTTCTTCTTTAGTGTTCTCGAGTCTCCTGTATTGAAACATTATCAGAACCAATTTCCCCCAAAACAGGAAGACAAACATTTTTAACTGAAAAAAAAAAGACACTTTTTTCTTTGACAAGACTCAAAAACAAAACAGGAGTAGATTTCTACGAAAAGCCATATACCAGTACTGGGAATCCAACACCAATAACTAAAACAAGCCAAAGCCATGCTTTGGCTACATAACACGTCTAATCTCTCCAACCTCAGAGAAGCAACATGAACCAAAACCCAGCTTCATGAGAGAAATTACACACAGAAATGTTTGGCTCCCCAAAAGAGAACCAAAGACACATCACTTTCATTCCCTCAAAATGTAGTGTACCCCACAGGTCAAAGGTTTAAACTGATGCAGGTACACATATACCTGTATTTCTAATATAAGCAGAGGAAGTGTGGGACTTTGTGATAGTAGGAAATAAGGCATTCTTGAGAGCCTTCATAAAAGAGTGTTCTGATTTGGGAGAAGAGAAGCTGAGCATCTGCTGCTGCTGCTCTTGCTGACCAGCATCAGAGAAGAGAGTGGCATTAGATCTCAGTAA
The DNA here is from genome assembly GCA_016808115.1 of Tetrastigma voinierianum. Taxonomy (NCBI): domain Eukaryota; kingdom Viridiplantae; phylum Streptophyta; class Magnoliopsida; order Vitales; family Vitaceae; genus Tetrastigma; species Tetrastigma voinierianum. The sequence goes on along the minus strand of JAEQBH010004131.1, from coordinate 50,715 downwards.
AGTATTTCTGTGTGGAAGCAGCATTGCATTGGAGGGTGAGAAATCATCAGTTTTGGCAATCTTTAAGCTCTTCCAATCATCTTCAGTAGCCCCAGATCTCTCTTGCTTGAGGAACCCCCCAGATCCGTACCACTTTTGCTTGGTCTCAGGATCTGAGACTGAACCAAGAGAAGCTAAACCAGTGTCTGAACCCACCAACCCATCCAAACCCACCACCCCAAAATCCATAAAGAAAATCGCCCCACCAACCACCTCCCTACTACAGAACCACTCAGACTTTAGGAAAAGAAGCATTGATCATCAGATCAGACAAACTGACCGAACCTTGTGAACTTGAAGAGCAGTGCATATTTAAGAGTTAGGTCACTGTTTCCTCTCTCCTTTGCTTCTTGCTTAAAGCCTGCTGTTCCATAAAACCAGTCTGGTTTTGGAGTAGATGTTTTGAGAGAGAAAAAAACAAATAAATAAATCAATAACGATAATAATAATTGCAGGGAGAGAAAGAGAGCCGTGGGGAATGGAAAATCGTTCAGTAAAGTGGGTACTAAATATATACCCTCTACATATCTGGGACATGCTACCCAAAAGAAAATCTGTTTTCCTTCTTTTCTTTTTTCTTTCCAGAAAGTACGCTTTCTCCCAATTACAATATTTACCCCTTCAATATATCCCTTGTTATGAATTGCAGAAGCTTCCTGTACAAGAATACACCAAGAACATAAAAGATAAAAAAATTATCATAAAACATACGAGAGTTTTTCACGTGATTAGATCAATTATGTTTATATCCACGGTTAAAAATATTTTAATTATTCTTAAAAAACATAAAAATAAAATTTATATCAGCATTATGATACTAAGAAAAAATCATAAAACCCTAAAATACTCGTGATACTAAAAAAATACCTCATAAAACTTTTAATCTCTAAAACTTTTACACCTTTATACACAAAATCTCTTTCAGAAATTTTTTTTTTAAATTTAAGACATATTATAACAATCCCAAAATTGCCCCAAACATCCCAACCCAATTTCTTCCATTGTTTAGTTTTTCCAAATTGAACACACTAACAGGGGTGTTGCTGTTATTTTGATGATCATACACCAGCTAAGTTAGTTTTCAATTTATATATACTCGCATCCTTGGCCTTTTGAGCAGTTTTGGATTGCAAAATTTTCAGACCTATTTTCTCAATGTAATCTTTTTCCTAAGTACATAATAAAAAGAAAAACTAAAAAAAAGGGAAAAGGCTGCTGGGGTTTTGATAAAATTTCTCTACCATAATTAATAAAAAGGACGAAGGAGTGGTGGGCTGCATGAACAAAGATGCATTGCCACGTGACGACTCCCCCAACCTTTCCAAAATTCAACATTCATTGTATCCTCTCTCTACCCCACTCTCACCCTCTCGCCCTTTTCCCACTCTCTCCCCAACCTGCGAACCATAAAAATAATGGCTATCCATTTGAAGATAAATACAAAAAAGTATGAAAATTATGGGTTTATATAAAAATAATTAATTTTTAAGTAAAGTTACTAATTTAACCTTTTATTTAAGGTAATAACTACATATTAGTTTAATTAGTACCTCATGTGATCCTTTACATGAAAATCAATTATTTTTTAGTGATATATTCTGATTTTGAAATCATGTATTTCTCAATTTTTATATCTTTTTTATCTTTATTTTTAAGTTGATTAATGGAGCAATAATCAGACAGAAAAAAGACTTGGACTAGCTAATAATCGAATGTTGATACTTTTAATTTCTGAATCAAGTGATAGTTCACCCACCCATGAAATTTATAGTGCCTAATAAACATTTTTTAAGTTGGATGTGGAAAGAAACATACTGAATGAAACTGATTAATTGCAGAATATTGCCAATACTGCGGCACCAATTAAGGGTGATTCTAGATCTCTGGGGTTATGCTTTCATGCTTTGCTCCTTAAAGGGTCATGCCTTCCATTGTTCGGCAAATATAATAAATAAAAGCTATATATATTTACACATACAAACCAAGATAGTTGCCCCATATACACAAAGCTGGCATTTTGTTCTTATACCGGTTGGGATTTCTTTTACTGGGCAAGTGTCTATTTCCAGTTTTCACTGACTGAAATGTGACAACCCATTTGATGAAAAAGAGACAGTAAATGCGAGTAAATGTTGATGTAAAAGATCTTTCAACTAGAGGGCTTTCTAGGAAGAGTCTCTCATAAATGAATAGCTGACTCTCCCCATTCTGAAGATCCAGGATATTTGTGAAATTTTCTACTTTTATAACCATTTTCAACTACTACTACTACAGGGGTGCTGGAGACTACTGCTCTGCATTTAGGGGATTTTAAGAGCATCTTCAGCAATCATCTAAAAATTAAAGCATCTAAAGTTATATTTTTGCTCCCAAAAGTCATTTTTTGATATTTTAGCTAAAATTTTAACCAGATCATCTCCAACAGTGAGCATCTAAAGTTTTATCTATCCTAAATCTTTTCCAATTTTACCATTTCTCTTTCTTAATAATTACATCATGTACCCTTCATTCATTTATATCACTCCATACACTATAAATTTTGCTGGTGTGTAGAATTTTCCATCCTCAAACACTTATCAAGCAGCATCAGCTTCTAAGAATATTTTTTGCAAATATCATAAAAACTATTCATTAACAATACTTTTGCTCTCATTATTGCTTCACTTGGAGTTGATTTTTTTCAATTTAACATCTATATTTAATTTTTTACTCTACTGTCAAAGATGCTCTAATATGCTAAGATTTTGAACTATAAGTGGGTGTGGGGGTTTTTTGTCTTGTGCTAAAAGAAATTCCAGAATGTGATGATTTCCTAGTGGTGAGGCAGGGTGAGGTATGAAGGATCTAAAACCTCTTTTTAAAAGGTTCTTGCATGTGTATGGAGTTTTAAATAATGTGTTCTTAATTGCTCTTATTTTAAAATGAACTCCCCCAAAGGTTCATCTCATTTATAATTTATAATGGCGTTTCGACATGCACTTTTTAGTGAGAACAAATGCCCATAAACTATACCCATGTTTAAATACATTTTGCTTCTTTTTAACCTTAATCATTTTTTTTTACATCTATTCATTTAGTATTATGATATTATGGAATTCCTATTCCCACAGAATTTGAAGTCGATCCCTTCATATACCTAATGTCCAACCCTTAACCATTAATCTCATTGGCAAATAAAATCAATTGACATTATAGTTTAATGATATTTTTTGGCAAGGATATATATAGTTTATTGTTTGCGATCAAGTTGATCCCAATCCCCAACCTTATGCCAATATAAGGGTGTAACAAATTTATCATAATTCATTAACATGATACCAATCTAACACGTTTTTTCAGATTTAAGTTGAATCATAAACTTGCTATTTGAAACATTAATCATACACATATATACAGAATTTAACGCAATCTAATTACTAAATATGATAGATTACATAAAGTGCTATCCTTTTATTAATTAGATATCATTCTTATTTATGTTGGGTATGGTTCAAATATGCAATCATTTTTTATTGACTTTGTATATAACGTAGTAATAACATGTTTTTATAAATATTTGAATTTGGATTATATGTGATCTATTCCTATCATTTTTATCACTGAGTCACCAAAAAACAAAACATTAATAGAAAGTGCTTAGAGTATCTATCCCCACCTATCAATCAAGTTGTGTTACTTACAAAATTAGGGGCACTTGCTCGTTAGAAGATGTTTCAAGCTTATTTCTTCCTATATATAAAATATTTTTTTAATGTATATATTTTAGGTTATAAGATAAAAAATTATCAGATGAAGATAAATTTACAAAGAGAAAATATACAAGATTGACCGATGTATGAAAGAAAGATAAGAGGCAGTAGATGAAGTGAGAGAACTGATCAGTGTTCCATGGCTATATATAAAACAAGTAAAGTAAGGATAAGATGTTGATGTACTCAAAAATATATTTTTTGGGTAAGTTGGAACGATTATCTTGCATGTCAACTATAGGAGCAACTACAAACTTGGAATGGTGCATGCCTGAAACGTAATGTAACGGAGATGCGTGGAAATGAAAAAAGAAGTAAGAGAGGTATATGATCAGTGTCAGTGAGCAGTACTGTGGTTGGGCTTGCAATTTAATAAAACTAACTAGTCAAAAGTGTTATGATGATACTGAATACATGCATTGAGGGAGAGGGGTGTTTATACACTGAGCACTGTAGCCTAGTACTTGGGGGATGCAGTCGCAGTCGCAGACGCAGAGTACTAATATTAATAGTAATAGTATTTCAAATAATTCCTTCCTTCCTTCTTTCCTTTACACTTTACACAATCATCGTATCGTATATATATCCATCCATATCACAGGCATGAATGGGGCCATTTCCCCTTTTGGAACAAAAAAAAATCGTTAATATAGTGGATATATCATAGATATATAGGTTCGTATCGATATAATATTACAAAATGATAATCGATTAGTCTAAAAATCAGCATAATATAAAAAAAAAATCATTGATAATTCGTTAAAATATCAAAACTATATCTTACACAAGTAGTGTGTTCTGGAAATTTCAACAAAATATTGGCAAAAAATTAATAAATATCGAAAATATATAGATAAAATATCATATATATATATATATATATATATATATATATATAAGAGATATATTGCCGATTTTTTTTAAAATATCGGCTGTACCTTTGACTTTTTGACCAACAATCTGATGGCCCAAATCAATTCTTATTTTGATCCAAAAGTTCAAATTTCATTTGTTTTTTTTAAAAGCATCTAAATGCTATATTTTGGATCCAACAATTATTTTAAATTTAAAGTTTGATATAACGATTTATATTGATTTCTAACGGATATATAATAATCCAACGATCAAATTTGAACCAAAATCAAATCTAACTGTTATAATTAAATCACAATAGTTTTTTTATAATCTAATTACTAATTTGATTTCAAAAATTTTTATAAATACCCATAAAATCATAAGTTACCCGATTTTACAAATTCATAAATCTACATCCATGCTCCATTTGACTTTTAAATTATTTTTTCTTTCGCGATTGGTCTTAATATTACGGCGATCTTTGGCCAATATCATTTCACAAGATTTAAATTTCATCAAATAACGCATGGTACCATATCTAATTTCATTTTTATTTTAAAATAATATCAGAATATAATTCTCGATAAATTATAATAAATATCGCCTTCAATAAGATATTCGTTTATTTATATCTTTTTTTTTTATGGGGCTAATAAAAGCATTTATACGAATTTTAAAATTTTTCCTTTTGTTAATTTTCATTTTGATCGAGATTTTTTATCAAAATATACATCGATATTTTATCGATATTTATGATATATTCGTAAAATTCAAGTACCAATATATCCATAATTATTGATATTTTGATCGCTTAAATCCAAATATTAAAGCCTAGATCAGTCCCTGCGGGCACTCAGCTAAATAAATAGCTGAGAAGAAGAAGCACGGCGAACGCAGAATGCTTCAGGCTCCACATTTATATGTCCATTTTCCTCTGATCTGAACACCCCCACCTGTATATATTCATTTAGACAATATAACTTCTTGTATTGTCATTAGACTCATTACCCCCTAGTACACTCACATAAATGGCGACATCACTGTCTTCATATTCATATACTCTTTCCGCATTGCCTATTACCGACGCCCCTCTTTCCTCTCTCATTTAACTTCCCCTATGTTTTTATTGCATCTTCATTTTCCAACCCAAATATGGATTTCCATTCTGGGGTGATTTGATTTGAAGCCGGGCAAGGACAGAGGACATTTTTTTTCAAAATGAGTTATTTTTTACTAAACCAAACATGAAAAATGTTATATTTGTAAAATTTAGATTATTTGAGGTTTTTTGACTGCATAATTCTTTCTATTTCAAAGAGAATCGTGTTATGTTCTAATACGTGCTTTAATTATAGGATAGCTTAGTTAGTTTAAGTCTAAAGCTTTATCCTTTAGACCCTCTTAAAATTAGTAGAATTGTGTATAAACTGAGCAGATTATTTAAAATAAAAACTTCTAGTGTGTTATTTTATAAAAAGAAGATGGCGTTTTTTTATCTAGAAGTGGAGTACTGTGGATTATGCTTGAATATAGAATTGTATTGCTGGATCTATTAATGTCACTATATTTTTATTGAATACAATGTTTCCTTATTCAAAAAGAACAAGTAAAGACAGTTATCGTCAGGGGATACCTTCCGTCGTCGACGCGTATGACACGTTAGAGAACGTGAGAAGAAGGCGACAAGAATGCATGGCGGCGTGAGAGAAGTGCTGACTTTGCTTCTCCATAAAGGACAACAATTCTGAACCAATAAAGGAGGGACTAGGAGAGTGGCGGATTAGGATAATTTGCTGCCTAGAGTGTGTGGGTGGAAGCATAGACCAATGGTGCGAGAAGAGAAGAATAAGCCAAAAAAAAAAAAAGAGGAAAGGGAGGAAGAGGTGGGCAATGGAGACATATCATCTGAATCTCAATGCATGGAGGAGGGAGGAAGGGGATGGAGGGGGCACAGACACAACAAAGAGATGGTGGCACGTGGGCCCACGACATGGCTGTAGCAAGACGCAAAGGAAAAGTAGATATTTGAAAGACAAGGGTAAATACAAAGACAGAAAGGAAGGAGAGACCAGAGGCAAAAACGAGACTGGTAAGATGAAATATCGATTTGATATGATATAACCAGAATTAAATTTTACTAACGATCATACGATTTAAAATATCTGGCTTCGACGACATACTCCAGATTCAACTTTATAGACATAATGATATATCTGAGATATATCAATGATATTTTTACACGAATATCGATATATCGAAAATTAAACCGTCAGAATCTACCATAATCGCGGATCGTTTCGTGATTTCAAATCTGGTCATTTAAAAATTAAACTAACGCGCGTGTGTGCCATAAACCTGATATTTTTACGATATATCGATTCGAAACCGATATATCGACGATATATCGTGTCGAACATCACCGATATCAGATATATCGACACATATATCGGATATTTTCATCCCTGTTATCATAGATATATTCGCATATATTTTTATATAATTATTGATAATTATAAATTATTTTAAAATTAAAATATATATATATATATATATATATATATATATATATATATATATATATATATATATATATATATATATATATATATTAAAATTTTAAAAAATATAGAAAATGATAATATTAATTTGATTTGATTTTTTTATATTTATATTTGTTTATTAAAAAATAAAATTATTTTTATTAAAATATATTTAATCACATTTAAAAAATAAATCATTTATATATAATTTATACAAAATGTTTTATTCAATAATTATTTTTAAAATTTGGTAATTGTACAACTTAAATAGAATATAATATTTTTTATATATTAATATTTATATTTAGTTATTATAAATGGTTAGTTTTTAACTTATTATAAATGGGTAAAGTTGATAATATATAACGTTTTTGCATATTATATAATAAAGGCTAACATATCCCGGTGGATGAGTCATCTTTTGGGCAGGGGTTCAGACCCATTTTTCGAATTTGCTCATATTTTTTGGATTTGAGACCGATACGTGTGGCCTTCGATTTATCGATAGCCATTCTAAAATACTCATTCGATAACTACAAAAATATCAAAATTTCTGTTGATCAAACTATGTCTACCTTACATATCCTAGAAATATCGGTCAGTGTCGACCCATATTTCAAAACCTCACCAGACCACCATTCCCCACCACACCGCCTTCCAATACAAACTCCCCACCTGTCTCCACTGTCGATTAGCCCCCTCTGTCCCACTTGCCCCGCTTGCCTCTCCTCCTCTTCCAATGTCACTTTTACATTTATAACATGTTTTGATTTTTGTTTCGGACAAGTTTCCAGTTCCAAACTTCCTATTGCTCTATCCCCATTTCACTTCTATTTTAAGTGCAATGAAAGTATCAAACTCATACCACTGTTTGCTCTATTGGAAAATTCAGGTTTTAACTGATTTATTAATGAATTTCAAGTACATTATGCATGGTTAAAATAGAAGGCAAAAGGAAAAGGAAAGCCAGTGATGATGTGACTGGGGGGTGGGGGGTGGGGGGTGGTGGTGGGCAAGGAGTAAGGGAGGCGAAGGAGACACTAATAGAGAGATAGATAGCATAGCAGACTTCCATTCCCCACGACTTTGATTGGATGGGCAATTAGTGAACAAGGAGTAGGCATTTGGTTACACTTAATATATAATACATGAATAGAAAGTTGTCTGTTCTGGTCCTGGTGTTGGTCCCATGCATGCATTACAAGACAAAAGGCAGTCCGGACGGACGGACGGACGGACGGACTCCTCCGGTTCAGTAAGTGAGATATTTCATATTTGTGTTCTCCTTCTTCTTTTGTTCTTCCCCCAACAATTCAAAATCCCTTCATTTCAAACCACTCATTATAGAGGATGTGGTCTGGGTCTTCTATGGGGTAGTCTCACTCTCCCTATCATACTTGTGTTTGGCAATATACTCCTCACCATCCCCCTAGCTTCCTTCCCTCACCCTGTTCGTAATCGTACCAATGGATTCACATATTATCAATTTAGTGGACCCCACCTACTGCCCAGGCATCAGACTTTTTCAAGACGTTCGCATAATCTCCCCTCTAACACACACGGGTACATATGTGGATACGGTTCTTTATCATATTAACGGCCTCTGGTGACATCTGGCTATCCTACCACTCCCCATTTACTCCTTACCACTAGTTCTCACATTTTAGGCACAACATCTTCCAACACCACGCCCCCCTCCACACACACACACACACACACAAAAGCTTTTGTCCACTTCCTTAATGCCATCCTCTTCTCTATCTTCAAGAATCGTTTTACTTTTTCATCCTCCATTTCTCCTCAAGAACTGTGGGTCTACTTATGTCCAAACTCCTTTTACTTTTTCATCCTCCATTTCTCCTCAAGAACTGTGGGTCTATTTATGTCCAAACTCCTTCCCCCTGGGTTAAGCCAATTACCTTTCCCAATGGAAAACATAATGTGTTACTTAAACCCTTTTCCTTGATATTCGATTGCATTCATTTTAAGCAGAAGATGTCATGCCCGATCCCCGATCCGATCCGAATCAGTCCAAAAAGCGTGAGATTGGCCTATACTATATACCGACTCATTGACCTATTCTTTCTCGTGAAATCGAACTCAGACTCCGCGAAAGATACAAACAATTTCGTGTTCAAAATAATTTACATATATAAAAGAACTACTAACGAGCTGGCCCATCAAAATCTATACACACATATACTCGAGTCTCATTTACTTATACACGTGCACATTTCTTATTGAATATATTTTGTAGCAAATAGAATACAAATATAATCATACTTTCATTGAAGTTTACATCTTATACAAACTCTTATACATATACATATCTATTATAAACATCGTAGATTGGCAGGCTAGCCATGCATGAAGCACCTATCTCTCGAGTCGGGCTCAAGCCCACGACGACGCCCCGTCTCAAGCCTTTCAAGATTTACATTCCGATTGAACACCGTAAGTAAGCCTTACGCTAATATGAACATAAGTAATGGACAACCACCAATGGTGACAAATACAAGCTTATACATAATATTCATATATCTGGTACATATCATATAACTTTATTACTTATCATCTTTACTTTCCTATTGCATGTCAATCTTTTGTTACATGTTCTATGTCTTTGGCATATCTCCTATCTATACTTTTACTATATTCTTGTTTCTATACTTTGCATATTCCATATTCATTCTATAACTTATTGTTCTATGTCTTTGGCATATCTCTTATCTATACTTTTACTATATTCCTGTTTATATGCTTTGCATATTTCATATTCATTCTATAACTTATTGTTCTATTTTCATGTACTGCTATCATGTATTGTTCATGTGCACGGTTCATATATTGTTTTCCCCTATACTTTTCTATATTACTTTATGTAGTGTACTTGTTCATATACTTTTCGTGTACTGTTCATCTTTCATGCTATAGATTATTGCTTTTCTTGTTCTATTACATATATCATGTCTTATTTCATGTAGTGACTACACACCCATGCTATACTTTTCATTCTTCATATTCATACTTGTACTATCTTATACTTTCATGTTATATGCTTTCATCTTGTACTTTTCATATACTGTCATCCTATACTAGTCTATACTATATACATTTTAGCCGTTTATTATCATATACTTTGTGCTGTGATACTTTCGTACTTTTCTCGTGTTGGCTTAAAGTCAACATTTTCTATATATCATATCTTTATTTTAAACCATATTAATTTCTATCTCATCTTTCATATATCCCGTAGGATTATAAGACTTATACTTTTACTATCATATCATATACTGTCATATATTGTCACATATGCTTTCATATACTTTCATATTTTGTACTGTCATATCATATACTTTCATGTGCTCTATACTCGTATTTTTGTTCTCGTGAATCGATATTATCATCAAGATAGCAAAGGATATGCTTCTCATATCATATCATATACTTTTTACAGTTCCTGTACATATACTTTTCATTTTCTTTTATGTTCATGCCTGCAAATACCTTAAAAGCGGATACGGGAAATAACTGTGTGTACCCGGAGGTACTATCACTGTACGAGACAGTAATCTCTATCTATATATACCCGAAGGTACTATCACTGTACGAGACAATGATATCTATATGACCCAAACAGGGTCGTATATACCCGAAGGTATCATCACTGTACGATACAATGACCTATGCCATGTAATGATCCAAACGGGATCTATGTCATCGACCCAAATGGGGCCTCGATATCTCGTATCGGGACTGCAAAGAATCAGATCTCCCATATAGAATGCCTCATCTATCCCTTTACCAAAGTTCCCAAGCATAATCATTTTATTACATTTTCTATACATATTTCATATATTGAAATAATTATTGTTATCATGATTGCTTATGCAATATATACTATCATTACTTTAATCTGTATTCGTTCTCATATCTGTAGCTTCATATTACGGTTCTCATATTTCTCTATAATACATATTTTCATATCTTTTTCTATCATTTAGTTTTGTCTTCGTATCATATATGTAAGCCTATCATATATCATGAATGCATCTATGCACTCTTGTATTCATATATTCATATATATCTTTATATATTCATATCCCTTTCAGATCATTACTTATCTATATCCTTAATACGTTTAACACATTTAGCTTTTCATGTACTTTCTATATTTATCAGTGTATTCTTTTTACTCATCTATGTGTTCACACATCCATCATTCATATGTATGACAATCATATATAATCTATTTCCTTTATCTGCAGCATTAATAATTAAGATATTTTAACCACATTATGTGTTCAAGACATATTGTCTTTCATGTTCATGTTCGTCAGTTCGTTACAGTCATCATATTCATGCTTTGTTTCTTGTTGAATCTAATTTACTTTAGAATGAATGGTCTCAACTGAATCATCCAACCCGTTATAGTACTTATGCCAAACTAGGAACAGCTGTACTGTTCATTTTAGGGTCTTAACTCATATTTGAATGTTTTATCTGTACCAGTTAAGGTGCTAAGGGTTCTTCTCCAACTGGAATCACCCAAATCGGAGCACCGAAACTCAAGTTATGTCCTAAACAACTGAGACTACTCTATGTTCAAAACTGAACCAGAAATTGGCTTGAACATAGCCCCATTTTGAGTGAATTTCTGGACCACATAGATTCAGAATTTGAAGGTACCTATTTAGGATGTTTTGTTCTCCTTGAAGTCTAGTTTAATTAGCCACTTGAAGCACTCAAATAGGATAAGAAATGAGCAAGCTTATACAAAATAACATTTGGCCCGAAATAGAGACAGTACAAGATCGGTGTACCACTGCTTGGTACTGTACCAATTTGAAAATTCTACAATTGGTGGTTTTTCTCCTATTTTTCCATATTTTTCTACCCAAATCAACTCAATAATCTATATACACATCAAAACCACTCCATATCGATCTTGTAACCCCATTATACTCAAATCATTTTTCAATTACTTATCTTTACTCAAAACATCATGAATCCCTTCCAAACAACTATAATACGGGTTATAATGTGAAACCAAATATAAGGATTAGTTAGGCTTTGTTCTAAACCATAAATCAATTACTTAAGGCTTAACCATGAATCCAACATCAAAGGAGATTCTATGTTCTCTTGTAATTACTAGGGTTTTACCAACCTTACTTGTTTAATTTTAGGTTAGGGTAAACTCTAACAAAAACCCTAGGTTCGGGGACAAGCTACAACTATGATAACTGCATGGAAATTCACAAGAATTCATAGTTCCATATCTTTTTGTTTTTCCTTCTTCTTCTTTCTTCTCCCTTCTCCTCTCTTTCTCTATTTTTTGTGGTCTCTCAAAACAGAGACCAATTGATATTATCCTAATAAGCAGAGATCCCCAAACCACATATTTCCTAAGGAAAGATAAATGGTGAATTCTGGCTGAGTCCGGAATTTTTCAGATCTCGATGATGAAACGGATCGACCAAGTGGAACACCTCACCCAATGACACGCCGACTCACAATCTCCAAGACACCTAATTTAAATGCCGAGGCACCACAGGGATGGGGCGTAAAAAAAGACATTTGGCACGCTTGTGGCAAGAGGCGCGCACGTGGTCCAAAGGTAGATGCAACTAAACTTGAGCTAAGTGTGGGTCATAGGTGACACATGGCATCATGCCAATAGAGGAAATCTCAAGTGGTTGGATAAGAGGATATGTGTAATCCTCTCAACCAATAGAATTTGACAAGATTGTTATGACTTTTCTCTTCGACCAACCCTCGACCCAAATCAATTTGGGAGAGGGAAAGAGAGAGAGGGAGATCAACCGAGAAAGGAGGCAGAAAGAGAGGGGAGCTTTAGGGAGAGAGAGGCTCCAATTTTCTCTAAGTTTCCCGACGATCGACCTGTCCCGGTTTAAGCAAGCAGGAGAGTCGACCACAGCCGAGCTTCTAAGGCCAAGACTAGCTGAGGAAGCCTTGACAAACTCCTAAAGGTGGGTTTTTCTCCTACTTGTTTTACTTTTGTTTAAGGGTCATGTAATGGATGGGATTTGTCGATACTGGAGGTCGTGATTTCCGGTTCCAAAAGATTTGGACCGAGGAATAAATCCCGGAATGGTCGGGACAGCCCACCTGACCGCTTGCTTGATTCAGGGCGCTGTGTTATCGCATGAGAAAATAACATGTTTGTGTGCTGACGCTGCAGCTCTAAGATGGATCGCTGATTGTACCTTAGCCCATGTAAGCTAAGTTTATGTTATTGTTGTAAATAGAATAACATGATTTATGGAACGAATTCTTGGTTAATATATGCATGAGTGATATATTAGCACGTATCGAATGTTCGGAAAGGCTATCAGACGCACTTAAAGCGGGAACCTGGGGAAATTCCACCATCGGGCATTGCTCACCCGCTGTGAATATATTTTCGTGCAATCAAGACTATTTGGGGATGGGACGATCCGGACCTTAGAGGCAAAGAAACCGCCAAGATGACCTTATCTTCGTGATTTTGTGTACTCGGGCAAGAGACCCATTTTTGTATAAATTTGTAATTAAATACAATCAGAAACAAATCAGAATTAAATCATTTTGTATAAAATATACATTTTATATGATGCGAGGCCTAAGTGGCCATTTTTGCATTGATGTATGGGTCTCACGACAGACATGCACTCACGTCATTTGATACTAATCTACTGTTCCAAAGTCAAACATACATCATTTTCTGTGTTAAGGCCATGTTTGGCCTTTGGGATGGTAAATTCTTTTTCTCATTTTTTGCATTTAAGTCCTTCCATTCATTCCACTTCTATTTCATTTTCTCAAATTCCATAATAGCATATAACCTTATTGTTTTATGTCTTTTATGTCCTAAAGTGGTAAATGACCACTTTACCCTTGTCTCTAATATTCATTTCGGGTCTCTCGTTTTATTTCTCGAAAATTCCTATTTAGCTTTTTAATATACCCTAAACATGTCCGAAAACTGCTAGGGTATATTTCGGGGTGTTACACAATATGTCCAAACTTCTCCTATAGAGCTTAGTATATAAAGAACAAATGTAATATATTTGTAATAAAATAAAAATACACATAATCTTTTATGTGGTTCGACAACCGACCTACGTCCATGAGACTATACCCAAATATAAGGATTTCCACTAATACGATTTAAAGTTTACAATTATGGTTTGAAAAATCGATCGATACAGGGATGACTCAGCCGAGTCATATTCGATATAATAACATCATAAACTCGATTGAGAATTGGTAAAACTCGAATGATTCGACCGAGATCTGAGTTTAATTGCCGACCTGCAAGAAAAGATAAGATCTCACATGTTCTTACTCGTTTCTTACCCATCGCAACAAAAAAAAAAAAAAAATCATTTCTTATGAGAAATCTGATATTCCTCTTCAAAAGAACCAACAATAAACATTTTCTCACCGCCGTATTGATTAAATTACTTTTCTAACCCTAGGCTCGTGATGATGAGTGAAAAAGGTAAAAACTTTCAACCCTCGTCGAGATGTTTTGAAAGGCCGTCGGTGGAATTGGTCCATTGTGCAGAGACTAGAGCAAAGGAAATGATGACCATTACCTAAAAGGGGGTGGACTGTACCACTCCAAAATATACCATAGTAGTTTTATAATATGTTTAGGGTATAAAATAAGTTAAAATTGTATTTTTCTGAAATTTATATTGCTAAGAACGAAAAATGATAAACCGGAATTAATACAAAAATCAAGGGTAAAATAGTAAAATATCATATTAAGGACTCAAAGGTCATAAGAGAATAAGTTTATATGCTATTGTAGAATATTTGATAAGTAGAAGTGTAAATGAAAGAGAGATGAAGAACTTTAATGGAAAAATATCAAAAACTTAACAAAAATGACAAGCCAAACATGGTCTTTTTCAATAAGAGATAAAACCAAATTTGGTCTTGTAAATGAAATATTTCTCCTTTGGTTTAGAGAGCGATGTTTAAGCAATTGAGAGAAGAAGAGAAGAGTTCGTGGATTCGCTTCAGCGCGATCAAAGATTTCGGTGATCAAGGAAAAGAAGGAAGAAGAAAGAAGAGAAAAGAAAACAGATTAATGTATGGAAACTAAACTTAAAACCCTTTTTGATGATGTTTGCGTTGGGGGAAAACCCTAACTTTGCATAATAATGATGGTTGTTAGTCTCTGCTCAATTATATGGTTGTTTGAGTTGGTTGTGGTATTTAATTAAAGAATGTTTTATAAAAAAAAATGTTAGTGTTAGGAGATATCACAAATATTTTCCAAAACCTATGTTTTTGTTTTGACTATAACTTGGGCTATCACTCATTCAAATCTGGAGTATTTCAAATTTATGAGTAAACTAGACTTCTAGCATAACAAATTTTCTTAAAATAAGATATTCAAATTCCACCCTTATCAACCTTAAAATTGCCAAAGTGAAGTCTGCTGAGCTGGTCTATTTGGGTAATAACTTAGTGTTTAGGCCATAACTTGGCCATCACTAATCCAACTTGAGTTATTCCAATTTTTGGGTAAACTATACTTCTAGGAGAACAAATCTCCTTGAAATAAATGTATTCAAATTTTGACCCCATTGGACCCAAAAAATTCATCAAAATAAAGCTTTATTTTCAGGCAGTTTCTGGTTTGTTTGGGTACAACTTTAGTGTTTAGGCCATAACTTGGCCATCACTCATTCAACTTGAGTAATTCATATTTCTGGGTAAACTAGACTTCTAGAAAAACAAATCTCATTGAAATAAATGTATTTAAATTTAGACCCCATTATACCCTGAAATCAGTCTAAAGGGAGCTCTATTTGCAGGAAATATTTTGGTATAAAACTATTAAAGTGAATAAATGAAATTGTAAAAGAATTATAAAAGTGATTGATGTATGAACTATGATTAACAGTTATAGTATATGTATAAAGGAATACTGTCTAAAAGTATCTCATGTGAATACATGTGATTGACATTATCCTTGTATATGAGATGTGCATAGCTTGAAAGCGAATAAAAATTTTATAAGATTATCGTCTATATGTCATCGGGTAGATGGATAGGTAGACATGCCTATTAGGGATTACATATTATGGTCAGTCTGCTTGCTATTACAACGGTCCTATTTTGTGGCCAATACAATACAAGATTATTTCGTACAAAGGATAGTATATCCGGTACATACAACTATACCCGTATCCACTTCGGGAATATGTAAGACACAAGATGAGATAAAATGATTGAAATGGTTATAAGAACCATGTAACATGAAAACAACATTTGAATTGAAAATGTGATGTGAGTTAGCGTAATATAAAAAAAAAAAAAAAAAAGTATTATGTATTATGAAGAATGAACGTGATAACTCTAATAAATAACATAGTATACAAGTAGTCGGATATATAAACAGCTAATGTGCAAATAAGAATTGTGTTAATTGTATATTGTCATTGAGGACCACTATAAGTGGTCATGTATGTTATATGTTTCCCACTAAAGCTTATAAGCTCAAAGACGTGGTGTTTTATCCGCAGAAAGACAAAGATAACATCCTAACCGTAAGGCACAATGTGAGGGCTACAATACAAGAATAAGAGTCAACATCTATAAAGTTGCTACTTTATTTTGAATATGTACGTGTAAAGTTTTTTTTTTCCTTTCATAATATGACTTGTATATATATATAAGTCAATGAGACTCATATATTTGTACATGACATTATGAACACCATTATGGTGATAATGTTAAAAGTTTTATTTACTCATGGATTAAGTTTAAGTTATATTATGATACATCCAGTTATATTTTAAAATATGTCCACTAATATCAATAACTCAATTAAAAGAGTCTCAATTCCGTGTCGCGTTTCCCCTCTTCCGCCTAGGCGGGGGTTGGGGCACGACATGGACGACAAAAAGAAATGAGATTTGAGAAGGAAGGGGAGGGTTGTGAGATATTAAAATTTTTAATTTCCTGCCAAATTTATGCTTATAATTTATTCAATGAGGGAGAATAGTGGGCAAGTGTGCCCTCGTTCATAAATTTTGTATTCAATTATAATATCCATTTAATTCATATTTAGTATATGATACAGAATATATCATACACTTATATTTTGTATTTAGATTCATTGTAAATATAAATAAACTCTTTTAAAAACTATAAATAAACAATAATTTAATTATAGTTTTTTAATAACAAAATTTGGCAAAAATTTATCTATAAAATAAAAATTATTTTTATTTAAATTAACATAAATTAAAAAAGACATGACATTCAAGGAGGGAGGGTCTTGAGTCCAATGAGAACAATTTACTATATTATAACAAAATGTTTAGTTATGAAAAATATATTTGAAGATTATTTAAAAAAAGAAGATAAATTTAAGATAAAGTATATATTATTTTATATTTAGATCTAACTTAACATAAATTATTATTATTATTTAATATCATCTACTAAAATAATTGTTTTTTACAAATATTATTGTAATATATTTCACATAATAATAATTTTATATATTTTTATTATATAAAATCAATTAATTTTATAATAATTATATTATAATTTATAATTCTTTGGTGAATGAGTTATAATTATTTAAATACGATAAAATAAAATAATTTTTTGTAACTCACTTAATTGGATATATTTCTAATAAATCATATAATACTTTATAATTTTTTTTGAGTTCACTATCTTGCATATCGGCTGATACCAAGCCGTGAGAGATACAATCTCAATACCAAGCATGCTCGTAACCTCCAAGTCGATGATCGATACCGCGACTTCGGTACCTACGCTTACACCACTTTATGTGTTATGAGACTCCCTTTCTATCCACGACCCTTCTTGAAACCTAATAACTCGTAGTGAAATTTTAAATGAACTCTCTCCATTCCATTTTCTATAGCATCACACTCATACCAACATTATGTTGGATATAGTGAATGAAATGGATGACATTCACTGGATAATTCTTTGTTCTTAATTCTTTGGATTTCAGTTATAAGAAATAATTATTTGATTTCAAAGTTTATAAGAAATAATTATTTAGATTTCAAAGGCAAGAAATAATTATTTGATTTAGTTATAAGAATTTAATTGATAATTAATGAATGAGATTAATGACATTCAATGAATAATTTATTTCGAATTCTAAATCGCTGGGGAGTCAAAAGGTTTGCATTCCAAAAGGTCAAGTCTCCTCTATATAGCCGCCATGTGATTTCTCAAGTGGGGCAATACAAAGCCAAAAAGATGATCGAGTCTTGAGTTTTCCTTTCACATTTTGCTCTGCTATAGAGCAAACATATCATCGGGCTTCAATGAGTATTGAAGCGCCATTTGACCATTCGACAAACTCGTTTTATCCTGGGAGACAGACGCCTTGGGAATCTCAAAGCACCAACGGAGAAGGCGAATTTATCTTAAGGAAATTATGAATTTCACAAGACTCGGATTGTTTCTCCAACTTGTTATATTCCCCTCCTTTCTTATTAATTTAATTTATTTTGGTTTTTCGAATAACCATTATTTTGCAAAGATTATGCGTATGTTGTTTATGTCCAAAAACAACTCGGGTTTATGCATTCCTGTGTTTCTACAACAAGGACAATTGCTCTATCAATCTAAGACAAATTCAGACTCCACGCTAGTTGCTGCTTTGGTTTGGTCAGGACATGAAGAAGAAAAAAAGGAAAGGAAACTCCTTTGGTTTGGTAAACAACAGCCTGCTCACCGCATGTGAAAAGCCCTTAACCGGATCCCTGCATTTACTGTG
The DNA here is from genome assembly GCA_016808115.1 of Tetrastigma voinierianum. NCBI lineage: Eukaryota > Viridiplantae > Streptophyta > Magnoliopsida > Vitales > Vitaceae > Tetrastigma > Tetrastigma voinierianum. The sequence continues at coordinate 31,735 of JAEQBH010004131.1, read as the reverse complement.
GTTCAACTCGAGAAGGGAATTGAGAGAGTGCAAAGTGAGGATTATATGCACCGGTTATGATGATCGGTCTCATCACCAATTGGGCTCCTGATTTACTGATGACAATGAACCTGCTTCACACCCCGATTTTCTAGACGCGACCAACACCGGGACTTCGACCGATTTTTTTTTTTTTAAGGTAACCGAGCACCTCGTGGGCACCCGATCTTGAGCAACAGACCAGAACTACCTAATCGGGAGTGGTGTCCATCAAAATCTATACACATATACCGAGTCCCTTTTCAATACAAAACCTGTACTTTACAAATACAAAATCGAGCACCTGAACCTACATGTAGTGAACCTTTATAAGTGTGTCGCCCAAATTGCATGGATGTTTGTTGATCGTCTTCTCCCGTACCTACACTCCACATTTAAAACTGCTAAGCTTTACGCTTAGTGGGAAACATTTCTATATTAAACACAATACAGATAACAAGAATAAGTAATGTAATATTCGGGCATTTACATAATGAACTTATACAATTACTTAGCTATATAGACTAATACTTATCACATTCTAATCTTATACTTACTGTGAATTAAGCACTTATGCAGACTTATCCTTATTTGGATCTTATACTCATAGCACTCATTCCTATCCGGGGCTTATACTTATAGCAATCGGATCTTATACTTATAGCAGACTTATTCTTATTCAGATCTTATACTTATTCAGATCTCCCAAAGGACATATACTTGAACTTCTGTCAGACTGATACTTATCTCCCGTAGGATACATATTTATACTTATGTTTGTATCAGACATAAACTTATTTCGATCTCCCATAGGAGTTACATAACCTATGCTTATACAGAGGTACTTAAACACGTATTGATATTTAGATCTATCTCAGATCTCCCGTAGGAGCTTACGTAACCTACAATGATCCCACTAAGTTTACACTTGTTCTGGGTACCCGCAGGTATTACGTGAGATTATGGAACGTATAATCGGATTTGCGAACTCAATCTTATACGAGTACTCAGAAGTACTACTTGATCACATATCTCGATCCGATACTCAACTTCAGGTTGGTATCATATCCCAACAAGTCCTATGTTAACGTGATAACTTAGACTTACGAGGGAGTACCAGAGCTACCACGGAGTTTATCCTCTTGTCTTACTGGATTCTACTTGTACTACGCAGTTTATTCTCGTATTTCCTTTGATCTTATCCTCGTATTACGAGCATATAAGCATGTATTTCGGATTTACTTAACTTATACATGTATTTCAGATCTTACATGTATATTACTGATCCTATACTTGTATTACTTGATCTTCTACTTGTACTACGTAGTTTATTCTCGCATTTGATCTTATCCCGGTATTACGAGGCCATAAGCATGTATTTCGGATTTTATACATGTACTCTCTCTCCCTCTCTCTCTATAACTTATACATGTATTTCGCATTTTATACATACACGAGTATATACTTGTCTTACGGAACTTATACGGGTCTTACGGAACTTATAATGGTATTTCGGATCTTATACGTGTGTTAGCGTAACTTATACATGTATTTCGGGATCTTACATGTATATTACGGAACTTATATTTATCTTTACGGAACTTATAGTTGTATACAGACTTATTCTTGTCTACGTATCTTATACTCGTTACGTAACCTGACTAGATTTCTGGATCTTATTCTTTTAATAAGGTAGACCAGAGGGCAACGATAAGCCTGAATGCATCAAGATCATAGCACGTACAAGGCCTGACGTATTCTATACAGATAATGGACATTAGTCTTTCGTAGGTACATATCACAGATTCATTATACGGAAGTACCCGTAGGTACGACTGGATTTATACTTATTTTACAGAACTTATACTTATTTTCCGATACGAGAGTACCCGTGGGTACTACATAACTTATACTTATTTTATTGATACGAGTACCCTTTAGGTACTATCAACTTATACCGGTGTTATCGACGAGTACCGTGAGGTACCACTGACTTATACTTATTCGGATCTCCCATAGGAGTTACAGTTTCTTAGTATACAAAAGCACCGTGAGGTACTACGTAGATGTTATTTGCGGTACAAAGTACCCGCAGTACTACAGAAAGAATATGAAATTCAGGGCACATGTATCATATACGATGTACCGTAGGTACATTCAGAACATATACAGAGGTACTCGTAGGTACATTCAGATCTTTACTATATTCATTTCTTATTCATTATTCAAGAGTCTTATCATATAATCATACGCTTAAACCAAGAATAATAATGAGTAGGACATTAACACAATAAGTACTCAAGGTACAATATTAAATCGAGTGCCGCCGCACTAATCGTAGAGTGTCAGTCGCACCAATCGAGTACCGGCACTAATGTGCCGGGCACGATCGTGAGAGGTCGTCAAGACTAATCCGTGAGTACCGAAGTACTAATGTGCCGAAGCACGATCAGAGAGTGCCGTCGCACTAATCAGAAAGTACCGAAGTACTATAATGCGGTTCGCCTAATGTGAATATAGTGCCATGTCATTCAATAACTGGTCTTACGCAGTTTTACAATTATAAGGAGTTCAATAACTTACTATCTTATAATAGGGCCTTCACATTATGTGTTTATGACATGTTGTCATTTCAGGTTCATATTTCATATTTCATCTCATATTCATAGTTCATGCCTATTCCATACGGCATTTCATATACTTGTACGATATGATGCCTATCCACACATCTCAAGTTATGGCATTTTCATGCCAACTAGTCGGTTTACCGATTTTACCGAGGGATAGTTTGAATTATTAATTTTTCCAGTGCCTTGTTTCCATATTTGACACTGGTTCTTGTGCTCCCTTTTTTGTTAAGGTGCTAAGGGTTCATTTCCAATTGAATCACCCAAATCGGAGCACCGGAACTCAACTTACGCTCTCGAATCAATCGGGAATCCTATGATCAACCTGACGCAGTAAGACGGGCTCAGACATACCCCACTTTGAGGAATTTGGGCTATCTAGAGTCAGAATTTAGAGATACTTATTAAATAGGTTTGTTCTCCTCAAGTCTATTTTGGCGGCCACTTGAATCACTCAACCGATAAGAAATGAGGAAGCAGCGCCAAAATACAAAAACCGGTCGAAAAAGGAAAACTGGGGACAGTTGTACTCTAAGATAAAGTCTAACTCAGAGGTACAAGTTGGCCAAATGATTGTGAACTGAAATTGTACCTAAGATACCCAAATTGTCTTAAGACAATTCCACCCGAAAATGCCTGCACGTGTGTTTTTTGTTCCATTCTTCCATGTTTTGACATCCAATCAATTCTACACTTCAAACACACATCAAACCATTTCCAATTCACCTGGAATCTCTTTTCTATTCAATTCATCTTTTCAATTTTATCATTCTTTCAAAACCTTCCCATGAATCTCTCCCCAATATCATTCTAATATGGGTTAACACACCTATATACAAACTACCATTAAGATTTGTTAGTATTTGTTCAAACCCCAACTCACTTCTTTCATTTAACCATGAATCCAACAACAAAGGAAGGATTCCCTAATTATCTTGTTCCTCGCGGGGTTATACCAACCTTAATTTCAAGAAATCTAAGGTTATGTTGCAATTTATCCAAACCCTAGATTTAGAGACAAGATATTAACCATATCAAGCCTTAAATTCCATGCGATCCATACAAATCCATACTCAAAGTAGTTTCCATACCTTTGTCAGTTTGACTGGGCTTCTTTTCTTCCTCGTCTCTTCTTCCTCCTCCTCTTCTTCTCTCTTCACGATGTTCCTTCTCCAAATGAGATTCAATTTTGGTCTTTAACCAGATTTTCTTAGGGCCTGCTTGGCCCTAAAACCCATTTTTTGAGTTGCTGTTTTTATTTGGCTTTTAAGCCCCATAACTCCTTCTATTTATGAATACACTTTCCTTTTATTGTATTTTCGCCTCTAGTCTTTCACATTAGGACTTTTAAACCCCCTTTTGGACCAATTACAAAATTAACCTTAATTCTTGTAATTTTCAATCTTATTTCGTGTTTCGCATTCAACTCACGAAACTTTCAAATTGTTTACAAATACCCTAAACATCGAAAACGACCAGTGATATTTCTCATGTAACCAAGCCTGTAAACAAACAATTTGGTTTGTTACATGTGTGAGAAAAAAAAAAAAAACTAGAACCAAGTTTTTCAAGTGTTGCCTTTATTGTTGAAACAATTCTTTTGTTTTTAATAAGAAAAGTATGGAAACTCTTGAAAACCAAATAAACATACGGTTTGTTGTTTAGTAGGAAAACAAAACCAACAAACCGTGATCAGATTGGGTCAGCTCCGACAAGAAAAAAAAGCGGAAAAGAAGTTTTTTTTCCCGTTAAACAAATTCCTAATTTGTGGCTTTCTGCAAGTTTATCCTTTGTACACAAAATTGAGTTTTTATCTTTTGGAAAAAAAGAAAAGATTGATATAAAGGAAAAGTGATCAAAAGGAAAAAGTGTCCGAAAACTTGTCAGTACATACAAGGAGTCACTAATTATGGAAAATTCATGAAAATACAAGGAGTTAGCCGATTTGAAAAATCTCAAGGTAACAAAGACAAGGACAAGTATCGAACTTGAGACCTTGTGTAAAGATCCCACCGCCATCTGAACCTAAAACCTTTAGGCTATAATTAAGGATTTGTGTTGAATTATTGGAATTGACATTTTGAATATTTGGAAAATGATCTTGATTCCAATCACTAGACAGGACCGAATTTACCCAAGTAGTTATGTGTTTACTTGGAATTGCAATGGTATCATGAAATCCTCAAACAGAAAGGTTATTGCCAGAATCCACAATGGAATCTCGAGTTTATAGCACTGTGACAAATGTGGGGAAGAGGCGTAATGGCTACGCCCACTCCTGCAGGGAGATTCCAAGGTGGCCAAAGCAAGGCCTCCCAAATATGCATACATCAGGATACTAATCCTGGCTATTGGCAGTAGCAATAAAACAAGATGTATAATGGTAAGTCTAGACATATCCATCGTAGACACAATACCATTAAAACAACAATCCTCAACTGCTATCTCGTAGATTATGTAAAATCTAAGGGATAACATTGCGATCCGCTAACCAAAGTGCTAATAGAGAGTTGGCTGAAAAGTCATCGGCGAAATGGGACTAAAGCCCGAAAAGAATAAGTCGGTAAATGGATACCCAACCTATCGACCGAGATCCCAAGATCTAGGTTCAAAGGGACAACCAAATTGTAAAGACTTTGATACAATCACTGTGGGGATATTATCGTGTCCATTCCTATGATGAACAGTGATGCTTATAAGAAGGTTAAGTTATGCTTTTAATGATCTCTAAGCATTGGCGAAGAGTAACATGAGCTACTCTTAATTTACAGATCAATGGCAAGAGTGAAGTGGGGCCGTCAGAGGGAATTGAATAGCAATTCCTATTAAACTCGCGTATCCGTGCGACGTCTACGGCCAAACGGACATAAAAGTGAGAATCGAAATGTGTTTGGAAGATTCTATGTGAGATATGTCATCGCCTACACAAATGGCGTAATAGTTCGCCGACATCGCGCTTCATCGCTTAGCCTAAGTAGAGTAAACATATTTTCACGCTGGTTGGCCCAGCGGTAACACCTACCTCTCCTATGCAAGTTTCAACCGTTTCTATCACTCATGTTGGTCTCGCTTTAGTCATCAATTTCATTCATGTGGGGAATTATGTTGATATAGTGAATGAAATGATGACATTCATCGGATAATTTCTGCTCTAATTCTTTGATTTCATTTATAAGAAATAATTATTTGATTTCATTATAAGAAATAATTATTTAGATTTCGCTTATAAGAAATAATTATTTGGATTTCGGGGCTATAAGAATTTAATGACACTCAATGAATGAGATTAATGACATTCAATGAATAATTTATTTCGAATTTAAACGCTTGGGAAGCCGCCAAAAGGTTTGCATCAAAAGGTCAAGTCTCTCCTCTATATAAAGGTTATTCGGTATTTCAGAAGAATACCAAAAAGACGATCGAAGCTCGAAGTTTTCCCTTCCTTTCGTTCTTTTGTCGGTGATAGAGCAAACACATCATCGGGGTCATTTGAGTGGCGGCAGCGCTTTGTCGACCATTCACAAACTGCTTTATCCCGGGAGACAGACGCCTGAATCTCAAAGCACCAACCCGAGGCGCGACTTTGGTTTTAAGGAACAGGACCACAAGACTCCTACAGCCCAACTTGTTATATTCTCCTTTCTTATTAATTTAATTTATTTTGGTTTTTTGAATAAATCCATTATTTTGCAAGATTATGTATGTTGCTCTGGGTATGTCCAAAACAATTGGTTTATGCATTCCCAGGTTTCTACAACAAGGAGACATTTTGTTCTAACACATTATATCAATATAAGATGAAGAAATATAGAAACATCATCTTTTACCAAAGGTGAAAGACTTTTAACGTGCAATACTTCAACTAAGTATTTGTATTTCACACTCTCTCAGCACGTTCGGACTTCGCTTGTTTTTCTTCAAGTTCTATTCCCAAAATCCGTGATGAGAACTTCCAACGCCTGGAATTTATAAACTTGTTAATCAATATTTGAAGTCTAGATACGGTTGGATCATTATCCTAATATGACTTCAACCTTACCTTATATTTTATGTTATTTCCTTTAGGCTATCACAAAGGAAGATGAACTTAGCTAATCAAGATTCTCATCAGAATAGAATCTAAAATGTTTCTAATTTTGGGCTCAAGCGCTTAAGCGCTGGATCTTCTAGGATTTGATTGCTATCCACTTACAATGTATCTGTTGACTGGGTCACTTGCTCCCTAATTCCTAGGCCTCCAAGCTAACAGACTCACGTGCGTCCAATGGTTATTTTGCTTCTAGTCCGAACATTTCATGTCTGGCAAGTCCTTGCAACACAAAATTGCCTTAGTCCGAACTACCTTTTAGTCTTACCAAGGACTTCATCATATTTCAACAAATCTTCATTAAGCTCTATATCTAAAGTAGCTATCTTTTTATAGAACCTTTGAAACAAAATATGGACAATTTCAAACCCAAAAACTTTAAAATTCATAATCTTAAGAGTTGGCTCAGATGGTTTAAGATCTTAAGGTTTATTTGATAGTTATCGGTTTGTGTTATCTTATAGTCATTTGTGTTTTATCAAGCTCAGATTATTCCAATGCATACAAACTGGCCCTAATTCATTATGTGGATCAACTTCTGCATAACTCAACTGATCTCATGGAACTCTTAATTTAAGGACTACTAGTAATTACTCAGAAGAAGAAGGGGTGGGAAGAACTTTTTAAGAGGAATTGGACCATTGTCTGTATTTATGTCTCTTATGGTATTTACCCAAAAGCATTATGCAATGAGTGATGTCATGACTTCATGGGAATTGATCCATGTTCCCTCTGTATCCCAACGCGTAATAATAAGTTTTTGGAATCAGTGACCCATCACCCGGCCATCCCGACCCAACACCACCAGATAATAACCGGGGCTTTTAAATAATAATATTATTTAAAAAATATTCTTAAATGGTAGAAAAATAAATATTTAGGAGTCTATGGCACTTGGTGCCAGCGGGCGCCATAGATATTCATAAAATTACGAGTCGTGTCTTGAACCGATTTTAATGTAAAGATACGAGTCGGTAATCTTGAGCGTTCGGTAAGTGCGAGTCGTAGCATAGCGGAACACGATTTCAATGTAAAATTACGAGTGGTGTCTTGGTATTCTGCGTTCGGTGTAAAATTAAGTGGTGTCTTCGACCGATTTTCAATATCAAAATTAAAGTGGATTAATAACAGAACCGCGATTTGCGTGCCTTATAAAATTACGGCGGCGAGTGGGTGTGCTTTGAGCGATTTGATAAGGTCGAAGTCGGTGTGTCTTGAGAAACACGATTCGTGTAAGAATTCTGATGCATTAATCTTCAAGACATGATTTGATGTAAATTTACGAGAAGTGGTGTTTTGGCTTGCGATTTGATTAATAAGTCCCTACGATCGTGTGTGAATAAGGCGTAAGCGTGCATTGCCATGAGCATAAAGCAAGCGTTATGCGTGAATAAACCCTAAATTTCTGTTTGAGTTGGATGTGCGGTTAGGGAAGATGTGAGGGAGAGCAGGGTGCGGAAAGTAGAGAAAATTGAGAGTCGAGCTTCATCGCGAAAGTGCTAATACGCTAATTGCTGCCATCACACAGCCTGTTTGGTTCGGACAATTAGGCGGGGGCGGCGGTGGACGGGGAAGAACAAGGGTGAAGATATCAGATGCCAGCGTGAGGGTCCTAATATATCGGAGATGCAAGTATATGATGGAAGCGACCTTTTACGAGAAAGAAGAAGGTTCCTTCATGTGGCGCGCATTAGTGGTTTATGTATAAGTTGGACTTAACGACCTTTGTACTTAGAATCTTTTAGACCTTTCTACTAACACATACTTTGGATGTTATCATATTGGACATTATTATATATTTTGGACATTATCATGGTAGTTTTATTAAGTTGCGTTTATGGTTTACATATTGATGTTGAGAGACACTTTGATTTTTGTTTATGTTGTTGAGTGGGGAAGAAAGAGTTGTTGGTGCATTTTAAGGTTATTTATGAAATCGTGTTTTGAAGGCATGACGATTTTCTGTGACTATTATTAATGGCAGATTATACGATTTCGGAATTTTACTTGAAATCGTGTTTCAAAAAACGACGAAATTTACGTTGAAATCGTGTGTGAAGACACGGCGTAGAAGTACGGCAGTCGTGTTTGAGCGGCTGTGACTTTCAGGCCGGTGAGAAATAAACCTTGTGCGAACACGACCTTCAGGCTGCAATCTTTGAAATCGTGTTACAGAAGGACTGACTTGAAAATTTTACATTGAGAAATCGATAGCGAAGGCTCTGACCAGCTATGAGAAAATATCTATGTGTGGTAGCTTCGTTGGCGGCTAAGTGTAAATAGATTCTAAATATTTATTTTTCTACCTTAATTTAAATAATATTTTTTAAAATAATATTATTATTTAAAAAAGCCCCAGATAACCGTAACGCATCTTCAGCATTGGGGAGACAAATTTAAAACATTATGTTGTTAATTAATGGCTCCATATGCACTGCAAATTTTCTAAGAGGTGTAGGGGGAGAGAAAAAGTAGGAAAGAGAAGCAACTTTCTTTCTAGGAATGCTAACAAAACATAATAATTAGAAGGGATGAACATATCATAGAAATCCCCAGTTGAGGTCACATGTCACGTGAGCAACTTCCTATTTTTATTCATGTTTTGTTATAATAAACAAGGTTATGCTGACTCAAGATCCATTTTGGTCCCTTTGAACAGCCATTAGAGTTTAGTTTGTATGGATGGACTTGTAGATTGTACTATATTTCTTTCCTCTCGAGTTTGAGAAGAAATGGAATATTAATGCCTTGTAGGAGAAGCGCACGGAATCCATTTAATATGATGCTGTTGAATTAAAAAATGAAGAAGGTTTGTTGGGTGTATTCTTTTGTTTATTAAAGGGGTGAGTGGGTCTGAGGTGTACCGTAGAGTGATAGGTCTGGTTGGTTGGGTTACAAAGCAAATCACTTAAAATGAAAGAGAAAATAAAGCGAAACTACGGCCTAGGGCATCCATGCATGAGACATTAGAAAAGGCTGGTTCTCACATATCTCAAAAACAAAGTGAAAAGATAAAAAGGAGAATATAGGATTTGGTTGGTTTGAGAAAAAACATAAATAATAAAAAAATATTAAATTTAAAGAACAAAAAAGGTTTTTAGAGAACACAAAATTCTTATTTTTTATATTTTTAAAAATTATTTTCAAGAATAATTTTTCAAAACCGAAATCAAATAGACCCTTGTGTTTCAGTCAATTGATTATGAAATAATTATAATATAGGTATAAAGAAATGCATAATATATGATTCATTATGATTTTATAAAGAATAATTATGTTTTATGAAATATCTAGATACTAACTTAATAAACCATAGATATAATATTGATAATATTCATTAAGGTAAGATATTAGGATAATATTTATAATTTATTAATATGGTACCTAAGTATTACAATACTTAAAACATAAATTTTTTTTTATGAAATATTCAATCATGTATTTTGTATTTGTATTTGTATTGATTTTTTTGTTATTATTTTCAAATTAATGTACTAAAAAAAGAAAGAAGAAAAAAAGAAAGAAGAAAAACAGGGGAGGTAGGGGGAGAGGCTAATGTTTTGATAGGGTGAGGGTGTAGAAGTCCGGAAGGTGTGTGTGTAATCCCAAGGCATGTCATCAACTTTGTTGTGGTGAAAATAAGAATAACTAATATCCCCAGGGTGCCAATGCTGTGCCTGTCCGGTCTTTAGGTGCAAGCAGTTAGGCCCTCCTTTTTTCTATATACTCCCATTCCCCACCCTCATACCATTCTGGAGACTCTCTCTCTTTCCCTTTTTCTTCACTATTTCCCCAACATTCCCAGTGTCATTGACTCATTCCCATCCCCACCCCTACTCTTTTATTTTCTTTTCTTTTTTCACTTTTCTTTCCAAATTAATTGTCTCATCACCCACGCAACAAATGGCCCTAATTCAACTACATTTTTGTTATTTTTATTCTAGATATGGTGATCTATTCTTATATGCTGGTTTTGTCTATGTCTGTAGACTGTAGAGGCAATTGGGCAACATGAGATAGCTACCTACAAAAGAAGCATCTTGATTTTCTTCCCATTTGCCATATAAAATTGCATTATTTCTCACGCAAATTATAAAAAAGACAACAAGATGAAGAAAAAGTAGATTGTAGCATGTGGAGGGGAGGTCACATTTGGTTTGGCTTCCCCATCCCATGGATGAATCTTCTCTGAACTGAAATTTTAGTTGATTTCTGAAATCATTTAAAAAAAAAAAAAACTGTTCAATTACTATAAATATTTGAACAAACGTTTGATGTTTTTTATTTTCTCTGTTTTCACTGTCACATGGTCCATGATTGCCCCGGGACAAGCGATGTTTCCAAGAGCAACCCAGCGGCGAGGATGAGGCTGACCACCCTTGGATCAAACTCCAACAAAACAATGCATACATACTTGATGATAACGTATTTATAAAAATATTTAATTAGGGGTTTGGACTCCACTCATGGCCCCCAACCAACAATTTGGCACGGGCCCAAAACCCTAAATCAATACAAAATGATATAATGTGTTTAGGCTACGAGAAGATGACAAACACATATAAGTAATCCAAGTGAGATTGGGAAACCCCATGACCCATCTTTCAATCAGGATTCTAAGTTAACTAACATTTAATATCCAATTTTACCCATTTCTCCCCAAAGCAGGATCATTGACATGGTGGTTGACAGAGGCTAGAATCGTCATTTTCAAGGGGATGCCGGATGCCCCCTGCCCCCACATGATTATTCAACTCGGGTATGTATACAAAATATTATTGCTAGGATTTGTATGACTAATTCAAAGTATATGTCACATGCAGGGTGAATTAAAAAGGGAAAAGAAAGGGGGTGGGGGAAGGTTGATTAGTTAAATGATGAATGTGGATTGTGGATATATTCACACATCCATGAAATAACTATAAGAAAGCAATAATAGAATATTCGCACATAAAGTTAGGGGGTGGATTATGAAAAGTAATGAAATGAGGGAGTTTGGGAGGGGTGTTTGATGGGGAGAGGAGGCCCAGCCCCTGGCATGTGGGAAGATCTTGGGATTGAGTTCCTCTGCACCACCTTTGCTGCATTTTCTCAATCCTCCTATTTGACCCCTCCCCTCCATCTTACCAACCCATCCATTTCTATTACCATATACCAACAACACATTGGTTTTAGGTTTGTATTTGTGTTTGATCACCAAAATGGTATGTCTTGTTTCATACAAAGTCTTTTATTTTTCTTTTTAAGATGAAATTCATGTTTCCATTTTTAATCGATTCAAAATATATCATTTTGGGCTAAACCCTTAATATGTGGGAAAAAGTTTTTTTTTTACATCTTTTAAAAAAAAAAAAACTAAGTGATGCTTTATTTAAGAAGAGCAGTCAACTAGCATTACATGGGAAATAAATTCAAGAGAGGAAGAAAGCCACCCACGAGAACATGTCAAAGAACGAGTGGTTTGTGCTAGCAAATGAGCTATTCCGTTCGCAAATCTCCTAACAAAACGGACTTGCACTTGTCTAAACGATCGGATAAGGTGCTTACAGTAATCTATAATTAAGTGAAACAGAGAGCCATGGAGTGTACCTTATCATTCAAGCTTCTATAACCTGTATAGAATCTGTCTCAATGATGCATTTATCAAGTGCTCTCTTTACGATTTTTGAACACTTCTTTCATGCTTAAAGATTCAACCTCTCTAGCTGGGAATGCCCCAACAATCTTACCTGATCCATAACCATAGTTACATCTAAGTCTCTAAATATGCAACATGCTCCTATTTTTCCTTGATTTTGGAAAACTGCAGCGTCCACGTTTGCTTTTACCTAGCCCCTCGGAGGTTTAGTCCATGCCACATCACCTACCTGTACAAGTCTTATGATCTGATACAACATCTGGTTTGCTTGACTGAGCAAAATTCCATTGATGCAGTAATTGACCAGCTGCATTACTGATTTGCCGTGCATTGGTAGACTGTTGATTCATACCAGCTTATTCCTTTAGGACCATAGCTGTCAGCAGGTCATTGCAAATAAAGCACATTTGTCTAGTGAGTTGGTAGTGAAGAACATGTAAAACCAATCCAATGCAGAGAGGACACCTGGGTCAGGGACATGGAGCTGTGATATCGTCCAACTAGCTCTTACAATATGGCATTCGAACAAAATGTGGAGTGCAGTTTCATTTGCCCTTTGACAACGTTGGCACAGTGGTCTGATACTCACTTTTCTTGTTATTAGCTTGGATGTTGTAGGGAGACAATCGATACCAACCCTCCACATGAAATTCCTAATCTTTGGAGGAACTTTTAGAGCCCAGATTTTTCTCAAAATGCTGGATAGTTGTGTCAGAGATTGCCTCTGAAACTGTCTATAACAACTCTTTACTGAGTAGTTTTCCTAAGTCATAGATCTAATCCCATGGAATTATCAGTGGTTGATGATAAAGGGATTATAAGCATTGTATTTCTTGTCACGGAAGGCATTAAATAGGTCATAAATAATATCATAATTCCATCATCTTCCATCATCGACCATGAGATCTCGAACTTTTGCGTGTTCTAGCCCCACTTCTTGTGCAATTGTAACGTACCCATTTTCTTTTGCAGGCAACCAGTCATTATTCTAGATTTCAATGTCTATTTCATCTCCAATATGAAACGTAGCCAGCATGTGGATATTTTGTGGGCTGTGAGAATACTCACTCTAAATGTACGATAGGTTGGAAGAATTTCTTTAGTTTTGCTCCAAGAAAGGAGGATGAATGGTAGTAGTGTTAGATATAGTGAATGAAATGAACGACATTTATTGAATAATTCTTTGTTCAGAATTCTATGAATTTCAGTTATATGAAATTAATGACATTCAAAGGCGTCCGTCTCCTAGGATAAAATGGTTATCGAATGATCGAAAAAAGCACATTGTCGCCACTCCGGCAAATTGATGACATTATTTCTATTCTTATGTATGCAAATTAAGGTGTCCGGGTTAATGACCCGTCGGCGCTTGCGAATATCGTGGATGTCGGGGTAACCCGGCACCACTCATGAAAATCGAAGGCGGAGTCTCTCCTTTGTGCGGGAGCTCTGCAGTCTGGCTTGTCGCAGCTCTGAGTTTAATGGCTTTGTGTGGGGTGCATATGCGGCGAAAAGAGCATAAATATCTCTGTGTGGCCGCAGACTTGCATCGATACTAAAATAAATATACAACCAAATATATATCATAGTTGAAGTTTTTTACATTACTCTTAATTCAACATATATTAAAATTATAAAATTCTAATACATATCATACATAAATAATACCAGCCCGCAGTCGGCTTTCTTAACACCGACCTCTAGTGAGTGCGCCCCTTCTCGATCGCTCCCTGTGCACGAAATGGTGATCCCTCGGCAGGGAGTGAGCTGGCTTGATGAGATAATTTACTACTTTGGAGTTCTTTCTAAAACAAGTCTTGTGCGTGGCGAACAAAAGCAACGTTGACGATTACATGAGAACTGCTCTCGAATGTCTACATGATCGATCCCATGTCCAGGGTTCTCCCTTGAGCTCCCTCACATATATGCCTAAGCCGAATGTGAGTAAAATATCGATTTTCAAAACAAAGCTTGTTGTTAGCAGCTTTTCACAGAATTCGGTAAAAAGTATTGGGCTATGCTAGAGGCGAATGTGTTGAAATGACCCATAAGCAATTCATATCTCAGACGTGTAATTGTTGGGCCAATGCAAATATGATTCTCAGGAAAAATCATCGGGTGAGTAACTTTACCCATGCAGCATGTTCTCGTTTTAACTTGCTTTTCATGTCATGCGCTCACACATAATATTACGAGGTACAGCACTGCAGTGCGTATAGAGCGTGATGTCGATTCGACACATTCATGTAATATATTCCACATGCATATATATATTAACATAATTCAATAACATAAAGCATGTTATGTAAATTCTCAACCAATTACACCAAAATTAGCTCACATGGGCTAATTAACAAACACAAGCAATTCATTTTGAATCACTCAACACATAAAAATTCACACAAAAATATTCATGTGTCACTATTCACGTGAACAGTGAAACCCTCGGGTTACTGTTGTAAGACCCGAGAAAATTCCAATTTTCGGAAAAAATGGCAAAATCGTAATTTCGGTAAAAATCTGAAATTTTTTTAGATCTTGGATGTGAAACGAGGCTTAGCGGTGGCGTCGTCTCGCAAATCTAGCTACCACGTCGAGATTTCTTTGGTCGGGAGCGGTCGGAATTTGCGTATTTTCGACGCGAGTATCGAGGTGAGTAAGCGGCGTGTGATGTGACAAAAGTCACCTATAACATGTACTCATGTGACACATGTTGTATGAGTAGAGAGATGATGGAAATGGACGGGCTAAATAGTGCCAAGTGTAAAAAATATAGAAGAAGGGACACATTGAGAATTTATAAAATTGTTAATGAGGAAAAGATAAAAGATGAATAGTGTTAAATGCTTAGCCCCAGAGACCCGAAAAACAGCTGTGGAAGAGGGGCTGTTCATACGGTGGCTGGATTTTACGGTTTTAGAAGGCGTGCCTTCTCTCTGGAGTTTCGACCAATCGGATCGTCGATTTTAAACGGGTAAGAAGAGAGATTGCTCACTGCCTTGGTGAGGCTGCAGCGTGGGCACCCGATTTAATTAATTCGGAGCAACTCCGAGATAGGGATCTTTTCCTGCTTGCGTTAATCTTCGTCTGAGCAATGTAAATGGTTAGAAATGTTACGAGGCTCGTATTGGCATGGCTTCGGTCTCAAATCTTTGAACGAGTGGAAAATGCTTATTTTATTGTGGTCGTGAACGGTGGCAGGTTCGTTCCGGTGAATGTGTTTGCAGTATTTTAAATTTGAGTTTTAAGATGTTGGCAGATTTCAAAGCTGAATTGCTTTGTGTTTGTTAATTAACTTTATGTGAGAGGCTAATTTTGGTGTAATTGGTTGAAATTACATAACATGTTTATTTGGATTAATTATGTTTATATATGCATGTGAATATGTTGCGTGAGTTTGTTGGAATTGGCGTAAATGCGTTCGAAAGTATCTTGGTAGCAACCCTAGAATGTGGAGTGTGAGTGCATGACATGAAATGAAATAAAAATGAAAATGTTTGTGAAAGGAATTTCGACGGAGATTTTCCGGAGAATTGTGTTGAGCGGTCAGCCGATTACACGCGTCGGACTATGGTCTCGGAAGGTTCTCGACACATTCGTCTCAGTGTGATCCCGATATTTTGCGAAACTTCGGTAGTATGTTTTGAGAACAAAGCTTTTGTTTTGAAAACTATGATTTCGTATTCGGCTTAGGCATATGTGAAGTCGGTGAGGACTGGGACACGGGATCGATCCATATAGACATTAGTAGGTTCATGTAATTCGCGAATGTGTTTGTTTGCCATGCATGTGCACTTAGGTGGGAGTAACGGTAGGAAATTTTCTCTACTAGGCTTTGCTACTTTGTCGAAGGATATTATTTAGTCTGAGGACGATCGGGAAGGCACTAAGTAGGAGGCCATGAGGAAGAAAGCCGGGTTGTGGCTTTACAGTGTGGTTATTTTGTATACATGTATTAAAATTCCCAGGATTTAATATATGTTATTAGGTAATGTAAAAACTCTTGAACGGGATGTATATTTGGTTGGGATATTTATTTTGTGAGTATTGATCACGAGGGCCCAAGAAGTGGCTATTATTTACTGCATTTGGACCTGGTAATTGGATTGTATATGGATTGGGGCCCGGTTACACGTATTTGGGTAGAGCTCTAGTACAAGGAGACTCTACCTGATTTTACGTGGAGTGGTGTGGCTGCCCGACATTCACGTATTCAGCGGGTTGATAGGTTGTCAGCGTTACCCACAGGTTTGAAAGTCGGCAATTGCCGAGCTTATGTACATGAGTACTGGGAGCAGGGTGGGCTTAGGCCACGGTCTTAGAGTGGGAACTTAGGTATATGAAAACTGAGATTGAGGAACTTAGGCTTAGGCCATGGTCGTGGAGTGTAAGAACATCCTGACTTGGTAAAGAAGAAGCTCGATGAAGTTTAGGTATGTCACGATTTACTGAGAAGTCACCAGGCCAATTAGAACCTTGCATGCATGGTGTTTGATGGTGATGTGACTCGCATGAGTTGTATGTTATGTAGTGTGTGATCATATGTTGTATGTATTATGTAATTGGGTGTAGGTAAATAGCACATGAAACTAAGTAATAAAATATGTGGAACACTAGGTTTAGTGTGAGAACAAAAGGTTGAAATTGTGTGGGCAAATAGTCTAGAATTTAATGAAAAAAAAAATGATGTTGAGATTTTTTTTTTTTTTTTTTTTTTTGGTTTTATAGTGTGTAAAGTTGGAAAAAAAATGGATAAAATAAATTTTAATAAATTTATTTGGGTTATTGGAAAATGAAAAAAAAAAAAAAACATATATATATATATATATATATATATATATATATATATATATATATATATATATTTTTTTTTTTTTTTTTTTTTTTTTGTGGTAGTTTTCCGAGTGGTAGATTTAGAAAAAAAAAAATGAAGTGAAAAAAAAAAAAAAAACGGTTTGTGATGAGCTCTTGCCCCATTTGG
The DNA here is from genome assembly GCA_016808115.1 of Tetrastigma voinierianum. Taxonomy (NCBI): domain Eukaryota; kingdom Viridiplantae; phylum Streptophyta; class Magnoliopsida; order Vitales; family Vitaceae; genus Tetrastigma; species Tetrastigma voinierianum. The sequence goes on along the minus strand of JAEQBH010004131.1, from coordinate 14,384 downwards.
TCGAATACAACGTGTTGTATCGTGACGGGGCTAGAAATTTGGGGAGGCGGCACGGGTGCGGCTTGGGAGCCACGACCTTTGCGGCAGGGCCGCGACCTTTGCCGGTGGGCGCGGCAAGACGTGATCACGGCCTGACGGCGGCCGTGCGGCCAGCATGGCTGCGACGCTGTAGGCCCGCGAGGCGGCGGCGTGCGGGCCTAGGCTGTTGGAGGGTGGTCGCGATACAAATGGGTGTGTATCGTGGCCGGGCATGAAGCTTGTTGTTGGATTGTGTCGTCTCTGTCGCGAGGCGCGACCGCAGTAGGGAAGTGACTGCGTCGTGTGGCACGGTGCGAGGCGCGCGAGCATAGTGTCGCGCGAGGGCGCGCCTGCGGCACGGCCGATCTGACGAGAGGGGGCTTGCGACGACACACGCCTAGCTACCCACGACACTACGCACCGGTGACCACGGCCTGCGGCGGCGTACGAAACGACACCTAACGCCGCGGCCCGGGGGTGGTACTGGCGCGTGCACCGCGGCTGCACTTGACTTTATTTTTGTTTCCGATACCTTTGTTTGATCCTTGTTGAACCCTTTGTTCGTAAACAGCTGTTCGCTAAAATTTTTTCAAAAAAATAAAATAAAATAAAAAATATATATATATATATATATATATATATATATATATATATATATATATATATATATATATATATATATATATATATATTTCTCTATATATAAAATGAAAAAATAAAAAAAAATAAAAAAAAATAAAAAAGCGAAATAAAATTTTTGGAAAAAATGAAATTTTTGTTGGTAAAATGATTTAATGTGGAATGATTGTCTTGCGTTCGAAAATGCACATGGACATTGTGTATAGTTTATTTTACGTATGAATAATTGTCTCGAGTACGTGTTTATGCCACTTGGTGCATTAGAAATTAACGCCATTTTGACATGTGTAGATGCATTTGAGAGTCTGGAAGCTTGAAGGGCGTGAAGTGCGTCCGAGGTGATGATCGAGGGCACCGTGGCATTTGACCCGATATTGGCTTTTTGATCAGCGGAGCCTTTCTGCGGGATTTGTGGGATTGGGGCGCTGGCATTTGCGCAGAGGCTGGTGCAGCGGTGGTCGAGGAGGTCAGAGTAACCTCCAGGAGAGGTTTAGGGCACATCATCCTCCATTTCGACATTCACGGGGAAGTCAGGTGGTGTGATGATTGGTTCTTACTTGATTGAGGAAGGTGTTAGACACTATGGGATTGCACGATCGACCGGGATTAGACTAGTGGCGTTCCGGCTAGAGGGGCGAGGCCCCAGTATGAGTGGAAATGGGCAAGACCTCCTAGAGACCTGACCCGATGACTTGGGCGAGTTCCATGATCTTTCATAGGTAAGTATTTTTGGATACTACGAGGGCGTGCGAAGGCTCGGGGATTCACAGAAGTGAAGCGGGGGATGATGGTTGTGATGGTCGTGGCTGGATTCATGGGCCCCCAGCCCGTTTTGTTGATGACTCACATTGACCCGCGAGATAGTGAGTTAGGAGATTTGAGAATGGATTGAAGTTGTCCATTCGAGGAAGGATTGCCAGGACTTGCCCTCTGAGGATATGGACTCCTTAAAGTTGGGAACTGACCACGACCATGGTGAGAGACAGGACCCATGGACACTCGGGATCGGGTGTTGGTAACAAGAGGGAGGGATCGATACCTTCTTCTAGTTCGGGGAAGAAGCGAGGAAGACCTTTGCTTCACCACGAGTTTAGGACCGGTCATCATGCCCGATTCCCATTCCGACCCAGGAATGAGATCACGAAGCCGGAGTTTCGAGCGCGAGGCCAATATTGGGACTTTGCCTGTTTTTCTGGTGTTGTACGTGGGTATACAAACAATTTACGTAATAACAAAATATTTTGTATACAAAAGAACTACCATCGAGATTGGTGTCAAATCAATCATCTGCGTATCTTGCGAGTCCGTTTACATATACAAAAGCGTACTTTTACATTTAAATGTTGTAGAGACATATTGCTTGATAGTGTATGTAGTGTGTTGTGATTGTATCTCTGGAAGCTTGGACGTCTTCTCTTGTACCTGCAGCGGATTAAAACTCGTCTTAAGCTTTCGCAGCTTAAACAGAGGAAACATGCTTATGCATATACATATTTAAAGCATAAAAAGCAAATAACAAATATCGGAAATTTTCATGCATTCATATAATGAACTTCCTGCCACCCATGTACTTTACCATGACTTATGCTTGTCGGATCTCCCATCGGAGTTACAAAACAGCCACATGTACGTACTACAAAGCTTATACTAATACTTCTTATCTTATACTTTTCGGGAACTTACACTTATACTTGAGACTTATTCTTATTATAGATCTCGTAGGACATATTTGCTCTTACTCTCCGTGGGATACATGTGATATGTTGATTCTGTGTCTGGTCTTGAACTTATATATCATAGGCAGTGCTTATCACATACTCATGCTTCTATCTCTCTTATACTTGTTCGGATCTGTGAATTCTGAGCTTATCTCTTACTCTGAAATTTTATAGGTATTACAAGGCTTATACTTATACCATAGGGCTTATACTTATACTACGGGTTTACACTTGTTCGGTGTGCTCGTAGGTACTACGAGAGACCCAAGGCAGTATCTGCGTATTGCGAGACTTATTCTTATCTCACAGTACTTGTCGATTACTACTTGTTCAAATGTCCCCGAAGACCATTACTTGTACTTATATCAAACTTATATTTAATTAAAAGTACACGTAGGTACTACTAACTTATCATGCGGGGTACGTAGGTACTACTAAGTTTATCTGATTAGACTACTTATACGGTGCCCATAGGTACTACGAAGTGTCAGATCTGAAGAGGAAATTTTGTAGGTACTAGAACTATACTTATTCTTGTATTTCGGATCTTACTCTTTGTATTCACGGAGCATTTACTTGTATTACGGATCTTATACTTGTATTACAAAGCTTATTCTTGTATTTTTGGATCTTTATATATGTGTGTGCAGAGACTTATATATACTTGTCTTACAGACTTATATACTTGTGTTCTGAGCTATTCCACATTTGGGATCATACGTGTATTCTGGAACTTATGCTAAGTCTTACGAACTTATACTTGTGTTATAGAGCTTATTCTTGTATTTTGGATCTTATACATGTATTACGGAACTTATACTTGTCTTACGGAACTTATACTTGTGTTACAGAGCTTATTCTTGTATTTCGGATCTTATACTTGTATTACAGAGCATATTCTTGTACTTTGGATCTTATACTTGTGTTACGGAGCATATTCTTGTACTTCGGATCTTATCTGACTTATTTTGTACAAAGTACTGTAGATATACACAGATTCATTATCTTGAGGTGCCGTGGGGTACTACTAGACTTATCTTATATTACGGAACGCCTTATTTTTGCCAATGCGGAGTACGGTGGGTGCTGCAGTTTGCTTGTACAAGTGCCCGTAGGTACTGCGGACGGATATAAAGGTGCCGTAGATTACATTGGGATCTTTACCATATTCATTCGTTCTTCTTATTCTTTTATTCAAGAGTCTTGCTCTCGTATATCACGTTTTATTCACGGGATGAATTATAAGAGTATGAGTAGGCCAGCGACCATGATAAGTACACGAGATGCTGTGCAGTCTTGAAGTGTCGTGGCGCCGCGAGTGTCGATGAGATAGAGATGTAGTAGCACTGTCGGGAGTACCATGTACTAACGAGGCGTGCACTGCCCACATATGAAATGCAGCCTTTTCGCGGGAAGTCAGGAAGCCTTGCGTCAGTCTGCACGCCCGCTGCGAAGTGCCGTAGCCTTTAGCGGGGAGTCTTAGAAGCCGTCCGAAACGTCCACTCATTCATTCTTGGTCCCTGGTTGTCATACCATATGTTCTTTCAGAACTCACCAACCTATCGCCATCGGCGTTCGTGTTCATGACATATTGCTTTCATGTTCATGTTCATGTTTGATTCGTTTCATATTTCACTTATCATATTCATGTTTCATGAACACATCATACATGTTGCATTTTATATACTTGTCGTTGATTTTATGCATTCACACCTCATTCATGCTTTCTTGTTCCTTGAATCTATTTTACTTAAATTGCCGGAATCATTCCAATTGAATTATCAAACCAAAGTTATGGCATTTTCGACCAAGCCCAATTGATTGCAGATCTGCTTCAGGGACAGTTTGTAATACTCTGTTTTTAGGGATCTTAGCTCCATACCTGACAACGGTTCTTTGTATTCATTACAAAGGTGCTAAAATTCTTCTCAACTGGAATCTTGTCCAGACTGAAACTCGAGTTATGTCTAAACAACTTGGGACTACTCTATGTGATCAGCGAAGCGAAATTTGCGAGCATGGCCTCTTTGAGTGAATTTTGGGCCACATAGAGTCAAGTCGAAGGTATCTATTTCGAGGTGTTTTATTCTCCTTGAAGTCTAGTTTAACTAACCTTGAATCCCTCAAATCAGATAGAAATGACCAAGTTATGGACAAAATCACGAACAATATTTGGTCAAAATAGAAAAACATAACACTTATAGATGCAGGGTACCACTACATTTTGATCGCCTAAAAATTGCCAGAATGTGTGTTTTCTTCCCTTTTTCCATATAGTTCCACTCAAATGACTTAACCCTGACCCATACATCAAAACCACTCATATTCATCTTGTAATGGTGGTTTAGAACTTCTATACCGAACCACAGGTAAAGTCAAGAACCCATACCAAAGTCCACCATCTTTATACAAAAACATAAAATTAAGGGGGATTTCATGCTTATTTTAACCAAGCTTGAGTTTTTCAACTCAATTTCATTCAAACATAGGGTTAGGATCAATTCCTAACTAAACCCTAGGTTTGGAGCCCTTAAAAATCTCTACCAAAGTCTAAAATACACATGATTCTGCATTAGACTCAAAATCATAGAAATCCTTACTAGAATCCATACCTTTTTGATCTTCCTCTTCTTCTTCTTCTTCTTCTCTTCTCTTCTTTGCTCCATACGTGAAGCCCTAACTTGAAAGACCAAAAAATGAGATATTTTTGGTCTCCTTCCCCTTTTTATACTTAACCTTTCTAATTGTGCATATTGATCTTTGGCTTTTTCTTTATTTTGCAATTCCAGCTTATGATATATTCTAGTTTAGCCCACACTCTTCTCTTATGACTTTCATATACTTTGCCAATTTACAAATTTGTCCTTGTGTCTTGCAAAATTTCGGGTTTCCAATTTCCATGTTTCGCATTTCAAATCACAAAACATTGAAATTATGCTTACAAGCGTCTACCTAAACATGTCGCTTAGCTAGATATTTGGGGTGTACAGCCGAGAGGGGGTCGAGATTAGGCATTTTGGCAGCGGGGCAGATGATATGTTATTTGCCGACGGCTGGGCATGTGAGGCAGGATTGCCCCGGAGATAGGGATCCCGAGATTTGGGACAATGCAGTTCCGATTAAACGCCAGAAACGAGAGGAGAGTTGTCTGATTCATTCCTCCACGCACCTAGTGGGTGGAGAACCGGTTTCAGTTTCGAGGGTGCTGCTCCTGACACCTTCGGCCTGGTGGGCGGAAGGGGCCAGAGTGTGGGTTGAGGTCGGTGCTATAGGACTCATGAAGTGAGACTTCCTGGTCGATGAGAGGCGGGACTATATATGTTATTTATGTCGCGACTTGGGCAAGTGGGACCGAGATTGTTGCCCTAGGAGGCGGAGGTCTCATGGTGCTACGAGGCTGAGCATCTCGAGACCTCGCCGAGGATGAGTGGAGTGCACGTTTCCTACTCTTGCACTTGTTGACTAAGTAACGTTTAGAAGTGGATGCATCACATATTTCATTCATTTATTTGCATCTTTGTGCTGATAGATTGGGCTTAGAGATTAGAGCGCTAGAAAGCGAGATGTGGATGTTTCTTCCACCAAGGTGTGAGGTGAGAAGTTGGCCAGAGATAGGTGAGGATTAGTGAGTTAAGATCTCAAGATTCTGCTCGAGGTGGACCCTGGGTTGGGGCTGTGATGGAATCATTGCGTTCTTGTGCATTGTGCTTTATCGGCATTCGAGTCGGGTGTGGGTGCATGGTATGAGATAATTTCACCACTCTTAGTGAGTGTGAAATTTGGGTTTGTCTTTGGGACTCGTCGATGAGACTCATAGTTGAATCAAAAATGAAGAGTAATTAAAGTGTGTTGGGCAAGGCAAGAAAGGGGTCGTTAATCTCCTAAGGTGAGAAGCACAGGTTATGAGTGAAGGGACGCCGCGGTAGTATCAAGGTCTGTGTGGAGTGTAAGAGACAGGAGGTATCCCGAATTTTCGTGTGGGTGTAAGAGACCCGGGAGAGATCCCAAATTTCTGTGTGGGTGTAAGGGCAGGGAGCTATCCGATTACGTGTGGGTGTATGAGACTTGTGAATCGAAATTTTGTGTGGGTGTAGGGCAGTGAAGAAATCAAAATTTACGTGTGGGTGTAGAGACCCATGGAGATATCAGAAATTTACGTGTGAATGTGGGGGCTCGCGGTGTGGGCCGAGTTATGTTGTCAGGAGAAGAAGCACACGGTTAAGTTATCCACGAAGACTTGGGAAGTTGAGGTGATAAGTCGGGAAGTGACTCGAGATGAAAACACATGGGTGGAATTATCACGTAGACTTAGAGTTAAATGATAAAATCGGGATTATTTCGAATTTGGATACCCATTTGGAAATTGCATTGGGTGTTGTTAAGCCGACAAGGCTACCGGTATATGGTCATTCATGACATGTACTAGGTTAATGATTAGTGGATTATCGGTGATTGCATGTGACACGGGGTGACATTTACACCAAGTAGGGGGTTGTGTAGGGTTATGTTGTGTAGATTATATCTGGTGTTAAAGAATGCACGCGAGCATAAGTGTGGATCATAAAGTGGTTGGAAAACACTTGCCCTTAGTGGAGGTCGCCTGACAATGGTTGTCGGAGGCGGTATGCGGATGGCACCATATGAGGGCATTATGTGGGTAGTAGCAGATCGGCCGATATGTTGGGCCAAGTGCAGGAGGACCTTCGATCGAGGGTCACGATAGGTCAGAACGCACCTGCGAGAAGGTGAGCTTGATCACAGCAGCAGCGTCTTCTCACGCGGCTTAAACCCGATGAAGAGTTATCTTGCGTCATCTGACGTCGACCCTTAGAGTTGGGTTGGAGGTCGAAGGCTTTAGCGAAGGTGATGCTGGGAGAGGAGTGACGTGGGTTAAGTAATGGGCTGTGCTTCTTTGGGTTGTGGGCCCTTCGAGGGAGATACTAGAGAGGGTAGTGCGTGCGTGGGTTGGGCTTTGCAGCCAGCGTGTCGGGTGTCGAGGGTGTTTCACGTCTCCTCCATGATGGGAGTATGCTCCAGTTCGGCTAAATGTATGTGATGGATTGAGGAGAGGTGAAGGGTTGACATAATGGGACCTTTGAGGAGGGACCGGTATGCATTATAGGCATGGCCACAGGTCCTGGGTTTTCTGCGGCGAGGCCAGAGTGGAGTGGTGATTTTCTATGGCGACCGCAGGTGAATTGGAGGTCAGCGTGGGAGCGCGGGGACTGGTCTCGGGCCTCTATCCCTTCTTGTTGGATGAAGGTGTGGTTTGATGGATTGTCATTTAAGTGACTAGTTGACATGCATGGTCTGGTGCACGTTGCATATGCGTGTGAGTTGTTATGATTGTTCGAGGAATTTCGGACGAAATTCCTTTTAAGAAGGGGAGAATGGGCTAGAGAAAATTCCAATTTTACGAGAAAGAGCAAAATACGTAATTTCGGTAAAAATCTGAAATTTTCTAGATCTCGGATAGCGAAGCGGACTTATTTGGTTGAAATCCTACTCACAAATCTAGCTACCCCAGTCGAATTTAGGTGATTGAGGCGGTCGAATTTAGCCTGGAGAGAACATTCATAACCATTTACATGGCTCTTGAACGAATTACGCAAGTGAAAGATCCTACTACCTCTTGGAGTTGTCGGAACTCCATATGTCCGATATCTGCGTAGCCCTCATGTCGCGTAGAACAACTTTACTTCTTGCTCTGTAGTATCAGCACGTGATCGATCGTGATGGAATCACTCAGAGAGAAGCCATCCTCTCTAAGAAAATGAAATCTCACGCTATTTTATCATTCGAGTCCAGCCCACGCCTTGGTCTTCAAATTTGAGAAGATGACACTATTGCATTTTTTTGTCTTATTATCATTTATTATTTTCCAAAATTCCCTGTGTCCCTTCTCTGCGGTTTTTTGACAACTTGTATTTATCTAGTAAGTCAGTTTTATAAATCTATACTCATGCAACATGTGTCTATGGTACATGTATTAGGTGACTTTGTCGCATCATAATATATCGTTTTCTGTGAGGTGCCGATCTGGTCTCGAAAAGCGTGCAAAAATTCAGGTTGTCAGATTGATGGCGAAATTTGGCGTGTCATTTAGATTTGTGAGGAGGCGATTCAGGGTGAAATCAGTTTAGATCGTCGGGATCTAGAAAATTTCGGATTTTCTGGAAATTATGATTTTGTCATTTTGCAGAAAATTTGTATTTTCTCGGGGTTTCACATTCTCCACGCCCGGCCAAAAATAATTTGCGTCCAGAAATTCGCACTCATAATACGTCTTTATGTAACCTCGCTGACTCGACACACGTGTCGGGTGTGTCGCGACTAAAGTCCTGGTGCCCGACAACCAGATGGCTATCATCATCCGTATTGCTCCAGAATGGCGACCGACATCCGATATGTGTCATAGCCACAGGTTCACCGTTAGCGAGTCAACAGGATCACTTGACTCACGATCTAGACACATGCATTGACTCTGGCTCTACACATCCTAGGGAAGAATCTCTCATATTATGGCTTTTCTAAAGGCCCCGACCTCTTGATCCTATCGCACAAGATGCATTAATGAATGAACATGGTGTCAATTAAACTGTTACTCTAGTCGAAGTGCGCGAGGGTGCACCCTACTCATCAGGTTAGTCGAGCGGCTCGATGCGTTGTACCAGCGGACTACCTGCCTCCTAGGACAATCTCGTACCTCATATGCCGGGTTGGCGGCAGGTGTAGCGGCCGTTCTCACCTTCCCGGCTGACCAGAACTCTCGGCTGAATCTGTAGTCGACTGGAGTGTTTAGCTTTGAGGTCTGGCCTATGTGACCGTCTGCGAAGTACTAGGTGCTTGTGCGACACCCCCTCGGCCCGATCTTGGTCGCCGACCCGTACTAGGGTGTGGTGGAATGAATGCGCCCTCTCTTATCTATGGCTAGCGGGCGCATAAATCCCGAAATCTTGGGATCTCTCTCTCACTTGTCTGCAGGCGATCTCGTCTCATATGTCGGTGTTAGCAATGGTAGCACACCATCTGCCCGCTGATTGGCAAGCTACGATCCGTGCGATACGGATAATTCGTGGCTGCGGAACCACTTGTGGACTAGAAGCCACACGAACCTTCCCGAACTAGAAGAAGAATGACTCTCCTTCCTCTTGACACTAGCACTCGCATCCGGCCTTTTAAGGCATCTAGTCTGTCTCTCTATGGTCAAGGTCATCCGACCATGGAGTCCGTGTCTATGGCGAAGTCCACAATCACTTGCCGAATGAATGACCGGCATGGCTGCGAATCTCTTGACTTTGGCCATGTCATTAGCCACATTAGTCGTTAGCAAAGCGGGCTAGCTCAGTGAATCTAGCCACATAATCCATCACATTCATCATCCCACTTTGCTTAATTTCCCCACTGCAGGAACTCTTGAGCGCCGCATGCGCCATGATATCAGAAAATACTTACCCGTGAGCATGACTCTTGGAGACACGCCCATGTCATTGCCTCTAGGTCTCTAGGAGGTCTTTGCCCAAATTCCACCAGGCCTCTGCCTCTAGGCCGGAGCAGCGATTGGTCTAATCTGGTAGGTAATCGGAGAGTAATCTCATAGCCTCTAACACCTTCTCGACTGCATGAACCAATGGTGCACCGTCGTCGGATCTTCTCCACACTTTGAATGTCGGAGGATGATGTGCCTTTAACCTCTTGAGGTGCCTTGGACCTCCACGACTACTTCTTTACCTTAGCATTGCAATAGCGGCGGCCTTAATACCCCGGCCTCGACAAAGGCTGTGATCAAATGCGGTGGTGCGACCGGTACCTCGTGAACGACCCTTGCGTCCTGCCTCGACCCCAGCCATCTACACATGTCAAATGACAAGTTAATATCTCAATACAGTATATCTAAGGCATAAAAACAAGGCCAGGAACACCATTATCTTATATACTGAGAAAAATATTTCATACCTGATGTCCATGCATTCATAGGAAATCTGAAGAGACAATATATTCCATATTAAATTATTTTTTAACAACAAAATTTTATTTTAGAAATTTCATTTTTTAAGATTTTATTTCATTTGATTTGATTTTTTCTCCTCATTCCATTTCTTGGAAAATCTGGCACAAATATATATATATATATATATATATATATATATATATATATATATATATATATATATATATATATATTTTTTTTTTTTTTTTTTTTTTCATTTTTAAAGTGCCAAAGAATAAATTCTTAAAATTTATTTTATGCATTTTTCATTTAATTAAGATAATTTTATTAAAATTTCTCGAACAACTTATTCCACACTTCGCTAGTGTTCAACATCATTCCTATACTTATTCACCAAGCATTTGAAATCACAATTCATAACAATTCTGTTATCTGCACCCCATTCACATCAATGTCACGCTGTCGCGCAATCCACGTAAAACCACGGTCATGTGATCTGTTGTCATTTAAGTGATTTCTGGAAGTAATCACATACCTATACCCCTAACATCGAGCTTTACCAGGACCTTGTGATGTTCTCACACCTTATGATATGGCCTAAGCCCAAATCCCTCAATCCTAGGTTTCCATTTTACCTAAGCTCTCTTTACACCAGTGAGCTCGAAGATAATGTCGTTGCCTTGGCTCGATACAAGCGTGAAAGCTTGTATCGAGAGGACTAACCTATGGATACCCAGGCCAGGCTCCCTAGGTATTAGTATGCTAAGCTCTATCTCTCTTAGCTATGGCGCAGCCTCATTCCGGGGTGTCCGTTGATAACTCTTGTCGACCTGGGAATAATCGTGGATGTCGGAGTAACGAGCACCACTCATAATCGGGTAGAGCCTCGCTGTGCGAGCCTACTCAGAGTACAAAAACTGTCCTGACAAAGTTTACAATGACCACCGGGGTCCATATGCGGAAGTAAATAATAGCCACTTGAATTTGCATCAATACTCATAAAATAAATATCCCAAATAAATATATCCATGGTTATGAGAATTTTTACATTACTCTCTTAATTCAACATATATTAAAATTATAAAATTCTAATACATGTCATACATAATAATACAAAGCCCTGCAGTCGACTTTCTTAACATTTGCCTCACAGTGAGTGTCGCCTTCCCGTCATCCTGTACTTGAAATGGTGATCCTAAACGGGGTGAGCAAAGCTGAAGTAGAATAATTCACTGCACAGGTTACTGCAACTAAATACACATGCGTGGCAAAACAAACACATTCAAGCAATTACATGAACTACTCGAATGTCTACATGACCAGTCCATGTCAGAGTCCTCATAAACTCCCTCACATATCACTATAAAAACTTGAATCTTGAGTAAAATATCCGAGTTTTTCAAGCAAAACTTGTTGTTATCGAAAACACACTCTGAATTCGATGCAAAGTATCGGACTACCCTCAGTAGAATGTGTTGGAGAACCTTCTAAACAATTCATAGGCTCCTCCAGATGTCTAATTGGACCATCTCCTGACCGCAATTCTCAGAAAAATCATCCATTGAAATTCCTTTCGCAACCATGTTCGTTTTTTCTTTTACTTTTCATGTCATGCACTCACATAATATTCTAGGCTGCTTAGGGTGTATATGGATATAGTGATCTTAGTGGCACATTAAATGCTTAATATATTCACATGCATATATATTAACATAATTGATAACATAAAGCATGTTATGTAAATTCTCAACGATTACACCAAAATTAGCTCACATGGATGGCTAATTATATAAACACAAGCAATTCATTTTGAATCACTCAACACATAAAAATTCACCTGAAAATATTCACGTGTCACTATTGACCATGTGAATGAGGCATTTTCACGGGATTGCCTACGCATTCCGCGGCACGCTGAATAGGAATTTTCAAACCGGACTTTGGCTTTTTGATCTAGAGATTCTGGCTAAAACAAGCCTCGAGAACATTCCTAACCATTTACATTGCTCTTAGACAAGATTAAAGGCAAGTAGGAAAAGATGCTATCACCTCTTGGGACTGTGAACTCCACGAATCGGTGTCCAGCGTATCTCTCATTGCGTGAAACGACTTTACTTCTTGCTCAGTCAATAAACGGTCAGATCGACGAATCTGAGAAATACTCATTCTGCAAAAAATAAATCTCATGCTATTTGTCGTTCGAATCACCTTACTTATACCTTTTGGTCTTCGTTGAGAAAGATGGCCATTTATTCATTTTTGTCTTATTATCATTTATTATTTTCCAAAATTCCCTGTGTCCCTTATAGCGGATTTTTGATGCCAGCGCTATCTGATCATTTTAAATCATCTACTCTGCTCTGTGCAACATGTGTCGTGATGCGTGTAGTAGGTGACTTTTGTCACATCACACATGTAGTTTCTGACGATCTTTCGATTGCCCTCGAAAAGCGTCGCGAAATTAAATGTCTCGAGTCGGCCGAAGTCGGCACGTAGCGGCTAGATTTCGGGCGTTAACGGTGTCACATTTAGTCATCAAGATCTAGAAAAATTTCGAAGTTTTAAAAATTACCATTTACCATTTTTCGAAGGTGGAATTTTCTGGGGTTTCCGCGATTACTAACAAAGCTTGATGAAGGAAGGAAAGGCTTCGAGACTTCATTAGCTAGAAAAATACCTTCGAGACACACATTTCTTTGAAATATTGGAGTGACCTTTATATAAAAGGAGACTTCGACCTTTTGAATGCCCGAACCTTTTGACCCGAGCTCTCTAATTAGAAAGTATTGCTAATATTGAATGTCATTAATTTCATATAACTGAAATTCATAGAATTTTGAACAAAGAATTATTCAGTGAATGTCATTCATTTCATTCACTATATCTAACAATTCCCCACATGAATGAAATTAATGACAAAAGACGAGACAGACTTGGTGATAGAACCAACGGTTGACACCTGCATAGGAGAGGTAGGTGCTACAATTTGAACATTCTCTTGTAAAAATATGTTCACTCTATTAGCTAAACAGAAGACATGATTTCCTTGAATTGTTTGCCATTTGTGTAGACGATGACATATCTCACATAGGAATCTTCCTAACACATTTCAGTTTTCACTTTTATGTCCATTTTGGCCATGGACATGTCTGGTTATGCAAGAATTTAATAGGAATTGTGCCCTATTCAATTCCCTTTGAAGCGGCCCCACATCACTTTTACATAGATGATCTCCTAATTCAAGAGCAACTAATCTCTCTCTTTACATAGAGATTATTAAAAGCATAACTTATCCTTTATTTTTACAAGTATCACTGTTTCATCATAGGAATAGACAAGGAACCTAGACTCTACATTTTAGTTGTCCCTTTTGAACCTAGATCTTAGGATCTCTAGTCAACTAGGTTGGGTGCCACCTTATCAACTTATTCTTTTATGGGCTTTAGTCTCATTCCCTTCGATTACGTTTCAATTAAATCTTTATTTAACCATTTGGTTAGCCGATTCACAATGTTATCCTTAGACGTTACATAGTCCAGAGAGAAAACACAAACTGAGAGTAGTTGACTAATCGTAATGATAGCCATGCAGACTGAACTATAATAAGACTTCTCATTATGTATTACTTAGTGCTCTACCAATAATTACAATGTATGCATATTGGAGGCATAGGCTTTGGTCACTTGGAAACATCATGAAGGATCAGGCCGAGTTAACCTCATGGGCAGGGGACCTCCAGGCACTCAACGGATATATCCTGTTAAAATCCATGGAGCCGAACCCCGCACAGTCTTAACATATCTTTAGAAAATAATGCGGAAACGAAGTGGTAATTTTTTTCTTTTCTTTTCTTTCTTTTTCAAACCCTTAGATTTTTTAGAAAATCGACCAGAGTTTCCTCTGTTTTTCGGACTTTCCCAAATTTACAAAAACCTGCGAAAACATTTAAAAACACTTATAATCTTTCAATTCTCAACTTCCATTTTAGTTTCTCCTAGTCCATAATCAATTATTCAAATATATACACATATACATTTATTTACTTAAATCATCAAAAC
>JAEQBH010004129.1:0-127066 GCA_016808115.1 Tetrastigma voinierianum | reverse complement strand
GACTCACCTTTCGGATAAGTGAACCTTTCTCCCATATATCGTTAGATTCAGGATGCCTAATCCCAGTAGGAACATAGAACCACCAACGAAGCCACCCAACACAATCCCTTATTAACACGGTGAAAATTCATTTTAGATTGCTCGAGATGAGGAGCACTTACCCTTCTGGTCTGAATCTTCCACGGTCTTATCTGATCTGGCGTGGAAGCAGAATTAGAGGAACAATGGAACCTTTGGGGAACGCGTTTGACCACAGGGTTTTACGCTTTGGTGAGAGGGAAATTAGGTTGAGGTTTCTCTTATATGGGAGTTGGGGAGAGGAGATATGAAAGGGTTCAAATTTTTGGGGAGAAAAACCCATGAGTGGCTGGTCGCGCATGGCGATCTGGAACTTGATAATGCGGTACGGTACCAAAAGTGTCTTCTTAGGGTTTGCCTTGGCTGATGCAGGGTACCAATAAGTGGTACGATTACCGGTCACCGCTGCTCGCACCACTTTTTCTTGGTTGGTATTGGTACCAATAAGTGTGGTACCAGTACCACTTTGTTACTGCCACTTTTTTTTCAACCTTGGTACCAGTACCAATTTTTAGTGGTATCGGTACCACTTTCAAAATTTCATTCTACGTTTGGTTTCCTTTGGATCTTTCGCTTCTTTCAACCGTACCCACTCCCGGCGACTTGTGTTCTTTGAGCGGCCAATGCTTCGCTCTCTAAACACCCTTCACGCTTACCTTGGAGTCTTCTGTACTCCTCGTGATCAAGATTCCTAGGGTTTGAACAAAATTGGCAATTCAAGGCTCAAGAGGGGTGCAAAGGGTTGACGCAATATGATTTAGAAGTTTAACAGAGAAATTATGGCCTAAAATCATCTTTCAGCTATGTATGGGTGTTCCTCAGAGAATAAGATGTATGTAGTTGACAAGGAATGCTAAAACAATGCACAAGCTAAAGCATAGCAAGCAAAAATGAGCTTGGGTCAGGAAATCAATTACTTGTGTAGTGTATGAATGAGAGTGATACCAGTCAAGATTGACTGCGGAGATAGAAACAATTGGGGTCAGTAGATTCCCCGAATATGAAAAAAAGTTTTGTGCATACATTGTGTGTATGTGCGGTGAGACTATATGGAGTGCATACATGGAGTCCACTGTGACTACATACATCACGGTCGAGTACCACACCCGAGTCGAAAATCGAAAATTTTGCATGCACTTAATCCCCTAAGAACACTGAGATTAGAAGCCAAATAGCATGCGCCCAAATGGCTCGACTAGTGTATGCCACCGACACGAATAGGCATTGCCTCGATGCCTGAGCGATACACCACGGACTATAAAGAGGGCCAAAAATACGGGGACAAAAGGGTGGGACTCGCCAAATAATTTTTTGTTTTTTGTTTTTTTTTTGTTTTTTTGGTTTTTTGTTTTTTGTTTTTAATAAAGGTAGACTAAATGAATAAAGCGTAAAGAAATGCAAGAAAAGGAAAAGAACAACTATATACAAAAGCGTAGGATAGAGATTACACTGAAGGAATATCCCGGTAGAGCGGATCTACCAGTTCCTCACTACTCTCCTGGCGGTTGAAGTTCTCGAGAAATGGCTTTAGGAACAATATTGACTTTAAAGATTTTCCCATTTTCCGGTTCTGATCTCCCGCGGCCCGTATGGGTAAACCATTGACGATGAAAGGGCGATCCACCTAGAATGGAGTTTACGGAAAATGTGCAAGCGAGAAATTTGTACAACAATATCTTTTCTTTGAGGTCAAAGTCTTCACTTCTGATATTTCTTATCATGGAATAACGAACCTCTTTCTTTGTAGATTATGGCTCTAATTCATGAACAATCAAGCTGATTGCGCCATGAGTCTATTTTTTTTGCGACCGTTCGGCAGGGCTGCTGGCTGTACCACGCACACGACTGTTTCATGGCGGGGCGACGACGCGCATATAAACTAACGATAAGGAGACATGCTAAGAATAGTCTTCAGCGATGCGGTAAGCGAGCGTCGGTTAGTCTAGCGGTAATCGCGCGATTTAGGCGTATTTTTCAAAATATGTTTGATCTACCTATTGGCTAATTAAACTGACCATTGGTTTTGTGGGTGGTAGCGTGGAAACTTTGTAGGTGACTCCATACTTTTCAACAAATTCTCAAAGGGTGGAATTACAAAAATAGAGACCCACATCCTTTAATGGGGCGCTTTGTGAGGCACTCAGCCGAAAAATATGTTCTTTAAAAATTTCAAAACAATGTGATCCGGTAGTTCTCGTTTGGAATGGCCTCCACCCGCTTGAAGCATGTCATTGCCAGATAAAATGTAAGGTACCGTGAGAGGGAAAAGGCCACAGTAAAAGTCTAAACCCCGACAATCGAAGAAGATCTCGATATTTAAAATAGGAGTAAAGAGGCATCATGTTCCTTTTGTGACCCCTCCTGGTGACACCAGAGCACGGGTTGCAAAAATCAAAGCGATCTTTAAAAGAGTGGGCGACAAAAGCGGCACGGGGATTTTTTGTCAGCGTTTTCCTTCGCGGAGAATGCCCTCCATGAAAACCAGTGCGAGAAGGTGAGTACCCCAATTTGATAAGTCATTGGATTTTACCTTCGTCAATTGGTCCGAACAATATTTAAACAAGTATGGGTCATCAAAGTAGTATTTCTTTATGTGCACGAAAATTTCCTCTTTTGTTAGAGAGGTCGTTGTTAAAGGATGAATCTGTCACGTCGTTAGATAGTTGACTATGTCAGCATATCATGGGCGTGGGCAGAGCAAAGATTGCTCATCGGGAAAGTGTCGCCTATCGTAGGCCTTCGAAGTGGTCGTCGGGCGGCGAGGCAATTAGTCGGTACCACATTCTCGACTCGATTCTTATCCTTAATAGTTAATTTAAATTCTTGTGAGTAGGATCCACCCTAGTCAAGCGAGGAGGCTTCAGTATCACTGGCAGAAGCGAGTACTTAGTATTTTGCATGATCCAAGAAAATGGATTTACGGGGAGACCACTGATGTGACTTTGAACTTTCTAGAGCGAAGATGATAGCTAAGAACTCTTTTTCCGTAGTTGTGTAATTGGATTGAGTGGAATCTAAAGTCTTGCTAGCATATTGAATCACCAAGCTTTTTATCTTCCGCTTTGCCCCAAGCATTACATGACATAATCACTAACGTCATGATGCGAAGGGAGTTCCCCCGATTAAGGAGATCGCATGATAGGAGGACAGCATGTTTTGATTTGCTCCAAAGGCTCCCTCGCGAGCACATGACCAGATTGGTGACGTCCTTAGCGAAGCGAAATTACCTGAGGGCGTTTGTAATAGCCAATCTCTTATTAATCTCCTATAAAATCCTGCATTACCTAGAAACGACCATATATCTTAACGCGCCTTAGGGTAGGTAAGTTTGAGATCGACTCAAACTTTTACTTTATCCATCTATTCCTTAATTTCGATACTATGTGTCTGGCAGCGATCAGCATGTCACCATGATGACACTTATCCCAGTCTGACACTAAATTCTTCTCCCAACACACAATCAGAGTACCTACGCAAATTCTCTAAGCATTCCCTCATATGAATCTCAACAGAAATCGTCCATGAAAATCTCAAAATGTGTTCTATCGTATCCTTTGAAAATCCCCATCATGCAGCTGGAAGGTTCTGTGTGACCATAATTGAGCATTTTCTAAAAGCGGAATGTTCGAGGGCGGGTGAAACGTGGTTTTCTCTTGGTGGCTCTAAAGGGCATCTCCAATTTGATTGTATCCACAGAATTTTCGTCACGAAAAACAATATAATTCGTACTTACGAAACTCTCTCGACATTTGATTCCGCAGGTAAAGGAAATGATATTTCCTAGTGCGCGTGAGTTTCCTATAGTCTATGCACCCTCCGACACAGTGGTGACGTGGGAATTGGCTCATTGTGTTCATTTGCTACCCACGGTGACCCGATTTTGCCCACCGGAACTGCTTGGGTTGGGTGACCCGCTACTATACGCAATGGGGCTGGTAACACCTACATCGGCCGGTTTAAGACCTCTTTCTTGACCACTTCATTCGTGATTGGGTTCGAGTTATCGTTGTGGTTGTCACAGGGTTTGACATCCTCTTCAGTGAATCTGTGTTCTGAATCAAGGGTTGATTCCCTTAATATCACAAATTGTCCATCTATGGCGGTTTGTAGGTTCTACGATATCTCCCAAAGTTTATTCTCTTGATCGACTCTAAAGGAGGACATGATTCCCAGGAAAGTTTCTTCTACCCACAGGAATGCGTAATTTGAGATGCGATGGTAAGGGTTTTAACTTAAGTTTAGGTGGTTTCTCTTAGAGTATGACCTGTCCTCGATTGGTGGGAATTTCTGCCGAATGCGGGTGCCCACCCATTTTGCTACGATCTCATTGGCGCTTTCGATTATGAATGAAACTCGATTTCGATGTGGATTACCTCCTCGACCTGACTTGGAAAAACTACTAGACAAGACTTGAGGAGGATCATCGTATGAAACTTATGATCTACATAGTTTTTGCCTGGCCAATTATGTCATGTTACCTCACATACGTCCTCATCATCCTCTATCTCCTTGATAACATTGAAGATATTCAAATCAACAGTCATGTTACCGAAAGATAATGTCATTAGTCCTCCCCTACAGTGTATGATGGCATTGGTAGTGGCGAGAATGGCTACCCGAATCAGCGGGAAGCTGAGGTCCCTTGATTCACCACGGGTTGGTGTCGAAACGACAAAGTCCCACGGGAAAGTAGAGACTTGTCTGCTTGCGCGATATCCTTCACTATCCCTACGGGAATTTTCACCTTCACGGTCGGCTAGGCGGAGGTGATATTAGTCGAGTTCTAACTCTCCCCAGCTTTGGCTACGACATATACCCAGTATGGCGACAAAAGTTAACACTTTCGCTCCCAGATCCCATTAGAGCATGTCACCCAATTTAATTCCTTTACTGTATGGAAATAGTGGGGCTTCCTGGGTCTTTGTATTTTAGGGGACAATTGTTCCGGATCAAGGAGGTGGATTGTTCAGTCATGAATGCATCCTTGTTGACACCTAGTTTTCTTTTTACAGTGCACAAGTCTTTCCAAAAGGAAACTTGGCATATGGCCAGGATTGCTTAATGGCATCCAATAAAGGAATGTTCAACTTAACTTTGTTTGAGCAAGCTCATAGATTCAGTGATTGTTCACTCTCTTGGGGGCTCTCAACCTATGAGGGTATGGAGTAGGAGGGACATGGGAGGCCTTGTCTTTTTCTAGCTCAACATCAACAACATCTGCTCTAAGAACATGAGGCTTGTCAGACACCTCATCATCCCCCAGTGGTTCATTTTGCACATCTTGTATTTGACTTCATGGGCTGAATGGTTTTGTCAATTATTTTCCACTTTGAAGAGTGGTGTGACCTTGTAATGTTTAAGGTGCCATCGCTTGGACTTGAGACTCCACAGCTATTTTTGATCTTGGGGTTTTGATGGTTTTGAGAAGAGAGTTTCCTATTTCTTGTTGAAAATTTCCGTAGAAAGTCGACTTAGTGATTTGAGATCTCTCACATCATTCAAAGGCGGTTCGAAATTCAGTGTTGGTGGATTGTTGAGCCTAGACAAACTGTGTCACAATGTCCTCCAAACTTCTCTTATGTGCTTAGGTTAGTAAAATTTGTGGGGTTTGGATTCCCTTGAGAAGAGGGTCTGAGCCTTGGTTAGGGTTCACGAGTCATGAAGAGGACCTTGATTTGGAGCGGAGGGACGGTTGAAAAGCCTTGGTTTGGAAGTTTTGGCATACCGTTGTTTGGAAAATTGTGTGGGCCTCCCTCATTCCTCAAGCCCAAGAATTAGTGCTTACCTTTGGATTATAAGTTTGAGTATGGAGGTGAAGGGCTTCCTTTGGTAATTAGAGCATTAGCTTGCTGTCTGGATTGCTCCTTGACTTGAGGAAGGTTAGAGGCGGAGTTAATAGTTCGTTGGGTGAGGTCATTTCAAATGATGCATGGCTCCTCCACTCCTGGTGTCCATAGGTACCAGAAGGTACACAGGAGTACAACGATTACCTCGTCACCTTTTTCCAGTTATGGCCTCGACTTCCTAGTTAAGTAACTTCTTTTTCCCTTGCGGTCATCATTCTCTCTCTTAAGTGATGGATTCCTCCCCATGGTGTACTTCCTTTAAGCGGTGTCTAAGGAGGTATTAGTCTCCGGGATTCGAGCATTTTACGCTGTGTATAAAAGTGTTTGCCTCCGTACTTTCTCACTTCGAACTCCCAGCACACATCATTTGGATGATGTATTGTTTGTGTCGAGACGGAGTCCTTGGTGAAATACACCTGAAATTGTCAAACATTCAAACCATGATGAGGAGAGAGCATGGAGGTCATATATCTTTCCCATATAATAGTAAAAGGTTCACCCAGTTTTTCAGAAAAGTTTTGAATTGCTCGCATGAGTGCATTGAGTGCGTGCGGGAGGGAAGGGTATTCAAGTATTCATTTTATGTCTTCCAGTAAAAGTGAATTACTGGGCGCAGCGGAAGTGAAACCGTATTTGGCGCTTTTCCTTGCCGAGGAGGATGGGAGACAAAAACCACATACAAAAATTATATGGAGGGCGATCTGTGAAAGGAAAGCCTTTGCTGAAGAGCATCGAAATTCTCATGAATGATGCTCGGGTTCGAATCGTATGATGACGGGAGCGAATCATCGCGACTGTAAGGAATTTGGTTGACTCTTCAGGTAGCGAATACATGAATTGTTGTGGAAGTTTCTTTGGGTTGGGAATCTCTTGGAGGTTCTTTCCACATTAGGTAAAGGCGGGAGGCAATTTGATTTTCTTGGCATTAACATTTTACCTCTCTTGCGGTTGTGGGTGGTGCGACCTCGCCTCTCGCTTATTGTGGAGAGTTCATGGAGTCTTTGTGGTCCTTTGGGTAACCCTTGAGAATTTGGATTAAAGAAGAGTTCTTTGATTCGGGATGGAGTGTTTCAGAGTGTAGGAGTTCTCTTCAAACAAATGTCTTACTATGGATTTGTGCCAATGTGGAAGTATAATGATTCTTGCAGTGAAGTTGCTGGGTTGCGACGAACCGACATGCACTAATCTTACCCGACTAGACGGATATCCCAGATTATTTATGGCAATTAAGAAAGGTAGAGAAGCGTACCAGATTTTAATGCAGTACAAATTACCACTAACTCTCTGCGGATCGGCTAGATCGCTGCGCTCGGCGACGGCGCGAAAATGTTTCGTCTGTTGGTATCTTTGAAATTATTCCCAGCGTGAACTAATGTCATCGAATTTATACTACGTATTAAGTCGAGGAGTGGTTTCTAGGTGATCGCCAGGGATTGCTATCCGAAGAATGTGCGTTTAAAGAGTAAATAGGGGGGTTGTGATTGATTGATTGAGTAGCGGAATTAACTTAACTATTTTAAGAAAGAAAAGAAAGAACGAAGATGAATGATGGATCCTTAGGTTTGCTCACCACACAAACTAAGGTAATACACACCTCTTACACACAATCTCATCTAAGAACCGTTGATGAATGGTCTTAGTGGAAGATACCAACGGTAAGCTTTTTATAAAATGAAAACGATTGAGCGATAACAAACACTTGTTCAGCTGATTTGCTTGGACTCTTAGTATGCATTTGCGATCAAGCACAACGTGTGCGAGTCTCTCATTCACACGTTGTCAAGAAGATGCCAAACTAAGGTTTTATAAGATTTTGCAAGTGTTTAGCATCGTCTGATCAGTTTGAAACCGCAAGAGGAATTGAAGTATTACCTTGAAGGAGTGGGGGTTTTTTAGATTCAGAACCCTATCTCATGGAGGTTTAGAACTCCATTGGGCGAGAGTCATTCATGATTAATAGAACACTAATCGTAAATGTGACTTGAAATAACACTTGATTCTGAGGTTGGGATATAAAGAACCACGAGAATCCTTAAAAGAATACGAGTTGTAGAAACCCGACTAAAAGATTACAGTGATTAAAAACTCGAGAATCGAGAAGAAAACTAAGTACTCTACTCTATAAACCTAGCAAATTGAAAACACTCCAGTTTCAAAACTAAACCACAGAATCAATTGTCCTTAACTGCCCTAAAGTGGGCTTAAATACAATTCTCATTAGTGATCTCGAAGTGGTGGTAGGAAGACGAGCGTGCCCTTGCACGAATTGAAGTGCAACTCGGGGGTCATGGAGATCACATGTTGAATGTAGATACCGGGTAAAGTGTGATGGGAACGAGGTCTGCTAGTACTCCACACCGGCCTTAGGGATGCAGATACACTTATGTTGGTGTGAGATATAATTGCTTCCTTGCATGTGGGTATCGGTGTTTTGGGTGAGTCGTGAGTCGCAGGTACCGTGCCTCTGCGGCTAACTCCTCTTCATTTTGTGCTTGCAGGGGTCTCTCGACAGTGGTACATGTCCGACAACGATGATCTACATTTGTTCTGGACCAGCTAAAAAATGTGCACGGGACTCGAAAAACACTGCGTAAAAATCTTCAGAAACGGTCAAAAGCACCTATTCACACGAAATGAGAGCAAAACATGGTGAGGGGATTAAAACCTTTATGCAAATGTGCACTTTGTATCAACTGTTTTTATAGATTTATATTCCAATTCAAGAGGTAGGTGACAAGGTTTACCAAAAACAAGTATGTATGGGGACATTCCAATGGGAGTTTTATATGCAATCCTGTAGGCCCACAATGCATCATCAAGCTTTAAAGACCGATCTCTTATGTTGGAACTCACAGTCTTTTCAAGAATTTTCTTTATCTCCCTATTGGAAATTTCAGCTTACCCATTTGTTTGAGGATGATAAGCCAAAATCATTATATGTTTTATTTCACTTTCATTTATGAGCTTCACCGACACCTTGTTTACAAAAATGGCTCCCTCCGTGTCGCTCAATAATAGTCTTTGGGTGTCCTAAATCTGCTCGAGGTATTTCTTTGTAGAATCCTGACGTATTAGCGTCATTCTTGGAATGATGTTAACTTCCACCCATTTGGATACATAATCACAGCTAGGAGTATGTATATATTATTTCCCGAAAGAAGATGGAAAAAGGCCCCATGATCACATTTCCATACCTTCAGAGAATAGTGCACCACTAGGATACCATGTAGGGGCATTTCATGCCTTTGCTGATATTCCCTATCACTTTTGGCAGCGATCACAAGGATTTCACCCATTCAAAACAATCTTTGAAAGGAGTAGGCCAATAAAAACCTGATTGGAGAATTTTGTGGGTTGTGTTGTCTCCTGCAAAGTGTCCTCCATAGGGTGATGCATGACATTCTTGTGAAAATTTTCCACGCGAGGTGCTTTGCATTTGCACTTCACGAAAGATCATGTCATTTCCTCTTTTGAATAATAATGGGTCATCAGGATGCAAACCTATTTGTCGGTTCTTAGCTTCTTCCTCTGTTGGTAGTGAATTACATTGGCATCGCTCCTGAGAAGCTAGAAAGTTCACAATATCAGCATACCAAGGTAATTGGAATGACAATTGAAATAACTGCTCATCTGGAAAATTTTCTGCTACTTCATTTTCTTCTTTTTTCACAGTAGTCTTTTCAACTCTTAACAAGTGATCAGCTATCACATTGTCACAACATTTCTTATCCTTGATCTCGGTCGAATTCTACGTAATGCTTGATACCCATCGATCAATCTTGGCTTAGCTTCTTTCTTGGCCATCAAATATTTGATTGTAGCATGATCAGTATGGATGATGACATGGGACCCCAATATATATGGCCTGAACTTTTCACATGCAAATACCATAGCTAGCATCTCCTTTTCAATAGTTGAGTAATTCTCTTGAGCTTCATTGAAGGTTTTTTTGGGGAATATATGGCCACTAAACATTTTTCGACTTTATGTCCCGATACAGCTCCATTCTTGTAGTCAACGGCATCGCACCATTTCAAATTCTTTGTTCTAGTCTTAGTTTAGGCATGATAGGAGCTTCAACTAATCTGGATTTGATCTCCTCGAATGAATGTGTGAGGACTCATGAAAATTAAACTTGAAAAATTTCACTTTATGGAGTAAATGCAATGGTCTTGCTATTTTGAAGTCTACAATAAATCTTACATAAAAACTAATGTCCCAAGAAACTTCTTATTCCCTTCTTGTTGTTGGTGGTAGAAGAGTCTTTTATAATGGAAACCTTTGCGAAGTGCACTTCGATACTGCTGCGAGAATTCTATGCCAATCCTGATACCTTTTTGTCACCGTGAAATAGCATTTTCCCGATTCAAAGCTAAGGTTCTTGTCACGCGCGGCGAAATGTGTCCCCAAATTTGGGCAATGTTCAAAGTGGATCCATAAAGCTGTGAAGTCATCCGCGAATATCTTCACCAACCTCCTCTGCTAGAGATTTGAAAACATTGACATCATACATCTTTGGAAAGTAGCGGGGAGCATTGCATAACCCGAAAATGACATTCTTAAAGAAAAAAGTACCATAAGGGCATGTGAAGAAGTAGTTTTCTCCTAGTCCTCGGGTGCAATAAGAAATTTGGTTATATCACGAGAATATCCATCGAGAAAGCAGTGAGGATGTCACCTTTAACTACGTCGACATCGTCGATGAAAGCGAGGAAAATGATCTTTCACAGTTTGCATTATTCGATTTTAATCTATGCACCCTCCATCTGTCACGAGTTCTTGGCAAGGAATCAGTTCATTCCTTTCATTTTATGATCCACGAGTGAATCCACAGCTGCTTAGAGAACCACGTAGGCTAAAGACATTTCCAGCCCCCGAGAACATGCGATATTGCATAAATAAATCCTGCATTTAGCCATTTTAATACTTCTTTTCTTACAACATCTTTCATAACAGGGTTCAGCCTCTTTTGGTGTTCAACTGATGTTTTTGCATCATCATTCAGTAGGATTTTGTGCATGCAAATAGGGCCCGATACCACTAGATCTTAACGATTAACGACGTCTAACGCTTCTTGTATTCCGTAGATCTGCAGCAGCCTTTGTTCTTCATTCTCAGTCAATTCAGCTGATATGATTATTGGTTTCCCTTGTTCTGGTTCTAAAAAAGCATATTTCGGATAATTTGGACAGTTCTTTAAAAAATAACCCATACGCACTAGTCTCTTGTTTAGTAACTTTCTATGCTTTCTTAGGCAGATTTTCTTGGTATTTTTATTCAAACTCAAAAGACTATTTCCACTATTTAGCAAGCTACGGAATGCGATGGTTCATAATCAACACTCTCCAATATGCTGGAAATTCATCTCATTTTCACATTGATAGAATGCTAAAGGTTAATAAGAGATCAAGAAGAGTGAAACTAATGAGATCTTGGTATGCATAACATTACAATTTTTAACATCGACATCGGATTGTGTCAAGCTTTGTCGAGGTTGGAAGTCTGCTTGCTTCATTTCCACCCTCAGTCGACTCACCCTTTTGCATCAATCAAGGCAACTCCAGTTTCTAAGAAGGGTCTTCCTAACAGCAAGAGGATTTGGTTGTCTTAACTCCCGTTTTCACCCGCAAGTCCGGGAAGATAAATTTCCTCGTTGACCTAGAACATCTTGAGAACACCTTACGGTTGAGCCATGGATCTATCAGCCATCTGTAGTATAGTTGTTGTTGGGGTGAGTTCCCCCAAACTCAATCTCTGTACCACTGATAAGGGCATTAAGTTGATGTTGGCTCTTAGGTCGTAGGCCTTCTTAAACTCATATTTCCCTATTGAGCGAGGGGAATGGTGAGCGCCTCGGTCCTTAAACGATGTTTCTTTGGTAAACTTCTGCGAATAAGCGCGCAAGTGGCGGTTAAGTTCACCTTCCCCCGACAATCTTAACTCTTACTCAGTATCTCCTTGAGGAAATTTTGCGTAATTTGGCGTTTGATTGATTTGCCTCTGCAAAGGGAATATTTATTTCTATTTTCTTGAAAACTTCTAAGAATTTAGAAAATTGTTCTTCCTTCTTTGCTTTTTGAATCCTCTGTGGAAATGGGACTGCAAGGGTGTAAGCTTTAACCTTCTCTTTCTGTTTCTACTCACTGCTTTTCTCAGGCTACTCAGTTTGTACCTGCTTTTCTGTTTCTGCAGTCCTCTCTTTCTTGCTCCTTCCATTATCTTCTCCAGTTGCCTTCTATTCTTTTTTATCAGTCTTCTCTTTCTCTTCTGCTCTGCTGTTACTTATTTCTTTTCCACTCCTTAGCTGGACTGCCATATAGTTCTTTAGATTTTTAATAGAGTTTTACTAGGGAATGCATTCTTGTTTTGGTTACGAGTGAGGCCGAGTTACTTGACTGTGTTTCCAAGTTTTTAGAAACGTTTGGTGTTTGATTGAAACATTTGTGAGTTGGATTTAGAGCTTCAACTCGACAAATTTCACTATTCACATGGTATAAAGTAGCTTTTGTTGTCTAGGCTAACGACGTATGATCCTCAAATGATTGGGTCCTCTTCTAACCTTGATATTCATTTCTTTGATCTCCTTCCTACTGCTGCTGCTGGAACCTTGGTGGATGATACCCTTGCTGGAAGTGCCTTTGTTTTTTGACGCGCCTTGATGCTCCTCCACCATATGAGAAGTTCTCATGGTTCCTCGATGTTAGTTGTAATGTGTGGGCTAGTTAACATTTAGCCCAAATAGTAAGCTTCTCTGTTCATTCGAATTGGCCTCCTGGCGCATAAAGGATCACATTGGCCCGATCCCTCGGCTGTCTTTTGATTCCACCTCTCTTTACTGCTCCAATCTCATGGGCAGAATCCAGATTTTTATCCTGTTTATCCATCATGTGCATAATAGCATCTAACTTTGCTTCCATGGCAATCATCTTGTTAAGCTTAATGACTCCACTCCCTTTTGCCTTGCTGTAGCTCCTTGTAAATTCAGATGGAGCTTTCATGTTTATTTAGCTAGATGCGCTATCAAATCACCTTACCTCTGCTTTTTCCTCTTAGATACTTTACGACTTGAAGCATCTATGATACCCTTAAGTATCATTCGAGTGATAAACCAAATATCCATTTGTGTCTTCGAATCATGCAGTACATAGGACATCTCTTTAGCGTTTTCATGCCTTTCCCATACTTGATACTCCTGGCTTTCATCCTCCCCTTGTTGGGGCACTTGTGGTCGCCCCTTCTTCTTTCGGGTTATGAGGGTTGGAAAAATGCGCCTAGGAATGCTTCGCTGACTCTTCCCATGTGATGGCAGATCCATATGGTAATGATTCATACCATGTGAAAAGGGGAAGAGGTGTAGCTTTATCACTTCTGATCTCACACCATTCAGCTTAACTGTGTTTTCCATCCTAAAGAATCTTACAAGGTGTTCATTAGGATCTTCAGTGGGATGGCTAGTAAACTGGTTTTGCTGAACCTATTGATAAATGGTTTTTAGCTCAGAAGTTTTGGTCTGTGAGTTGTCATTTGCTGGTATTACCTTGGATGACGGGCCTCCGGAAATCCTCCATTGTATCTTGAATTGGAAGTACTTTATTTGCTTCATTTCTTGTTTAAGCTAATACGATCAATTCTTTCGTTTCCATGGTTTCTTTTACGCTCTGCTTACTTTCCTTAACTTCTTGAGTAAATTCTTTCCAGTCGGAGTCTCAGGAAGCGAGATATGATTTGGCCTTTTGTGTGTCAGCCCCACGAAATGGGAGACATATTGAGATTAATTGGAAACGGTGGTATCACAAATCATATATCCTTCTGAAGTTACTCTACAAGATCAAGTAGCTTTATCGACCAACGCTATCAGCATTTTGTGCATTTCTTTTTATAAAATAAAGAAAAATGTCAATTAGTATTTCACTCTTTTTATTAGGAATATTGATTTATTCAAACCCTTTCAGTGCAGACAGCGCCATAAAACTTGAGATTGCGTGAGAGTATAGACTAAACCGCTCAATTTAACACCTATCTGAGGCCTTACAATTCTCACGCATCTATGTCGAGTTGAATAGAGGTTGTTTGATGTGGACAAAACTGATTTTATGTTCTAGAATTAATAATGGGGTTTTGATACATGACATTGCAAGTGCGCGGTGCCATTCAAGTAGTAAAAATTTGGTGTAAGTCAAAATATCATTCCCACACAGTTGACTTGGATTCTCAGTCGGCTACTGACTACTCGAGATCCGTACTATACGGACCTCGATGATAAGATTTATCAGCCCAAATTAAGGATAAACTGTCTTAAAGAGGACATCACCTTTAGGATGATAAATAACCTCCTTAAAAATTAATATTAATTAGAATGAATTGGTGAATCAATTCTACGTAAAGGACACTAATAAGAAAATGCATGAAATAGTCAATTTGCGTATATCCCATTGGCTTCTATCTAAATTTGGGTAGGGATTTGTAATGCCTACTAATGCAACTTGGATTTCTCCTTTATTTCATAAATTAGAAGACACTTGTTTTCTCTCGAAAACTGGAAGAGTCTAACCAGCTGCGTATTTTGCCCCTCTTTACAGATGGGTATTTTCTTTCTCGATACTTTATACCCATTTCTTGAGGCTGCAGTTTCTTACTTCCCAGTAAGGGAGTATGTGAATTTCCACAACTTTGATTGGTGGCTATTGCCAAATCTAATGAATATTTCTCTTCCCTTGATTAGATCACAGCTAACACAGGGTCAAGAAGAGTTTTCCAACAGATTAAGGTGAAATCTTTGATTATTTAAGGCGATAAATATTCCCTCCGACATCAGTGTGGGTGAAGTGGTGTATCTAAGTGAACTCATGGGAAGCTCAGTGAATTCTTTCAATAATGGTCTAACATACCCACAATTAGAATGCTCCTAACTCTCAGGAATCGCCATCTACTGTGTGTCCTCGAAGGGCCTCAGGAAATGTGAAGCGAGATACAATCTTTGGGTGGTATTAAAAATACATTAGGAAAAATTACATAAGAAAAAAACACATCAATCAAATAAGTCTCTAAAATTCAGTACTTCCTTGGTATGCGGGAAAAGACGTAACTAACAATAAATTCAAACTAGTGGAAGCTGCGCTTTTGAAAATTGCATTACAATCTATAATGGAGCATTGATAAATTACACCCACTATAGTTGCAATAGGCGAGGAAGAAATTTCGAGAAATAGTCTAGATTTCTACCATTTAAACTCGGCCCGATAAGGTGAAATATTACTTCCTGACTTGACATTGTTCCACGTGGATCATTTGGTTCGGATCAAGAAATAAAAAGAAAAAGAAAAGAAAAATCTATTTATAAAATATCTGATTGATTTTCTTCTTTGGATTACAGGTTCCCGAAGAAAAGCTAAACTTTTACTAAAGTAATACCTTCATTTTATAACTTTCGAAATTAGGCGCAGTTCAAGGCTCAGTGGATTTCTAAAATCAATATTGACTCATTGTTTTTAGTGGGCTTAAAGCTTTATTGCGACGTAAAATTACAGTCTGGTTTTTGTCGATTATGCTTAAGTGGCCAGTAGGAAGCGGTTCTGACATGCTCTCTTGTTCTTGCAATTGTTGAGCTATGACGATGTTTTAAGTATGTGCTGACCTGTTTCTTCGATTCTGGTCAGTTGGATTGTCGCGACATAGTTTGTCATGACATGTTAGTTATCGATGGTAGAGAATTACAGTTTGCGACCTCATTTTTGCTTTTAGGTGAATTAGTAGCGACCTTAATTTGATGTCAGCCTACGCTCTCTGCCTTTCTCGCATTTAAATTCGCGACCTCGATTCGATGTCGTGACCTTTTTTCTATTGCGATGTCATTCAGTTGTCTTGAGCCTTCAAGTAGGTTATGACTCAAAACTGCTGGTCCGCTTGTTTTCTTGTCGCGACGTGGAATTTAGGTCACGACCAATGTACTCTGTTGATAACTGCCGAATTCTTGTCGCGATCTCAAGGATGTCGGCAGCGGATTGTTACGATTATATTTGAACCTTAGTCACCGACTCCCTTTCTCGTATTCTGACTTAAAATTGTTTGTCTTTTCATTGTCTTGTCACGACATGAGATTTAGGTCGCGACCTAATCGATAACTGCTACTGCTTCGAAATCTATCCGACCTTAAGCGTGTCGCGACATGATTAATACCCGTCGGTCGCCAACCTCCGCTTCCGCGAATCCGCAAACATTTTTAATTATGCAGCTCGGTATTTGGTATTTGTCGCGACATGAATTCCTGGTCGCGACCTAGATTGGTGTCTCCAACTTATATCTTTGTTGCAACCTGAAATTACCTAGCAGAGACATTGCAAGTCCATTCAGCATTACTTTCTTGTCGCGACATTATTTCTCTGTTTCGACCAACAATATCTTCTTTTCTTGTCGCGACCTCAAAATGGTGTTGTGACATTATCTTCTTTGAAGTCCCTCTTGTCTTGGTCTCAGCAAGTGCTCTTCTGTCGCAACAACTTTTGTTTGACTCGCCATCACTTCTAGTCGTGACCTGCATTCTCTGTCGTGACTTCCAAACTGATGTGTTACTCCATCACTTGTCGCGACCTTAAAAATCTATTGTAACCCGGACTTGTTATATGATTATCGTGACCTCGAGGAATGGTGTGTGACATGAAATCCTTCCTTGAAGCCCTTAACACGTCTTATGACTTCTTCTTCAGCGACAACTTTTCGTCGACCTTAGTATGACCCGATGCGACTTGATTCTACACTAATCACGCGACCTCAGCCCGGCGCTTTGAAGCGTTTTCAGCCGATCTTTCTTTGGAATTTTCATTTACGCGATAATTTACGAAAAATAGAATTTGGTAAATAGTATATATTCTGCAAAACAAGCGATTCTACGTTGTAAAACGATAAGAAGAAAAATGGACTAGGAGTTCAATGAGTTTTTACTCATCCAACGGGTTTCGGGAATAAAATTGTTCCGCACTTTTTGATGAATTCTACGGTAATAATGGGATTAAATTTGGCTATACTTCTTTCATGAAAGTTGTTATCTAATACAGTTTTAAAGAATTTTAATTACACTAATTGAATCAACAAAACTTCGAGTTATGATTCGAGCAATCGAAATTACTCGATTCGAGGACTATTCGAATGCTTTAACTTCATGGTCGTTTAGGCAGTAGGTGTTCGGAATCGACAAAATATATAACCTGAGTTCTCTTTATTGACGTGGCAAAGCTCTTTGGTATAGTGGCTCTAGGGTCGAACACGAGGATGGGTTTTCTTCGTGCAGATGATTTGAGTGAAGGCCCGAAATGGTGCTTGAATTTAATTTGGTTTGAGGGTTTGATGAAGCAAGGGGATTTTAGCAGTAGAAAAAGCAGTGAGGGTTGGTTGTGTGTGATTGAGAGGGAAATTAAAATGGAAGGAAAATGCCAGAAAAGAACTCTTTGAAGTCTCAGGCCACTTGGTTAGGGTTTTTAGGCGTAACCGACATGTGCTCGGGTCTTTTTCCTCGTGTTGGGGAGCATGACATATAGTCATTTCCCAGAGGCAGATGCTGTCGACTTTAAAACCTAGACCATAGAGTTTTCCTCTTAAAATGGCATTTGATTAGGCATAAATGTCCACCTTAGTAGAAAACATATCTCTCAAAAACCTACCCTACGATAACTAATGGGAGACGACTAAGCTGGGCGTCGGTGGATCTAGTGAGTATCAGACAAAAAAGCTTTGCAATACATATTGGGGAGAGCATGCCTGAGTTTTGCTGGGTGAAGCGAGGAGCGTGGCAGTAGTGAAATGCTCATATGAAAAGCGAGAACAATTAGTTTACCTTAAAGCGGCACAGTGGCCTTCCTTCAAGGATGGAGGAGGTTTAGAGACATCCTTTGATTTGTCATCATCGAAGGGTGTTTGGCAGTAGAAAATGGAAAAAATAAAAGAAAGTGAAAGCGGAGAGGAGAGGAGAAAGCGGAAGAATTTGAAAGCTTCTCCGGAATCACTTTATTGATTGATAAGTGATTAGTGATACGGGGCTTGGCGGGAAGCATATGCTTCCAGGCGAAAGAAATTACAAGCAGCAAACCAAAGCAAAGCTATTACAAAGGGTTAATATAGGAAGAAACAAAAAGGTACGAAAAGCAAAAATATGGGGCGTCAAGCGAGAGCAGGCGCGAGGAAGGAACGGGGCGGGGATGAACGATTAGCACCATTTGGATGAAACGATCTTTGAGAACCAAATTTGTGATGCTCCATTTTTTCTTCACTTTGCTCTTAACTCGCAGGGATTTGATCGCAGCGATAGGTTTGACTCGAATTCTTAGGTGCTTGGGTCCGACTCGACAATTTGGCATAATTAGCTTCATAGCGCAAATTTGCCATAAAATCGCGATCGATGGGTGCGTAGGGACCTTAATGTGAAAATCGGAGTAATTAGAATGATTAGTACCGCAGCACTCAAAACGCATAATAAATAGGGACAAAATAGCACTTTTTGGGCACTAATCACTTCAAACTCAATTTTCATGGTCTTAAGGATAGGAATTCCGATAGGTCTCTTATAGGAATGTAGCCATAGATTCAGATTTTCCTTACAAACTAGAATCATTCAGTTTTGAGATTGGTGGGTCAAGTTATGGCCAAAACAAGAGCATAAGGTATGGGGAAAATTTGACAACATCTCCCAATAAAACCCTACTTTCCTTTTTCACACAAATTGTTCCTCATTAGAGGTCACAAGCAAAACAACAACACAACCAACAAAAAAAAAAAAAAAACAAAGGGGAGAGTTAAGATATTTTTCCTAACATAAGCGTAACAAGAACGAAGGTTGAAGAATTTCCTAACCTTGATTTCTTGAACACTTGACTAACCTTCCTTTACTTCACTTCTTCCTTTCCTTCTCTTTTACTTGATTCAAATTGGAACTCCAAGATGGAAATACAACCCCGAATGGATTCTTCTCTCCCCAGCTTCGTGTACCGCCTGGCTCCTGATCAAAGCTAACAAAATGAGATATTTCCCTTCTAGAGACACACTCATCTTTTGACTCATATTTTTGGCCCTTGCATTTTAGTCCTTCATCTATACTCCATTTGCAAGTCAACTTATCCAAATTCTATCTTAACTCTGATCTTGCATCTTATGTCCTTTGAGGTCATAATTTGACATTTTACCAATTTTCCCTTTGAACTTCATTTCAAATCCGAATTATGTCCTTTTTCATTTTAGCACTTAAATTTCCGAAAAATACGAATTTGCTTTTATTATACCTAAACATATCCTTAAAACTATTAGGGTATAATTTGGGGTGTTATTTAACTTTCTGTACTCTGCCTCATCACGGTCGATGGAGGTACATTTTGACCCTCATCTGCTACTTAACACGAGGATTTTTAGAACTCCCAAATCACAGTGAATGATTTACTATTAGATGGTTTGTGCTTCCACATTGGAAACAGCATAGATTACTAGTCTGCAGTGCCGTGTTCATTTGTGATAGTCTGAGCATTGAGGTCAGCACCCTCTTGTCCGTCGAAGTACCCTAGGAACCCAGATGTCATTGTACAGGTCCTTGCCATCTACCTACAGTATGACTATGTCTTGATTAAACTTGAGACTCTCTTGTTCTTTTACCTGAGGAGGAACCACCTCTGCGGGCTTTCTCTCTATTTTCTTTCGGAGCTCATCATTTCGGGTTCTTAATTTTTCATAGTCTTGCACCGATGATAGGAGTTTCCATACTGATGATGTAACAGGCTGTGAGTGCCTTTTTATAGATTCTTTTAAGGCCATCCTCAGGCGTATACATCGGAGGTTTCCCGGTAAGGCTGGTTTGGTGCATACTTCGCGACGGTAAGCTCTTTCTCGTACTCAGCCACTATCAGTTCCGCTTGTATCATATTTAAGGAGATTGCTTCCCTTGAATTATACTCATCGATGACATACTTTGTTTGAAATTCTTAAGGCCAAGTCCCATGAAATTGGGTCTGAGTAGTGGTTTCTTAGAACTAGCTTCCACCAATCATAAGGCGCACCTTGCGTGATGAGGCGCACATTTAGTCATTTTATCGGGGGACATTTCAACCGTCACAGAGCCATTTCCAATTTCTGGGCGAGCTTAGCTTTGTCGGACTCTTCCAAACTTGTGCCATAGATTCTTCTACTCCGTAACTTGCGATCGATCGGGCTTTGGGTGTGAGTCGATCCATTATGCCATATCCTAGAAATTTTTATTTGGCAACGGTTGACACGTGTTCACTTCTAGTAGAGCTAGACGAGACGAGGCGATGGATCGAGTCCGTAGGATTATTGATGCTTTCAACTTCTTTCCTCCATAGCTTCTTGGGATTGGTCAATCCTAGTCGATATGCAAAGCAAAGGACATGTTAGGCCAACACAATACTATGCGGTACATTTTTAACTTTAATAGTTTTAATGCAAACCTAGGCTTTGAGAAGTACACTATTCTGATGCCCGCCTGATGAAGTGGTAGGTGAGGGACCTGCAGGGTGAACTTCTTAACCTGATTTTATAACATTTGTGGGCCCATTTCAACCATAAATTCATAATGACACTTAAACTTATATAAGACTACCACCGTGGTGGTGTTTAAAATTATTTGATCATACATTTGAGTCCCTGTCTTCTTGTATTTACACAAGTTACCTTGTCTTTCAAATCTTGTTTATATTTTTACAAGAAAAACTAGTGAGGATCTACATCGAAGGACTCTGTGTTTGTGTTAGCCTTTGACGGAATGCGGGATGTCTCTGACGACCTCTGTAGTACCTACACAGATGAAACACCCGTGTTTAGCATATAGCTTAGTAGGAAAACAAAAAACATATATGACCACTTGCGAGTGAGTCTCGATTCACAGGTATACATTTAAGATAATTAACATATTAAGTGTACATATCTCGGTAAAAGTACATAATAAATTTATGAATGGTGTTTTCGTAGGTACACTATAGAACATATTGAGATATGCGCCAGCATTAGAGCTGATTTCATTGCTAGTTTGGTATTCATGTTCTTCATCGCATATAATATTTCACCATGGTAGTAACAATGAATGAGAGGGGCGCAACACAATAGGTACCCCAGTCTTTATGCGATCTTGAAACAGTATTCGAGCATTGAGCAGGGCGTGTGTGAACCTGAGTCTGCGGTAGGGTCGCGACTTCGGCTATTGGAAAAAAGTAGTTGATTTTTCGAGCTTTGAAAATCCGTCACGGTGAGGAGCAGTTTTTTTTTGGAGTCGCCACTTACTTTTTATTTTTGTTTATTAAGGGGAAAATCAAGTAAGAACAAAAACCCCAGCCAAGCTCCCGATATGGAAAAGCGATATGCGAAAAACTAGATTCTAGGTCCGAGGATCAGGTTACCTATTGGGAAGGTACCTCGTATGGTAACACCCCTCTGAGCCGGAACTCGGTCTCTACTAATGAATTAGTTATGTGGGAGCATATGGGTTATAGATTAATCAATCACTCGAGCTAAACGGATGGCCGAATCTCATACCCTGGCCTACTCGGTATCTAACATCGTAAACACTTATTTAAAAAAAACAATGGGTGCGTACTGTGGTCCCTTTTTGGCAATGACTGCGTAAGAGGTCGATCATGACTCCAAATGCACCACGAATATCAAAGTCAACGAAACACTATGTACGCGTATAAATGCAAATACCACTTGTGGCTTATGCGTGGTCCCTAGCCGTGCGGCTGCGAGGATATGATTGATTGACATAAACACAAACCTGCAGCATACATCCCACTTGATCAAGTAACCAAGTTAGGTGTTCGAAATGGAAGTGAATGGAAAATGAGGGGATTCATATGTTTGTTTCTTTCCGCTCTCCCCCGAATGGCTTGATTCACTTCTGTCATAATAGCAATTCACAATCAAACTCACCTAACCCCGAGTGTCCTAACTCAGAAGGAGCTGGCTCCTACAATTAAAAGTTTATTTCGACTTTAGACAAATATGTGTGAATGCATTAGTAAACGGGCTTGAGCCTCGGGGATTCGGGCTTGAAAGTGCTAAGAAATAGGGGGCTGCCCGCCGCTATCTTTGCAAACAGTTGAGCAGATTCTCAACCGGTCCAACCAGTTGTCAACCGGTCCAACCGGTTGAGAAAAATTCTCAAATTTCAACAAAATATTCTTTAATGAATAAGGAATCTAAAAAAACAAAAGATGCATGATTCTAAGACCAGATGAGTGAGAACCAACTAAAACCAGCTAAGATGCCTTAAGCGCTATCACCCGAAAAAACCTAACGAGCTAGGCAGTCTGGTTCCCCGGCCGTCTGAGCCGATTGAGAAAAAAAATCTCAAATTTTTTTCAAAGCATTCCTCTGGAGTAGGAACCCAAAAAACTGGCGGGTAATATGGTCCCGACTTCGGTTGGTGAGAAGCGAATCCAAACAAGGAAAAGTGCCCTAGTGTTCTGAAATGGAACCTGACAGAACCAGGCAGTGGGATTCCTAAGCTAAATTGACAGGTTGACAACGATTCTAAAAACTTCTCATAACATTTGCATAAACTGGAATCAAAGTCGCGATTATGCAGTTCCAGCTCTAATGATTGAGGCCCGGCCCAGCTCAATGCTAATACCTAATAACTATTTGTTCCTAAAAACATAACCTAATGAATCGGATGATCTGGTTTCCCAACCGGTTGATCCGGTTTAGAAAAGTTCTCAAAAATTTTCAGAACATTCCTTACAGAGTAAGGAATTCAAAAAAACAAACGTTGTACAATTAGGCTCGAATAGTGAGGCTGACCAAAACAATTCCTAGTGCCTAAAACTAGAACGCGAGCATGAAAGGCAAGGCAGTGAAAAAGAAATGGGAGAAGAACACAACGTTCATACCTATAGGATTCATGGCTACTCCCCCTTTGTCTTCCTTCTTTTCTACCTCCAAAACCTGGTATCCACTGCCTTAAAACTTCGAAATCCTTGAAATGAGAGAGACTACTCCCTTTGGGATACGGAGAATGTCCTCTCCTTTTCTTTCATATTTTTCTCCTCCTCCCACTTTTTTTTTCTCTCCTCTCTCCCCTTCCTCTTCACATTTTTTTGCTTGTCCTTCTCCTTCATAAAAATCTGAGCCTAGTCCATTTTGCACACCTTCAGTCTTGGGAACTCCCTCAATCAATCTCGGACTTCCCCAACTCTATAAACACTTCTCTATTCACGAGGTCAAAAGCTAGCCACATTTATCCTTTGTAACACGAAATCCAAATGGACTTAAGGTGGGTTGCAAGCAATAACCAAAAATGTTTGTCTGGTCTGACTGTGCCTAGGTGATCTAGAGCTTATGGAGCTGAACAGTAGCATTTGGGCTCAAAATCACCGAATCGATCTCCATACAAAGGCATTTATCACAATGATGTTGAATCGATTCCCAATAGGTCCAGTCGACTGAGAAAAAATTTGAAAATTTGACAGAATGTTCCTTGAAGAGTAAGGAATCCAAAAACAGAAATAGTGCATGATTTTGAGTCTGGATGAGGGAGATATGACCAAAACAATCTCGGGTGCTCCGAATTTGAACCTGCTCGAATAATGAACTCATGAAATGGTTGAATGGCTAGCCAGGTTCAAACCAGTCGAACTAGTTGATAAAAAAATTTGCAGCTTTTTCAGAATTCTTGATAGTGGGGAATCTAACGAAAAGAAACAATGCATGATTTAGAGTTCGGATGAAGGGAGATATGATCGAAACAAGCCCGAGTGCTCGGGTCGACATACTCGATAAACTCAGATTGAGTTAAAACCTCGATTGCTTGCTTCCCTTGTACGGCCTTGTCTTGGCAAAGAAGCGCATGACGCCAAAGTGAACTACATACGCACTCGATGGACCGCATGAGCCGCGAGGCTCGGAGGCTGCAGCTTTGAGGAACACAATAGTCTTTATGAGAAACGATGGGTGAGTGGGTGAGTGTGGCCTTCATAGGATAAATACAGTGTTGAGGGGAAAAGTGAGGGTCTACAAATATGCTCCTCTTTGAGTAGTGAATGGCGAAATTGAATCGTGGGTGCGTCTGAGTGATGCGAGAGTGAAATGAACTGATGAAACCCGGATGACCCGGCGATTTTGTCCTTACACAGTGCAGAAGGCTAACGGGCGAGTCGCGCTTGGAGGACTAAGAGAAACCCAAACACGATGCTTGGGAGAAAATCTGGACACAATGCAGTAAGAAGATAGGAGAAATTCGGACACGATCTTGAAAAATATATGCAGCCGCTGGACACGTCTTGAGAAAGATAAGGAAAATTCGGACACAATAGCGAAAAGATAATTAAAAGCCAAGACTCGTGCAGGAGAAAAGATAAGCGTCTTTCGGACCACGATGCGAGAAGATGAGGAAAATCCACAGCGTGGTGGCCGAGGCCTAGATAAAAGCGAAAATCCGTGGATAGCGATGCAAAGATAGCGATGCTCGGACCGATGTCGGAAGATGAGGAAAATGGGACCGCGATGTCGGAAAAAGAATAATGGCCCGCACACAGGGCTCGATGTCGAAAAAGATAAGCGATGCTCGGACATGATGCAGAGGAAGATGAGGAAAATTCGGACATGATGTCGAAAATGATAATGAGAAAGGCGAGCGTGATGCAGAAAGGATCGGAAAATCAGGACCTGATGCCGGAAAGATAATAAAATCCGGGCGCCGGTCCTTCGAGGACTCGAAATAAAAAGGAGGGATCAGATAGAGGCAGATGCGTGAAGATAGGAGGCCGGGCGCGATGCGGAAAGATAAGTGATGCCGGACCGCGTCTTCGAGGAAGATGGGGAAAATGCGGACACGATGCGGAAGACCGTGAAATCCGGGCACGATCTTTGGAGAACCGAAACAAAAGGAAGGGATCGAATCCAGGCGCGATGCTGAAGAACTCGAAATAAAAAAGAAAGGGATCGAATCTGGGTGCGATGCCAGAGAACCCGAATCAAAACAAAGGGATCGAATCCAGGCGTGATGCCGGAGAACCTGAAACAAAATGAAGGGATTGAATCTAGGCGCGATGCCAATTTGAAAAACAAAGGGATGCGAATCGGGCGCGATCGCAGGAGACCTCAAAACAAAGCGAGAGGGATCGAATTTGGGCGTGATGGCGGAGACCGAAGCAAAGCGAAGGGATCGAGATCTGGGGCGCGATGTCGGAGCCAGGGAAACAGCAGAGGGATCGAGATCCTAGCGTGCTGAAGGGCACAGATCAAAACAAAGGGATCGAATCAGGAGCAATGTGAGGCAGAGATCAAGGAAGAGATCAAATATGGGCATAATGTTAGAGGGCAGGAATCGCGAGAAATGAGGTCCCGGGTCGGCCACGTCTTGGGGAGGGCAGAGAGCAAAGCAGAGGATCGAATCAGAGACGCGATCTTGGGAGGAACACAGAACAAGGCAGGGATCGAATGAGGCGCGATGTCGAGGAGAACTCGAGGAAATAAAAAACAAAGGGGTCGAATCAGACCTGATGCGGAAGTCCCAGAAACAAAGGAAGGGATCAAATCTGGGCGCAATGCTGGAGAACCTAAAACAAAAGGAAGGGATCGAATCTAGGTGTAATGCGGAGAACACGAAATTAAAGGGAGAAAGGGGATCAAATATAGTATGATGCCAGAGAACCGAATCGAAAACAAAGGGATCGAACTGTCGAAAACGCGAAAGAAAGGGCTATGCCCCAGTCTAAGGCATCAATACCATGTCAGAAACCCACCATTGCACATAAAGTAAAAGTCACAAAGCTTGAAATATTACAAACATTCATTCACGAGGGAAAAGCCCTCTAAACAATCCATAACATCCCGATATCACTTTTGACAATGACTTATAGAGTGCAGCCTGTATGTACATCTGACTCAAATATCTCGTAGAAAGCCACCAAATGCATCACACAAAAGCCCGATCGATACATGCGGCGAAACGGAGGACAATGAATGGGGGAATGCCCTAGTTCCTTGTTTGGTCAATGAACTTGTGAATACGATCCCGGTTAGCTCTCAGCCTCTTGTATGGAAAAACCAAGGCGAATGGGGGCTTACTAAAACTCTAATGCCCCGAAATGTCTTTGGCGAAACGGAGGCCCCTTTTTATGTACATGTGTAGGCAAGCCAGCAGGAAAAGATGGGGGTATGCCCCAGTGTGAACGTGTCGAAGCATCAGGCTAAGGCACCATCAACAGTATTAACTCTCTGTAGCATTTGTATCTGATCATGGACTTGAGGCAAGAAACTAAATGGAAAGGCAATATGTGACCCTCGATATTCCCCAAGAACAAAGACCTGTCTACATTCCGTACTCAATTAGTATAAGGAACCTGTCCATATAAAATGCATCGAAGCAAACATGAGATCTCATGGCCTCAGGGTGTTCTTACGACTCGGACTGTTATGTAGGCCAGGGGTGAAAGGTGAATGAAATGATGGGAAACAAAGGCCCACATACGCAATAGATAATGCCAAACCCCTGTGTGCACAATGGAAAATGTAAGAGAATCATGTGAGAAAAGCGACTCGACCAACACATAAGTGAACAATGCCAAGCAAAAGGTGATGTACACCAAAAGACACGTCGTTTGTAGGCGAAGGCGAATCGATGAGGATAGAAGAGAGAAAGGGATGTAGAAGAAAGTAGAAACAAGGTGGGATCTGAAGTGTAGCAATGTGTGATGATGACGAACCAGATTAGTGCCCAGTGCTATTTTGAACCACATTTGTTATAATAGGTTTTGAGTCTTTTGTGTCTTAATCATTCAATCCCGATTTGCACATTAAAGGTCCTGCTATTCCTCTTTTGATCGCATTTTGTGGCTAATTTTATAGTTTTTGCAATTATTTTGACCAAAATTATTGAGTCAATTCAAACACGAAGAACTTAGAGTTGAACTCATCGTTTGTAGATCGGATCCACAGAGGAAAGAAAAGCGAGTGAAGCGATGGACGGCTGCGGGAATGCTTTTTCACTGCGAGCCAGCGTTCATGCCTCCGGCGACCGCTGTTCATCCTGCAGCCCGCATTCTCCACCTTTATTTCACGCTTTTGTTGTTTTTATTGTTGCAATTTTTGTTTCTTCCCATTTGTCCTTGTAATGGCTTTTTAGTTTCAGTTTTTGTAATTTACCTTGCTCACGAGCGTATATAGTGGTCAGTGCGTAACAATCAATCACGTCGGCAATAGAGAGACAGTGGGCGGCAGTTTCCTCGCTGCTTCCTTTTCTCCCATTTTCTTTCATTTTCTCTCCCTTTCTCGGCTACCAAACACTCCTCTGAGGATGACAACTCAGAGGATGGTTGGCTAGACCTCTTTTCTCCTTGAAGAGGAGGGCTGCTGGGTGCAGGATCTGAAGGTAACTGTTGGTTCTCTATTTTTAACGCAAGTTTTTATTGGCATTTATGTTCCTATTTCTCACTCTAGGTTAGAACTCCTTTGATGTGCCTTCATTGATCAGTATTTGGCAATCTTTTAGGGTTCAGTGGATGCTTATTGCTAGATTCGAGATTCATTGATTGCTTTCTATTTTATCAGCGTGAGGAGTGGATCGGGGAGGCACGTTTTCCTTTGTCAGGAGCATTAATGTTCAATAAATGCTGTTTTTCAAAGGGAAAATCATAGGGTTTGGTTTTAAAGAAAGCCAAATGAAGATCCGATTTGGGGATATGACTATAGGTCATCCTCGACGAGGAAATGGACCGAGGCCCTCGGTGAACTTTGGGGCCCAATCCGGTGGCGACACTTGAGGAGACTTCTTTTACATTTATTTATTTGTTTTCAGTTTTCAATCTCATTGCCCTGTTTACAAAATCGAAATCCCAAATGAATTACCATTTGGCGCTGCACGTAAATCATTGTGCGGAAAGAGCCTATCTTTGTGTTTCCACCATATTATCTGCATGGTGCTTCTCTGGCGATGGGGAGAAATTGTGATACAAATTTTGTTGATTCCATTACACCTACTGTGGCATGAATTAACCACTCATCGAATGCCAAATGGGAACTTGAATATCGCATAAGATGGGAATGGTGATATGGATAATGACCGGGGACCCTGGTGTAAGGAAACGAGCCTGCCGCTTGATGTGTGCTCGGGATCCCGGGGAGAGAGAAAAGGATCATCCTGATACTCTCACACACTTCGAGGAGAAAAATAAGTCTCGATCGAAATTACCTTTGATGATCAAGCCATGATCATTACGGCAAACCATGCTAATCTAATACCAGTAAAAGTGAATATCGAATGAGCGTAACTCTTTTTCAATGAAGTAAAATGAATCTTACGCTAGCCGCAATCTAACGATGAACCTCGAATCCTGAGCCCGAATGGTCCCTGAGCTAAGACTCTTGGATCGAACCTTAGGGTGGAACGAAAGGTGTGACTTGGCCTAACCTATAGCTCGGGACATGAGTGTGTCATCGTCACACGAGGGAAAATAAAAGTGAAGAACAAGATGATAGAAACA
Organism: Tetrastigma voinierianum; assembly: GCA_016808115.1. Lineage (NCBI taxonomy): Eukaryota > Viridiplantae > Streptophyta > Magnoliopsida > Vitales > Vitaceae > Tetrastigma > Tetrastigma voinierianum. The sequence goes on along the minus strand of JAEQBH010004129.1, from coordinate 98,676 downwards.
AAACTCGAAGCGAAGCAAAGTGAAGATGAAAAATGGAGAAGAAAAGAACGAGGTAATGATGCGAGAAAAGAACAAACGAAGAATATTGACACTATGCTCGCGGATCAGATTATACCTCCCCAAGAAGTCTGTAGGGTAGGCCCGACCAGTCGAAGAAAAGGTATGCGAGGCTAAATGAAAAAAAAAACCATAATAAACGTGAGGCTCGAAAAATTTGCTTGATAGGATATAGTAAATATATGGGCTGCGGTAGGAATATGGTTGCTCGAGTGATGGCCGCCGTCCTTTCTGGCATGATCTCACACATAAAACTTCTTGGTGATCCACGTTGGCGGCTCAGGTGAGCGATTTTTGTCTGAATTCTGTCGGCCCGAAGTTGCTCCTCTCGGGTCAAATCTTGAATAACATCGACCCGCTCTAAGTGGTTCTAGAAAACTTACCTCTGGGGTCGCTACCTCCCCAGGCTTGACCTTTTGAATGCGGGTCATCTTTATGATAGGTGCGAGACATGTGATTTCTTGCCCTGATCGTCTGCGTCAATTTGGGTGATCATATGAGGCGTCGGCTCGGCCTCGGATCTCTTTGCTTTCTAGTTAATTCTCGAGATCCCATCTCGATCTCGACGGTATACCTCTTACCATACACGAAGACTACGAGGGTAGCTCCGGTAGAAATCACAGATGTCACGATAAGCCAGCAGCCTTGAAAGGAGCTTCTTTGACGATCAAGAGAGTCTCGATCATCTTTCTCCAAAATCCTCTTGTGACATTTACTTATTCGGCCTCAGCCTTACATTATTCCCATCTTTATGTGACGATGCGTGATCTTCATCTGATACTCTTGAATCAACGTGTCCACCTCGCCCCTAAAATGCACCCCTCTATAAGAAATAAGCTCGTGAGGGACCCCATATCAGTAGATAATGTACGATATGATGAATTCCCAGCCACCACGGCGTTGCGTCGATCTAACATGAGCGGCTTCCACACACTTGGTAAAATAGTCCGATAGTGACTAAAATGTCCTTTGCCCGTTTGGAAGACTTGGCGGGTCTTTTGATAATATCGATACCCATCTTGAAAATGACGAGGATGTGAATGCACATGCAACTTCGGGAAAGGCGGCATGTGAATCTCGGGTGCATTTGACACTCAGTTTTATCTACGGCCTAAGCTGGCTTAGCAATCTGTCTCGTGAATGGCGAGTAGCCGGAGTCCTCATGATTTTGCAGCGTTAGCGCGCGACACTCCCAATGTGTGGGCCCACGAGACTCTTGCATGAACCTCTCTGATCACTCGATCTGCAGAGGCATGGATTTAGACATAATAACAACATGAAATCGGGCGATCTCTTATACAGTGCATCCCTACAAACAACAAATTTGGTGGCCAAATGTCTCAATGCTCTCTTATCCTTAGCCGAGGTTGACTTTGAGTTAGCGTCGCATGATAGAAACTGATAAATATCGTGGTACCAAGGTAGCTCATCTTGATCCTCAATATCGCAATCAGAAAGCGGCGGTAATTTGGTGTGAACTGATCTCGATCAACAATGGTTGCCTGGTCACTCCCAAGTCACCGATTCACGAAGCGAGGTGTCTATGGCATTAGGCCAAGGCGGACTCTGCACTTTCACAGGCATATGTATATATCTCTCGACTCATCAAACACATCAACTTGACAAATAAAAGTAAACTTGGCAGGGCTTTAGCTTCTCATCTCGATCCTCAGAGCCTACCACGAGTCTGTGAATATAGAGTTGGAATCCCGATGGATCTCATTGTCTCTCAATTAAGTGCGGTCCTACGGGCTATGTCTGAAGCCTCGCGACTATATATTGTTCATAGTAGATGATGATTAGAGAATGTCAGCCACGGTTGATGCGGGAATATGATCACCTTGAGTGATATCGATAGGATACGATACCAAGCCACGTGGTTGACGCCATGTCTGATCACCATCCTGCGATATTGGTGACAGAAACAAACTACTCATTAGGGACATCATCATCGTTCGATTACATCAGCGGATCTGACGAAGAAGCGAATGATCTTCAACAACGTTTCCCTTTTCTTGATTTTGTGCGACATACTAAATATCAAGCTACGTCGTGGTCCCAACCATCTCGTATGAGTCTAGAGTGAAACAGGCTGTCAGCGATACCTCAGCGGATCCGATCATGAGACAAAGTATGGAATACTCTATCACATAATGTCTCGAGTTCCTAGTATTGAGCTTGATACCAAGCAAAGGGCTCAATCATAATGTATCTACGCTCATGCTCTAGCATCCTCTTACTCGAATAATAGATGGCTCGCTCCTTTACTAAATCATCGGTGAGGTAGCATGCATCCCAGGCCGTATGCAGAGCGTGAATCTGAGAATCAAAGGGCATTACTGGCATCAGGGGCGCCAGAAACTTGGGGAGAAAGGAACTTGCTCCATGTGATGCTTCTCAAAAGCATCTTTGTGATCATCATTCCAAAGCGTAGGCTGGTTCTTCCTCGAGAAGGGCGGAAGATAGGCTCACATGTATGCAATCGGTTGCGATGGGGCTCAAGCAATATCTTGTGTCGGCCTAGAGAGCCTCGATTTCTCTCTCAGTCCTCGGGCGGGGCATGTTAAGTGGCTGATCTTTTCGGGATCAGCCTGTGCCTCGCTCATGGCACAGTAGTGTCCCGATGTTCCATAGGATTACCACGGTGGCTGGCGGGGTTCGACCTCGACTGAAAGCGTCTTATCCTCTCAAAGAACCTTTGTAAGGCTGCTAAGTGATCTGCCCTGTCTCAGGACTTTACTATCATGCTGTGACACCCCAAAACCCGGGGGTCCGTTGGCTACCCGTCAACCTGCGGAATACTCGTGAATGTCGGGTGACGGAGCATTTCTCCGCCAATCGGGCGAGAGTCCCCTTTGTGCGGGGGCTCTGCCCCCGAGAATCTGACACAACAAGAGCACGTCAGCGACATGAAATCAAGATACATGAGTAAAGCGACCACTTGGGCGATACTTGATACTCGGCCAATATACCTAAACTATATCCGATAGTTTCAAAAGGTTAATTAATTCCCTTTTTATAAACATATATTAAAATTCTAACATTTTAATACATGTATACATCAAAACCAAAGCCACAATCGAACTTTCTTCTAAACTTCGGCCTCTGGATGAGTGCTCGTCTCCTCGTCGCGCTCCTATTGCACGAAAATATGTTCATCGGCGGGTGAGCTAATGCTCGATAGTGAATCCGCTTTTAGTGGGCTACTCTCGCTTTGAGTCGCGTATCTGATGCTTTCGAAATAACCACACATTGAGAAAATACGTGAATCTGCTTGAGATATACGCGATCAACTTATACCCGAGCCTCGCGAAGCTCCGCCACTTTGCACTGACGTGTATGAAAAAACATCTTTTCAAAACAATTCTTGGCTGTTTGAAACTGCAAGTATCCCGGTAAATGTGGGTTTACCCTCAGGCGAATGTGTTGGAGGCTTCGAAAGCAGTCATGGTCCTCATCCAAAATGATACATTGGGCCGTCTCCCGAAGCCTATTCTCGTTCATCGTAAATTTCTTTAAAAAACGTTTTCGTTTTCTTCCAGTCACCATGTCATGCACTCACCTAATTTCTAGAGCTCTGCAGTGCATATGAAATGCATTATGATGCCATTTCGATACTTTCGTATAACACGTCTGAAATATATCACCATGCATACTTATTTATAATTTCAAATCACGCTGATCTGTCATGTAATTCCACGATTCGATACCCAGAAAATTAAGCTCACTTGGGCTAATTATCAAACACGAGCAATTCCACGCGGATCAGCTCGACCAAACACATATTTTCACAAAAATTGTTTTGTGATCAACATTCGAGGAAACGATAAAAGCCCTAGATTCGCATTCACATCAAAGAACACTGAGTGCTCGGTTCACTTTGTGAACGTATTTCTCAGCCAGATTCATTATATTGCAGCATCAACACACATTTTCACATAAATGCACAAGCCCAGGAACCCATCCTTGTGGGCGATCACGGACTGTCCACATGGGTTTTAATCCGACACCTCGATTCGAGCTTTGGAGCCGTCGAAACTGACCTCGCGGCCTCGTTCAGCGTAAACATTGTAAATACACTTAAGCGAAGAATAAAACCCAGTAAGGAGAAACCCCTACCTCGAGGAGTTTGAGAGCTTCGCTGAATCTAGGTACCCGCAACGTGCCGCTCTCCTGCGTAGACGGTTTAGCTAAATCAGAAGGCATCATTGTCGAATCGCGCGTATTTCTAGAGAGGAAGGAAGACTCTCTCCACTTAGAACTTAAAATCTATTCTGCATCTCCGTCTCTCACTTTCCACGTTTTCTCTTTTGTTATTTGAAGAAGACAAACACTATTGAGTGTTTTGTCTTATTATAATTTAAATCTTTTCCTTTAATACCAATTATGTCCTTATTTTCCCAGTTTTGACATTCGGCACTATCTCGGCCGTCCATTTTCATCATTTCTCTACTCATACCACTTATGGCACATGAGTACTTGTTATATGTGACTTTCGTCGCATCGAAATTCATTCTGACACCCAAACGCGATGCCTCGTAAAACGTGTCAACTCCGACTATCTCGGAATTTCACGAAATTTTACGTGCTAGCTGAATTTTGCGGGGGCGATTAAACCAGTTGCAATCCAGTTTAGATCATCAGAGATACAGAGAATAAGTTTTGGATTTTACTTAGAAATTACAATTTAAATGGCAAAGATACGATTTTCTTGATTCGAAATTAAATTTCTAAGGTCTTACATTCTCATCATAAAAATTCGTCCAGGAAATTACGAATGATCTGATATACATGCGTATACACTTTGTGCATTCTACCATGCATGTGTGAGTCATTTAAATCTTAAGCAGACTAAACCCACGTACCTTCATCCTAAACAGAAGGGATAGGTGGCGCGCGTGTCTGGCGCTCTCGCGTTGACTTCTCCGCTCCTTAGTGCATGTGGCACCTGTTAGCCTCGCGATCTTTGCGTGCAAAACCTGATCAGGTATAAAAAACCACCACTAGTCCACTCCTCAGTCTATCGGTGTCAACCTCGATACATCCCCACGTCCTGCATGTGGCTTTGGATCTGGAGTATATGCCAGGAGCATGGACGTGAAATGCCTCGTGGACACGACGCTCTTTGGCGATGCCTTGGCCCAGATCTGTATAGCGATTACTTTTTCACCCTCTCGAAGGTATCTCAGGCCCAGTGAGCCTCGTGATAACCTCAAACTGCAGGAACTGACCACTCCTCTCTTAGGCATCACCTTGAAGGCGTGATCCCCAGGCCTCGAACTCTAAGGGTTGGCGTCGCACGTCGACGCAAGCTCTTGGCTGCAGGCGGAAGTGAAGGCCTTCTCCGTATCACTTCGCCTTCTCGGAGGTGTCTCTAATCAAATCGGGACCCGTGATGGAGCTCTCTCCCACCTCGGTCAACCTGGCGATGATCTGCATGGCCTCCTATCTGATGCCTCATGGTGCCATGTCGTATACTCCATTTATTTGTTGTTGTAGGCGAATTCCACTAAGCGAAGTGCTCTTCCAGGAAGCTACCCTTATGACCCAGGCGTATGCTCGTAGGCGTGTCCTTTTACACATATATAATCCACACACAATGTGGCCCTACCTGATCCTTGCTTTGTGTGAACAACCGAGGCCTTCCCAAGACCACAATGGCCCAGCAGCGGTTCCATGGGCCAGTCAGCTTAGTCCATGCTCTTATGACCTCCATATCGGGGCGCCAGGCTAATGACACCAATCGTTTCCAGAAGGGTATCGAGCCTCGAGTCACCCCCGACTCCTATCACTCAGCTCTCAGTCTGCGTGATAACCATGTCCATGTGTTTTCATCTCAAGGCGACACTAACTCTTACGGCTTACACTTGAGCCTCTTTTCGTTCACACGAAATTTCGGATATCTCCACGGGTCCTGCCACTCCCACGCTGAGAATTTCGGATAATAGCTCCCGGGTCTCTTACACCCACACAGAAATTTCGGATTTCTCCACGGGTCTCTTACACCCACACAGAAATTTCGGATTTCTCCACGGGTCTCTTACACCCTCACAGAAATTTCAGATTTCTCCATGGGTCTCTTACACCCTCACAGAAATTTGGGACGTCTCCCCGGGTCTCTTACACCCACACAGAAGTGGATATCTCTTGGGTCTCTTCCTTGTCTGAAATTTGGGGATCTCTCCCGGGGTCTCTTACACCCACACGAAATTTGGGATCTCCTGGTGCATTACACCATACTAGAGCTTCTCACCTTAGGGGATTAACGGCCCCGCTTCTTGCTTTATGACACACTTTAATGCCTATTCATTTCACGGTCGAACTGAGTCTTTATTAGGCGTAATCCACGAACAAACTGATCACGGCTCCACTTGAGTGGTGAATGACCATCTTAGATGCGACCACACACGACTCGGCGATGTCTCCATGCACGTGCATAATGTGCCAAAGCGCTGACACCTAATCCGGGGTCCACCTACAGCGAAACGCGGCTAGTGCAGTCTGGGGTGGCGTCGAGAGGTAATCTCCTGGCACATAACACCTTCTCAATGCAGTGAACGATGAGTACACCCCGGCCCGGATCTCACTCCCACAGCAGATAACCGGAGGGATCGCTCTGACTGCGGGGTTACTAGGACCTCCTGACCATGCTGGCGCTGCAGCACGTCAGATAGCGGCCGTGTGCCTACGGCCTCGGCAAGGCCTCTTTGATCAAATCCAGTGGTGTCGGCCCGTTACCCGTAGGATCTGCGTCCTCGTCCTCTGCCAACCATTTACCTGATTAACATAGCGCGAATCGGTAATTTTCATTTTAGTCTAACAGTAATCTGAGATGCAGTACTAATATACTTGACAACCATGAGGCTGACCCATTCATTTCCTAAGTGGTCTTTAAATTCCAACCACTCAATTCATTATTTGATAACATTCTAAGCTTTCCTTGTTCATTTCATTATCGAAATTCCTAAGGTCATAGTTCCTAACCTTAGCATTAAGCACTTTTCATCTGGCATTCTGTAAGTAAGTATAATTTCATATCGACGATAAAATCACAATTCTCATATACATCATACCGTGTATATGTCCTTCCCTGCCAATTTGAAACATAAAATCACGCGATAAAACTATACGGCTTATTTTATATACTATGTCCTTGCATTTTATAGGCAATACCAAGACAACTAATTCCACATGTCAAATGTTTTTTAACATCCAAAATTTTATTTTTAAAAATTTCATTGAAAATTTTGTCTCTTTGTGTTGATTTTATTTTATTTTCAAAAAAAAAAAAAAATTTTGAAATTCTTTTGCGGGTGTTTCGGGTGTAGGTCAGCGATTCAGCATTCACGGATTCGCATTCCGCAGATTCTTGTTGACACAATACAAAGTGTATTGCAACCTGATTTCTTGCAACTCTTATGTTACAATACAATTTTCCATTTGCCCATATGATACACTCTTGTATATTGCAATACAATTTCCATTAGTCTTCTTCTCTGCCAATCTGACCATTTGCCTACAAGACTAGGTCACAATGCATTAATTGTATTGCAATACAACTCAACGACCCACTTGCAAGCCTCATTTGTCTGATTCTGCAATACAATCTGCCTCGCAAGCTAATTTCTCTCTATTACTAAAATTGTATTGCAATACGATTTCAACGCCCACTTCGACTTTGCGATACAATCCTCCTCTCTTGCACATCCAAACCACTATATCACAATACAATACCTTTCTTTTGCACAATACAAATTTTTTTCACGTATAATTTGGTAGCCCAGCAGTTCTGCAATTTTTTTTTTCATTATTATTTCCAGCAGTTGGAAAAACACCTAAAAATATGTATACACTTTTTTTTTTCTCCAGTACATCCAATAAATTTATAAAATTTATTTTGACTCATTTTTCAACTTTACACTATAAAACTTTGAAAAATATTTCTTCTCATCCCGATTTTTTTTTCACATTTCCATTAACTGGAAAACACTAAAAAAAAAAAAATTTTATGCCTATTTTTTTCGTTTTCCGAAGATCTCTAATAAATTTACAAAAATTGTTTGTCAATTTTCTTCAGTTTTGCAACTTGTAAAACCTTAGAAAATGATTTCTTTTTCTCCCAATAGACCAAACTAAATTTGCTTAGACTTTATTTTCTGTCATTTTTCTTTTTTTTTTTTTCAGTTTTACTCACTATAAAACCAAAAATTTTCTTCTCATTATCCAACAACCCAAATAAATTTATTAAAATTTATTTCTTTATTTTCTTGTTCCAGTTTACATACTGTAAACTCCAAAATTTGTTTTCCATAAATTCTCTAACACACTAAGTGCTAATCACCAAACACACATACACATTCTCAACACATAAAAACCATGTTATGCATATTTTTCACACAACCATACATCAAAGCACACACGAAACACACATACGATTAATCTAGTTTTTTACGTGCGCCCGCAAAATAAATCCTCCTTTAAATGAGACATCAAACCACCCAAGTGGTGATGGATACCCAAACCGAGCTCCTAGGTATTATTATACCTAAGCTCGATGCGGTATGACAACCCAAAACGAGGGTCCGTTGACTGCGGATCGACAGCGTGGAATACTAGTGAATGTCGGGTGACGGGCATTTCTCCGCAATCGAGCGAGTCCTTTGTGCGAGGGGGCTCTCTACCCCAGTGCAACACACAGTATACAAAACTGTCCCGACAACATCAAAATCGGTCTGAGTAAAGCGACCACTTGGGCCGATAACAGTATTCGACATACACCGACTATATCGCATAGTTTAGAAAGAGTTAATTAATTCTCTTTATACAGCATATATTAAAATTCTAACATTTTAATACATGTATACACCCCAAAACCAAGCCACAATCCGGCTTTTCTTCTAAACTCGACCTACAGGATGAGTCAAATACTCTCGTCGCTCCTTTGTACTTGAAAATATGTTCCCTCGACGGGGTGAAATTTAATCTTTCGATAGTGGAATCACCTAAGTGGGCTCTCTTTCTCCACCCTAAGTGCATATGCAATGCTCCAAAATAACCACACATTCAGAAAAACAGAGCGTGATCCTACTTGAATGTCTACATGATGACTCATACCCCAGGAGCCCTCACGACTCCTACTTTGCTAGCCGTGTAGCAGAAAACATCTTCTTTTTAAAACAATTCTTGTTGTTTTCGAAACTATACTACCGAGTATCGGTAAAAATATGGGACTACCCTCCGAGGGGAATGTGTTGGAGAACCTTCGAAAGCAGTCATGGTCCTCATCAGAAATGATACATTGGGCCGTCTCCGTACAAAATTCTCAGGAAATTCATCTGTGAAATTCCTTTCAAAAAAGCGTTTTAGTTTTCTTTCAATTTCCATGACATGCACTCACCTAATTTCTAGAAATTTGCCCGGTGCATATGAAATGCATTATGATGTCATTTCAATAACTCATATAACATGCAAATATATCACCATGCATATATTCACATAATTTAAGCACCTGATCATGTCATGTAATTCCACGATTGATACCACCAGAAGAATTAGCTCACTTGGGCTAATTATCAACGCAGCAATTCCACTTGAATCACTTTCGACCAAACACATATTTTCACAAAGATGCACTGCGATCCTTGTTTAAAGAGCAATAAAACCACAGGTTATTGTTCCTGCTCCAGCTTCTAATTATCGGTTCGGAACGTGATTTGGCCGATTAGGCCTCATACACATCAAACACACATTTTCATAAATGCAACTGAACCCATCAGCCGTGGGCGGAGTCATGGACTATCCACATAGGTTTCAAATCCGACACCTCGGTTCCCGAACGGGCAGATCAGTAGCTTACTCGTAGGCGCAAATTCAGTATGACTTGTTGTAAATGTGACAGCGAAGGAATAAAACTCAAGTAGGGAGAAACCCCTACCTCAAGGAGTTTGAGAAACTGTAATCAGGGTACCACCTTGAGAGCGCCAGCGTAGAAGGCGGTTTCCCTTCTTGTCTAGATGACTGTAGGCTGATTCGAATGTACGTGTTTTCTAGAAGGAGACTCTCTTTCCTTTAGAACTCCAAAATTTGGACCTGCATCTCCATCTCCTTTCACGTTTTCTTTTGTTATTTGAAGAAGACAAACACTATTAGTGTTTTGTCTTATTATCATTAAATCTTTTCCTTCAATACCAATTATGTCCTTCCCGATTTTGACATTTTGCACCTATCTCGTAGTCCATTTTCATCATTGTGCCTTTTCTCTTGTCATACCACTTATGGCACATGAGTACTTGTTATATGTGACTTTCATCGCATCGAAGTCGTTTCTGACACCCAGGGGCAGAGATGCCCAGACGATGTCAACTCGAACTATCTTAGATTTTCTGAAATTTTTGCGTGCTAGTTAGATTTTGCGAGCGATTCGACGGTGCAATCCATTTAGTCATCCGAGATCTGAAGAGAATAAATTGGATTTTAACGAAGTACAATTTCGTAACCAAAAATTACGGTGTTTGCCCTTTTCCAGTGGAATTTCTCGGGTCTTGCACATGTCGTTCCATGCCTCGACATCTATATCGTCATGTTATGGAGCAGTAGTAGAAACTCTTTGATAAGTGGCTCCTTTGCATTCTTAGCCCCGAATGGCATAACTTTCGGTAGCGATAAGTACGCTCGACAATAGAAGAATTCTTCTTCATATCCTCTGGAACGTCATCGATTAGCACCGGAAAATCCATCCGTGAAGAATGACGCCGAAGATGTCACGCAGTCTTTGTCAATCAACATATCCAATGTGTGGGAGGGGAAAATCATCCTTAGGGGCGGCTTGTTCGAGATCATGAAAGTCTACACAAACTGCAACCTTGCCATCCTTTTTTGGGAGCAGGGACGACGGTAGCTAGTACTTTCGGGATACTCAATCAGCGATGGCCGACGAGTTGGCCCAGAATTTCTTGTGCAAACACCTCTGAGCTCCGCCCGAGGTCTGATCTCTTCCAATTTACGCTTTCTTTGGCGACATGTGGTAGAATGGGCGGGTGATCTTTGGAAAATTCTTGAGGCAGGCATGTCCTCATATGACCATGCAAATACATCCAAGTATGACCTGAGCAGGTCAATCAACCAATTCCTCTCATCAGGAGATAGGGAAAAGCCAATCTTAATTTCCCTGGGTTGATCTAGTGTCCCAAAATCTATCAACTCTGTGCTACCAATAATTGGTGTAACTTTCATGTCCTCGTATCGAATCACGCTGGTAGGCCACGGTAGATTATTACGTATCTCACATCATCAACATCATATGTGTTGTAGGTCGCGTCTAGTGTAATTAAAGGAAAATCTTTGTGACTACGGGAAAATGCTCTAAAATACTCATGTCGGTGCATTACCAGTGAAATATCATCAGCGAGTAACAAACCCGGACATAGTGTCGAAAGAAGAGAGGTGGGTATCTGAGTCGGACCTCCTCAGCGAAGCGATTATTATGATTAATGTCGGTAGCAAGTCAAGGTGACCCGCGCTTATCTCTAGCATACTTTTTTGAGAAATCCCGAACATATAAAAAACATATCGAGGGCCAGTGGAAGCATCGAGAATACGGCGGGTCAAGATCATGACCATCGCATACGATGCGAGGCATGTCATAAAGTGTCACGTCCTCGAAATCGATAGCGAAACTCCCGAGCATGTCAGCGAAATGGGGCTCGTGTGGTGCATGGGGATCATTTGTCGATCATGTCCCTTCGTCTTTGTAAGTATCGGGAAGAGTCCCTTTCCATCGATTATCATCCCCCGAATTCATAGATAGGTCATGGTGACACCTGCCAGGAAACACATAGAGAACACAGCTCGGCCGGGTGATGGAGATTAGCGGCATCATGGCATCGGTGCCTTAGTTGGCGATGCCACTGTTCGGTCCGTTGAACCGTCAACGTGAAACCTGTGGATGTCGGATTTTCCGTTATCACGTTCATATGTCTCGCCTGGCTCGAGACCCGTTCTGCGTATTTCATTCGATATACGAAAATATATGATAGTATAATCACGGTCTCTTTACAGTCCCTTTGATACCAAAGGTGTACATGTTTTGGTTATGCTTGAATATAATACAAGGCAAAAACAAAACAAAACAAGTCGTGTCCGACTCTCATCCATGTGCGGGTGGCGGCACATACCTAACTTTTTTGTGCTGAAGGGGTCCCGCGATGGGGTGAAAGCGAAGCCCAGTAGTGATAATCGTAAGGGTTACTTCCCCGCTGAAGTGCATGCAGTAAATTAAAGTATCGGCTAGAAAGAAACTTTACATTCTAATCAAGATTATGCAAACCTAGAATGGAATTCTACATGCCATGAATGAGATGTGACACACCATGTCCCATATACCGAGTCCTCACCAATTCCCTCACATAACGCCTACGCTCATGTGTGATATGAAATCAATGATCATTATTAATTAATTCATATTTATTTACACAATCATGCGCCTTTTATGAGTAGTGGATTTCTAGTGTCGCATCACAGATTCCATAAACCCAGATACTTTTACGGCCTTTCACCATTGTGGACTATGTCTAACCATAATTGATGGGTCATTTACCTTGGGGGGAATCTATCCCAGCTTGCTGATACCCGACACATATTGTCCTTTACCATTTCATTAATTCGTGCGACTCATTTGGACGTTTTCCCATTGAATCGAGTCCACCCATTCAACACCAAACGCAGTGTCGATTTACTAACCATGCACTCACACCCATTTAATGCGATGTTCACGTGCATATGAAATGCAATTATGCCATTGCAAATTATATCATGTCACATATATGATGAGTGCTATATGTACATGCCTACTCATGCATTTTAACCCATGCATCAATTGGACATTTTTATCAATGAACTCCTTAATTCCAATTAATCACACAATTCATGCCAACATATCTAAATATGCAATATTGACATCCGCAGTGAATTGCAGTCGTGCGGCTTACTTTGCTATCTGAAGCTGGTGTGACATATCGTAATCCCTGAAGCAGCCTCTGACAAACCATGTAATGGCCTCATCCACTTCTCTGATAACATGTCACTCAATTGCTCCAAGCAATGCCACCTGAAGCAGTGTATTTCATGTCAATTATCATGCAAACATATATCGCATCAAGCATATTAGCCTGCATCAATCCATGACTAAAAAAATGTTGTCATACAACCTTCCTTAGGCTAACTGACATAAATTCCTACTCAATATAGCAGCCTACAACATGCCATGCAATGGTCATGTTTAAACTCAGTTATCCATGTCGTAGCGACAGCGACACTGTACACTTGGTGAAAAACATGAATTTCGAGTAAATTTATGATGCAGCTGTCCTCTAGCACATGGATGAAATCGACTGAATTTCTTTTACTTAGTCGAAACGCCCCAACGGAGTTGGGACGAAAGTTATATTTGTCAAAAAGTTAGAGGTCTCACATGAATAGCCAACCCTGCACACTTGGTTGGCATGGAATTTCGAAAGGTGATATTTGTCTCTAAGGAATATGGATGGAAGCTTGACTCAATGGGATTTCCATAGAGTCTAACACCCAAAACAGAGTTCGGACGAAAAAGTTATGGTTGTTCGAAGTTGGAGGCCTTACCTGGCAGGCTACTGGCCATTTGTCACCTGCAATTTCACGATGTGATTTATGTTATTTCTGATCTTTTTTTCATCATGAGTCTAACACTTAGGACTCTTTCAAAATCAAACACTTTGCATAAAAGGCTGCCTGCAGCCACTTTTATATATATCAGCTTTGTATTTCCTGAGCACGAGTCGAAGCTCCACTTGGGTAGTCGCACAGAAAGCGTAATTGAAGCTCGACTCAGGTCTCAGAAACATATATACCATATACATGCTGAGGTAAGTCCTCAGTAAAACCAAGATTTGTATTAACTTACATACGATCAAAATAATATTTACACAAAATCCCAAAACTTTCTACAAAGTGTGTCCCAAACTAATAACCCTGAAAAGCCAAATATCTGACCACGTGATCGTATGGTATCGAATATCTGAGTGTGAACCTCCGCCTGACGCTAGATGTTCCTCAAGGCGCATGTGACCACCGGCATGCTGAGGGCGCGCCTGATTCCCGACCTCGAAACTACTGCGAGTGAGCTCAGTCATGCGGTGGTCTGGATCACACCATCTGGGTGGAGGGAATAATGAAATTGAGTTAAATGACTCGATGATGAATCCTTAACAAGCCATGCTTATAAAAGCGTTTAATCTGAATAATTGACACGTCTGAAACATGAGGCATTTTCAATTAATGGGTTGATGTAGAAAAGCAATGGATGCGTCGCGCGCCATCGCCGACCCACGTCGTTGACTCTTTTGGGCTTTCACCCGGGGACTTCTTGATCATCCACGACAGCGACAAATTGTTTTGGGACGCAATACCCGGGATGTGCCACATCCGTATAACGACAAATTGCACTGGGACTTGTTCACGGGGATATGCCCACATCCGTATATGCGTGACCTTTACGGGGCCTGCCCGGGGACGAGTCATAGTCGTGTCAGCCACATCAATCGGACTCTCACGGTCCATTTGCAGTGTGTGCTTTAAAACAATTTCCACCGGCGTTAGCGCGTGGATATTTAAAGCATAAATGCGCGATTAATTCTAAATTCCATAGATAAAAATATACACATTTATATATCATTAGAAGAAATCACCACGATTGACATGGAATGATGCAATTTCGTCGAACCATGGTATAAAGCAGGAGGAAGGTTACGAGATCCCACTTACCTTCAGCAGGGTTAAAAAATCACAAGTCTCCCAGAGTCAGAAGAGCGAGAGGCGCTCAAAGGGGATCTGCAATTAACAAGTCACGAGATTTCTTAGCCTCGACGTCAAGGTTACATAAAATTACCCGATTGGTTTTATTACTACTTCACCACTTTCGAATCACACGTATTCTTATACTACCGAACATGAAGCCTTGAATCATGAGAGCACTCTCTTTTACACTTACTAATATCAACATTTAACACATATTAGGGTAACACAAATACTTTACATTACTTGTACCTTGTTTATTATCTCAGACCCACTTTTTTTCTTTTTCTTCGCGCGCCGGCTTGACCAGCCGTACACGTTTTTGTTCACGCATGGTCGCCCCGACAGTTCTCCTATCTCTTAGCTCTCCCTGCCCTCTTTAAATCAGGTCATTCGGGACATCGAATCCAAAGTTATGGTTTTTTACCTCTGGCCTCCCGAGACCATTTCACACAGGGACCCGAGAATGTGTCACCTTCACCCTTATTTTAGCGAAATTATGCCAGAACAAATGAGCATAATTTTACAGTACACTTCTTCATGAAGTTACGCCCCTATGTGGCTACTTTGAGAGGGATTTTGAATAACTCCATTTGGATCGATATAACTCAACATGACTCCAACGAGAGCGCTCGAGCATGGGACAGAATACGTATCTGACTTTCAACCTCGGAAATTCAGGGTCTTATGATAGGATTTAGTTCTTGGTTACTTAGACATTCAGAAGGGCTAGGTCTTGGGCTTCTTCTCCAACTGGAGATCATCCAGTTCGGAGTTCTTTAGGCCAACTTATGGCCAAGCTGCTGTCCTCTCTCATGGGGTCAAGGGAAAGCTGGACAGCACCTCCCTTGGACACACACACACACACATGCCATGCTGCACAAAAGCGGTCTTTTTCTGATTTAGGGTTCCACCAAACACCTTTCATCAGGCGTCAGGTTGCTGATGTAATCCCAGCAAAACCCTAGAATATAACCAAAGTCCATAAAGAGAAATACAGCTAAGGCCTCAAGATCATGTTTACATACCTTAGTGAACTTTCCACCAAATGCGACTTTCACTTCAAACCTTTCTCCTCCTTCTCTCTGAAGCTTCTCTCACAGAACTCTTTCTCACTTTCTAAATTTCCAAATTTTCCACTTCACATAAAAGTTAGTCTAACATCCAAGCAAAGTGGTTTGCTTGTACATACTTGAAGCTCTTCGTGCACTTTCTCATATGTCGAAGATCTCACCATGCATATATGAGGTGTCATGCCCTCGTGATGCCACACAGCTCACAAGGATATTACACTTTAGTCCTCTCCACTAACAAGTTTTCAAAGTGGTCCTTCTTGTAATTACAGGCCCTAACCAAAACCCACTAAGCTTACTGGTATAATTGACCATGCCATAAAAATGCAATCTAACACACTTTGCTAATCCTCTAATTAAACCAGCCATTAAGATGGCTAATCTTAATCACAATTCAAATATCATGAGGCATAAGTTGCATTTGCTCCCAAGAAATCCTTACTTGAATAACAACAGAAACATATACCGGGTGTTACATTCCTCCCACTTTACAGTAATTTCGTCCCGAGAGATGCATCAGTATAACACAATGAGCAGTTAGGACCTGCTTAGCTACACATACTTCTAGTTCCCTTAGCTTCTTCCGGCTCCATGGTGTTCCTGCTTACTTTCGCTGGGGAAATAAATTTTGTTATAGCGTGTTCAGGGCACATCGCGGATCTCCCTTGGCGCTCTTCGTATTTCATATTCTATTTGAGTTCTAGACAGATAGACATTGTGAAACAAAAAAGAACTGCTTGTGACGGCGCGGAAGTGAAATTAAGTGGCATGAACAATTGGGGTGTGGCGACATCTCCGACTCTTTGGAAGGATCTTAACGAAGTTCTGTTTCAGGACGGTTTATACAGAGAACAGGCGGAGATCTGTGAGAGAGGAAACTTAACAGTCCCGGCACGAAACTCTAAGGGGTTCTCATAGCGTGCGGTGCGCGCGTTTGCTTTTACTCATCTTTGCAAGGGCGTGCAGGATCCTACCTCTTCGCGTGGACTTCTTGCTTCAACTGACCAATCAGGAGTGTGACTTCCTGCGGTTGGGTCGACGTGGGTCATGGCGTTTCGTGAAAGCTGCGGTGCGTCGCCGATAACGCCGATGACGGCGACTCATCGAGCGATGATTAAGTGACGCGCGGTGCGTGCGCGGCATGTTGGAGTGAATCGCCTCTCCCGGTTGCTGCGTGGAGTTGAGACGATGACGCCTCATCAATAACGTTCATAAAGGAAACTTCAGAACTAAGGATAGCAGGACGACGACCTAAAGTTCGTAAATCAATAGATGGAATGATTTTTAACGTAAGATCTCTTTAAATATTTATTTTGAAGATGATGAAATTGATGTTGTTATAAATATTTAGTTGATGTTTGATGTTTATTATTGAATCTTGTAAGAGAGGGTGATGGATCAGAGTTCATCATTCTATTGTTCTGTTTGTGTTGACAGCATTGACAGACATGATCTGGTGTTGACAGCGGCGACATTGTTGGGACAGAGCTGACACATTTCTCTTCATCCCATACTTTGGTGACTTGATAAATGCGATCCTTTTGTAACTACGAGATATCTAGTGGCAAAATGGTGAACCTTTTTAAATGGCATCTACTCAAGCGTATCATCAAGCCTGAACAATGCATTGAGAAAATAGATTCCTCCATTTGCATGAATGCTCCACCCTTCAAATTTATGCAGCTACCACTTGCGACGTGTGCCCTCAAGCTTCTTATCACTCCTCTGAGCCTGGAGTGACTCTTAGAAGCGTGGTGAGCCTTGTGTATAAAAACATGCAGGCTCATCCCATCAAAGCATGGTGGAACTCACGTGATGTAATCATACATCTTCCACTCATAAGCCATCGAGCCCGAAGGATGCTCCTTGATTTTCGAGGCATCGGCGACCACATTCTTAGCTTTTACGGGTGGTATTGCAAGAAAAGTCGAAAGCCTTGAGTGTCTGCATCCACACTTCTCTTGCACAGCGTTTAAATCTCTGCGTAAATGCTTCGAACTCTTGTCGAGGGTGGAGAACACTTCGACTCTTATACAAGTGAGTGTAGCCGTAACTTTAGGGCGAGCACTTCTGCGTGACTCACAAATCATGTGTGGGGTAATTCTCTTACGTGTTTTTCTTCAATTGCGCCCAGAGGCATAGGCGACCACTCTACCTTTTAAGTACACCGAAACCCGGCCTTGAGGCATAGAGCGTGTACTTTTCCTAGCTCAGAATGTCGATACCGTGTTGTAGTCAATCTCTTCGACTCTGAAAGACTCCTCACACCGTGAATTCCGATTGACTCACTCCCTTACGTGTTATTCTAGTCATTGGACATCAAATGCTTTGGAAGTTCTGATAAATCGTGGTAATAACCAGCCAATCCAAGGAAGGCTAAGTATCTGAAGACACTCTTGGACAAAACTCCCGCTCATCACGGCCTCGACCTTTGCAGGATCCTTTGAAAAATACCATCCTTAGACACCGTAGCCTTTAAGGCTGGATTTCTTATGTAAATCACACTTTCTAGTTTGGCATACAACTTATTCTCTCGGTGCTTGTAGCGCCCATTGCCGTGCTGCTCATGTTCGACTCGACCCTTGGAATATATCGGGATGTAACGTCCTGAGCTGCTACCCTGAAACTGATCAGATCTTTGGACTGATATATCACATTCTGCTGATGTCTTTGCGGTTTGGGACGTGTAGTGGACCCACGAAAAACTGTAATGAGCTTCCAGGAAATTGTCCATACACCGTGAGAAAGAGTCTTGAAAGGATATACGAGTCTTGTACTCTCAGCTGATGATCTGAGGATCTTGAATCGATCTTGATAACAAGCCTGGATTATTTGATCAACCGATCGTCAGGAAGTGGGTAGCATTGCTTCATGCTTACTATTTAATACGGTAATCCTGAATAGCGTAGCGTTAGTCTTTCTTTCACGAACAATGCTTTGGGCACTGGGTGGGTACTCGGTCGGATGAACCGCCTTTTACTGCCCGATTCTTCAGGTTAGGTTCAACTCCTTAAGCTGGCCCCAGACGTCTGCATCAGACTATTGAAATAGGATCGATGCGGGATACGTGGGTGGAGAATTCCATCTCTCTGTGGGAGTAATCACGGCAACTCATCGGAAATACATCGACAAAGTCACGCACTTGTGGGGTCTGATCCACCCTTACCTTCACTTTTACTCTCCCCGGCGTAGTAAAGTCTTTGCCCCATTCCTTCTCATCACTTTTTCTCCATCTGTATCAGCGATAGGTGGCCAGCCTGTCTGCGCAGAAGGTGACACGTGACCTGACCAATGCGGAAGGTCGCATGGCAGAAAGCTTGATCTGGGGACTGCGTGATGTGGGCCAACGATCCATTCCACAATCCACGTCAGAAACCGCGCCCATATGTAGGAGTACTAAGTCAATCGAACCGTCTGACATTCAACACACAACCCTTTGCATCCCCCCTTAGCTTCCATCGTACCACCCGCTGGGTGTCAACGAGCAAGAACGAAAGTGGTAAATATACAAGTCGAATGGAAAGCGAAAAGTGATATAAATGAGCGTGATGCTAGAATCAAACAACACATGTGCTTTGGTGGCTATAACACAAAACCGTACCTTCCTTGGCACATTAGGCTGCGGATCTGACTGTCCACGGTGAAGACTACGCTGTTGCCAGCGTAGTAGATGTGATGATGTTGCTTTTCCTGAATCTCCTCACAGCGGAGGTGTCCTCCTTGTGAACACGCGAATGGTTTCTTGGTGAAGTGACCTTTGAGGAGGTTGGGTGCTGCTTGGCGCTATAACAGGGGCACCACCTCCTCGAGTGTCTGTGCCTGCCTCATAACCGCCAGGGCCCCGTGGTCTAGCTGGCGCTGCGCTGGCTTGCCTTGTTGCATGAAGCTTGGTTGTCGTGGACCATTCATCCTTGGTACAGCCCTCTTATCCCATGACTGAAGTCACCAAACGCGGAATTCTTATTTCTTTCATACGTACCTCGAAAATTGCTCCTCTCGATAATCGGGCTCGTGCCGCCACCTCCTTTGTAGGTGCGAGCATGAAAAGGAGCCACACGAGCGGAATGTTCGACCTCAGGCCACCTGGAGTGTTTAGTCTCCATTTGCTCACCACCACATCTTTGTACATACACCGATATGAGTAAAGCGGGAGGGCATACTCATTGGTCGGCTGCTCAGGATTTTAATTTCAGATCTCTTATTTGTCTCCTCATGGCCTCGGGAAAGTACTTGGCGAGTAACTCCTCAGTGGTCTGCGCTATAATGCGGCATGTGGGTGTTCTTAACCATATCCACTATTTGTCAAGCCTCGTCCCTGAACTAAGGGCGGCTGAAAGGCTTTCTCGGCTCCCAGGGGACTTCCAGAACATCGAGAATCTTCTTCACTTTTCTTTAGCCAATGCTCAGCCTCGAGAAATTGACACCGCTGAAGCTCTTGGGGAATAAGTGCCTTGAAATCTTGATCAACCGCACATCCATCTTCCTAAGACCAGGCTCGGAGAGTAGCCACGCTCTCTCAACCCCATCCTCTTGAGCGAGTGAAGAGAGAGGATCTCCTGACTGTCGACCCTTTTTGTGTCATGCCTTAACTCCCTCTATTCATTGTCATATATAGAAAATAGACAATCAGTTATCACGATGTCATGAATGCAAAGAACATTCTAATAACTGAGGTTCTCAGCATGCAATTTATTATAGCTATGCAATCTTTCATAATGTGACCTAAGCGTCTTGCAGATTCATAACAATTGCACATGGTATAGAATCATTACACACTTTGTGTCTGTGGCAAAAATCCATACAAGCATTATAATATCTAAACTCATTATATCATATGCTTGTAATCACACCAAACAAGTTATCACATAATCTCGATTAAACAAATATTTATCATAAAAATACCCTTCACTAGTTGTTCTTTGCTAGGAAGCCTTATTCCATGCCATGTATGAAAATGTATCATCATGATAACCTGATCCTAGCCCAAAACCAGAGCTGCCATCATCATAGCTTAAAGTGTGCCTAGGAATCCTATATTATTACTATTGAATTTTCCCTTAATCTCGAGGATTTATCCCTTTGCTCGATACCGACTGTCACACCCTAATTTCCACGATGTGATTTATGTTATTTTACAATCTTTTTTTTTTTCATCATGAGTCCCTAACATAGGACTCTTTCAAAATCCAACACTTTGCATAAAAGGGGCTACCCCTAGCCCTACACACCATATATCAAGCTTTGTATTTCCCTCGAAACACAGTGAAACTCCACTTAGATGTCGCTGAAAGCGTCAGGGTGAAACTCAGCTCCAGGTCTCAGAAACATATATATACATATACATCTTGGTAAGTCCTCGATAGACAAGGCCCCATTCACTTACACTTGATCGAAATAATATTTACACAAAATCCCGAAAACTTTCTACAAAGAAGTGTCCCAAACTAATACAAACCAAACATCTGATGACCATGATCGATATGAAGCTTGTCAAAATATCTGATGTGAACCTCCACACAACACTGAATCATTTCTCCGTGTGTGCTTGACCAGGCAGCATGCTAAAGGTTGGCCTTACGATTACCCGACCTCCGACCGCGCAGAGTCGAGCTCCCGGAAGTCATGCGGTGGTCTTGTACACCTGCATCTAAAGTGGAGGGAATAATAGAGGTGAGTTAAACCAACTCAGTGGTAGATCCGTAACAAGCCACGTGCTTATAAAAACATTTCAAAATACAAATAATTGACACATCTCAAAACATGAGCATTTTTAACTAATAGGTTGATGTGAGGAAAAACAAATGGATGCAATCTGCACCATCTAGGCACCCCTCATCGGTGACTCTTTTGGGCTTTCACCCCCGGGGACTAGCCGATCGGCCCAGAACTGCGACAAATTCTTTGGGACATGCCCGGGGATATGCCCACATCTGAGTATAACGACAAATTGCTGGGACACGCCCGAGGGGATATGCCCGTCCAGTATGTCTGTGACCTTTACCGGGACCGCAGCCCGGGGACTAGTCATTGTCCCTTGTCCACTACATCAATCCCGGGACTCTCACACGAGTCCCATACCCGTGTCATGCTTTAAAACAATTTCTGAAAGCATTCACCCACATGGATGTTAAAAACATCATGCATAGGTCAATTGAAAGAATTCCCATAGATAAAATACCGCGTTTATATATATCATTAGAAAATCACACAGGTTGACATGGAATGATGCAATTTCGTCAAACCATGGTATAAGCGAGGAGAAGGTTAAGTCCTACAGCCATGGATTAAAAAATCCACGAGTCTCGAGGAAGTAGCGAAGTACTCGAAGGATCTGCAATTAACAAGATTAACAAGTCCACAAGATTTCTTAGCCTCGAGGCAATCAAGGTTACATAAATTACCCGATTAGTTTATTACTACTTCACCGCTCGAATCCACATATTCATATACCTACAAACATAAACCTTGATCCTTGAGAGCACTCTTTACCTTACTAATGCTCTGACATTTAACACCCCTTATTAGGGTAACACAAATAGCACACACAACAACATAACTTGTTTGACTATCTCAGAGACCCACTTTTTTTTCTTAAGCGCCATTTTGGCCAGCCATACACGTTTTTGTTCACTATGGTCTTCTGACCAGAAGTTCTCCCTATCTCTTAGCTTTCCATAGCCTCTTAAATCAGGTCATTCGGACCTCGGAATCAAGGATTATGGTTTTTACACTCTAACACTCCCGAGACCACATTTCCTGGGACAGAATCATGTCCTCACTTCACCCTTATTTGACAGTGTGGGAACAAATGAGCCATAATTTTGGCCACACTTTCTGCAGTTACCTTTATGTGGCTACTTTGAGAGGGATTTTGAATCCACTCCATTTGGATCAATATAACTCAACTTATGACTCAAAAGGGCTGCTCGGAGCAGTGGGACGAATCGTATCCTGACTTTCAGCCTCAAATTCAAGGTCTTATGATGGGATTTAGTTGTTGGTTACTTCTAGACATTCGAAGGGGCTGGGTCTTTGGGCTTCTTCTCAACTGGAATCTGTCAAGTTCAGGTTCTTTAGGTAACATGGCCCCAAAGAACACTGTCATGGGGTCCAAGGGAGCTGGACAGCACCTCCCCTTGGACACACACCACCACATGCCGCCTTCACAAGCGGGTCTTTTTACAATTTAGGGTTCCACCAAACACACCTTTCATCAAATCTAGGGTTATGATGTAATCCCAACAAAACCCTAGAATATAACCAAGCTTTCCTTCAAGCCTTTTCTCCTCCTTCTCTCTAGCTTCTCTCTAGAACTCTTTCTCACTTTCTAAATTTCCAGAATTTTCCATTTCTAGCAAAGAAGTTTAGGTGGCATCCAAAGCGAGAAATTGGTTTGCCAGCACATGGCAAGCTCTTCTCATGCACTTGCCATGTGTGGAATCTCTACCGGCCATATATGAGGTGTCATGCCCTCATGATGCCACATAGCTCTGAAGTGTACACTTTAGTCCCTGCTAACAAGTTTTCAAGTGGTCCCTTGACACATACTTAAACCCCACAAGCCCTAGCAAAACCTAAACTTACACAATTTCATAATTGACCCACATGCCATAAAATGCAATCTAACACACTTTGCTAATCCTCTAATTAAACGACCATTAGATGGCTAATCTTAATCTGATGCCAAAATATCCTTAGGGCATAAGTTGCATTTATAATCCTTACTTGAATATAACAAAACATATACCGGGTGTTCTGCCGACGACGATACTAGTGAGCCATTGTTTTTTCACTTAGACTACTCAGAGTAAATGGACCATAACTTGGGCTATAGATGTCCGATTTGGGTAATTCAAAAGCCTAACATCAAGTTCACTAATGTGGCTACAATTTACATGAAGGAAACATGACCAAATTTCCTTTATTTCTCACCCAAAAACCAGTCCTAACGTCTGACTAATGCATAGGATCAAAATAGGGCAGCTTCCCATAATTAAAATGCAACCAAAAATCCCCCTTGGGGCAAGACACAGCCACACAGCCCTTAAGGTAGAAATTAACTGAAGTAGGAGAAGACCTACCTCTTGGAGTTTGTCAAAACTCCTCGTTCGAATCTACCTGCCTTGAAATACTGCGAGGCTTGCTTTTCTTCTTACCTGTCTTGCCCTGGCGGTAACCATAGGTCCGTCCTTGGGAACCTGAAGGTGGAGCTCTCTCTCTCAGCTTTCTCCTTTTCCTCTTTCTCATATCATCACAGTTGGTCCAAAATGTTCAAGTTTGAGTACTTTTGCCATCTTCGTTCCCATTGTCATGTGGATTCACCATGCCTTATCCATCTACCTTAGTTTCTATTTAATCATGTTGCCCACATATCTCTATAGATCCGGCAAGCTCTTTGTTTGAGTTACCTGCATGATATTGTGCTGTCTTGAATTCCTCATGCGTGTAAGTGTCGTACTACCTCGGTGCCTCTGAAAAAGTGAAATTTGAGCCTTCCTCAGGAATCAAGCGAAATTGACGCCAGGTATGGTTCGTTTGAGACTATTTCAACGGTGAAGTCCGTTTCGTCATCCGAGATCAAAAAAATTTCCAGATTTTTGATCAAAAAATACCTTTTTGCCCTTTCTCGGAAAATTGAATTTTCTCGAGTTTACATCGATGGTCTCGAACTAAAACATACATCCTGGCCCTGCCAGATTTTGGATCCTTTTTATCAATCATGATGAGTACCTATAAGATTTTCTCAAATCTTATAATAAGTAGTCAACCAATGCGAAAGTATATTGAAAGGGATATCCCGAATGAACTACAGGCGATGACCCTCGCATATCCAGCTGTAATGCGCGCCGTGCAGCGTACATCGTCCTCTGCAAATTAACCTTATGGGTGCTCTCATGATCAGCGTAAAGAAAGTAAACTGTAGCGGCCCTTGTTGTGGCCACGACCGACCCAGCTAACTATATCGGACATGCCTCTCATCATACTAAGTACAGTGTTGTTGTCTTGATCGAAAGACATGACGCAGTCTCAAGCTGTCATCCTCTAAACTAACGACTTGAACCTCCTTAGTAAACCCCGGTCAAATGTAGGTCATCCTCTTTGTGGTTGACATGCTGCCACAGGCTCGGAAAATATGACATCTCTGTCAGGACCATATCGTGATGTCGCTCGTGTATGAACTATTACGATGAAGGAAGATGAGGTATAAACCCACCTCGCTGAATCCAGGGGCGTAGTGAGTTAAGGATATTTGAATCCTCGAAACCTGAAATAATATGGAGGATCGGCAAAACCTAATCGCGGCATTATGTATTGAGTGTGCCATAAGCATCCCTTTGAGTCAGTCGTAAGCTCACGGCGTCATGAAGAAGGCGAAATCGGTTAAGCGAAAATCAGGGTGCAATGGCAATAACTAACGGCGAGTTCGAGATGGAGCCATTGTCGATAGAGACGGATATTTTAAACGACTGAAACGAACAACAACATTTAAGCTTATTCTATTCTTGACTCTTAGGTGTATTTTACGAAATTCAAAATTTGCCCTTTTATGGTTTATTTACGGGTTGATCAATTTCTCATTTTAGCATATAATATTTAATCATATGCTCACATATTCATTTCACTTTTCATAATTTATCAGTTTTCCCAGAAAAAACCTAAGTTAGGCTTAATTCATTCCCGGAATATAAAATAAAATTATTACAAAAATTCTAGGGTATTTTTAGGGCGTTACAAGAAGCTCCCATTTCTTTCGAGGTTTCTTTCATTTTCTTTCTCTTTTTCTCATAGCCCAACACCCTCTGGGGATGATTTCTCGGAGGGATGGTGGCTAGTCTCCTCCCTCCTTGAGTAAAGGGGCCTTTGGGCAAGGGACGCATGACAAACCAAAGGGTTTTTCCATGTTTTAACGGGTATTTTCCACCATTAATGGTTTCTTTTGAAATGTGGTTTAATCCTTGGATTATGAATGATCCATACTTGATAAGCTTTTAGGGTTCAATGGATGCCATTACTGAATCCATTGACATTAAGATTGAATTATCATTTATGCTCTAGGTTGTTGGAGGCGATTCAAGGTGATATTTTTATTTCCTTCAAATCTAAGAGTTCGATCCCTTAGTATCACCTTGAATGATTAGTATTTGGTAAGCTCTTCGGGGCTGTTGGATGCATATTGCTATATTGATAGTATAAATCGATTATATTATGGACAATTGCAGAAATTTCAGTCGAGGAGATGTTCAACAATCAAGACCATTGTACAGGAAGCAAGCCTGTTTCAGGATATTTATCGAGAAATTAGTTTTTATAGCCTAAAATGAAGAGGCAGGTCGGGAGATAGCTATATGTTATCCTCCTAATACGAGCGAATCAGAAAAACCTCATTTGCCCTGAACCTAAGCCCTAGTGACCTAATGCAGGGACTTTCCCTTTATTTTAATTCCCATTTCTTCACCAGTTTTGTAACAAGCCACTCTTATAAAACCCACAATATCGAAAAAATGAAATCGCAATTTATGACTCACTTATCAATCTGTTTCCATGAAGAAAACCCACTTCTCTGTGGGCGATCCTAGAACCACTATACTATAGTAGCTATACTCTGCTGGTAGAGTATTAGGTTATAATTTTAATAACCCCATGGGCCTTGGTCAGTAGTCTCCTCACGCGCTGGTTGCGAGCTAGTTTTGATCAAATGCGTGGGGGTTGCTTATGGGTGGGCAACTACTAGGCTTGCCAGAGATTAGATGCAGGACTAGGGCTTACGCTATCCACAGTTTGGATTAGCTGATTGCCCTAAGTTAGTGACTAATGCATAAAGACCGGGGGTTGTTTTTCCAACTGACTTTCTTGACTTATTTACCGAATAGATCTTTGCTCTAGCCCTAGTTTCACTCTCTTATTTCAATGTCGTTCCTCGGCTCTATAACTAGATTGTCTTGCATCCCAGATAGATGCGATAGAAGGACACTACTAACCGTCGTTGAAGACATGCCATACCTCTCTTTACTCTATCAGCAGTTAAAGAATAAGAAAACGATTAGATTCCTATTAGTGTCTCTTATCTTACTTGCTTGCCTCTACTTTCGGAGCTACGATTATTGATGGTCGACATGACATTCATCACCACCCTTGAGGTTAGATGAAACTGAGAAAGAAAACAAGGGGACTATGGATACCATTACCGGATGGGTACAACAATGCCATAAGTCCACTATCCCTTAGGAAAAATAGATTTGCATTTGAAAATACAGGGGAAAATGATACTTTTCTCAACTCGACTTCAGTAACATGAAACAAAGCTACTATAAGAAAGACACAATAAGACACTAGAAGAAACTGCTCTTGAGGCACATCTTATCAACGAGGTCCTCGAATGGTGTGGTAGGAGTATTTGAATGAGGGCATGTTAATTATCTATTACTAGATCCCTTCCGTCCCCAGTCATGAGTAAATGCAGATCTTAGGAGTAAAAGAGCTGGATTATAAAGTCTTTATCTGATGGCTAGTGTGTTTATATTGTCTTTCTAGTTCTGTCATTAGGAAAGAGTGAAGAGAGTCATGGTATGGCTCTCGAACTGAAGCCAGACTGCGATATCAGTGATAGAAGAAGCGCCTCTTATGGCGTTCGTGGGAAAAATGGGACCGAGGCGAGCAGAAGATATAGCTCATAAGACAGAAGTGGCTTACGGATCGGCTAACTAAAATTCTTCATGAACATACTAAAGTCCATCTACCTATGTGGATGATTCGTAGCATTTATCATGTAAAGATATAGTTTCCCTTTTCACAGCATACTAGGGACAACGAGAGAGGGTGGTGAAGGGTACGCAGGCCTAACTCCCGATCTAATCTTTCTAGGAAAGGCTCACCTTTCTTTCGAGAAAGTTCTTCCTTGCTCACATGCCATACCACTTTATCCTATACCACCTTAGAATGAAAGGAAGATAGGAATTTCTTGCTTTGTATGCAAGACTTCGGAGTTGCAGGAGTATTTAGAATTGTCAATGCCACCTACCATACCAGATCTTGGCGCGATCTTATCAAATCTCTTCAGGGGCCAGAATCGGATATTCTTGTGTGTCCCAATACACAATGTTTGGACCGGGTCAGCGGGATGCCCCACCTGTGAAGGATGGATTACTGAGGCGAGCTCTCACATTGCATTTAGATGAGAGATTTCTCTTTGTTTTAATACAAGTTACCACTTTATCGACTCTTATAAAGGACATGTCATTTTAAGGTTATTTCAAATGACATCGACAAATAAATGAACCCCAGTTATAATATATCAACATGAGATGAGGAAGTAAGTTGAAACCTTGTCAGACTGCCTCGCTTGGGAGGTTTCCATTTATTAACTGGGTTGTTTCCCTGTTGTATTTGGTGCCCTTCCCCCTCTTCAGGACTATGCATGCGCAAAGTGCGGATCAAACTACTTTCTTTAACATGTTGTTCGTTGTGCTATCACTTCCACGTCCTCGGAAGTAGTGTGTGAGCCTTACCTTTCACTTGAAACCAACTAGGATATTGATTCCTCTTTTCACCTTTTACTAACGGCATTGGACCCTCTAACCGATATCAACCTTCAATCAAACGGATTTAGGCATGAGACCTATCAGAAGTCATGAATGATGAGGATGCGGCCTCTGTGTGTCCTCCTTGAAGGTTTATAAAGTTACCTTCCAGTTCTTTTAATAATGAGCGACCAGTGTTTGGAAGCGGGTTGGTTCGTTTAGTTTGGTCTTCTTGCCTTCTAGGTTAGGAAGGCGAGAGGTAAAGTCACAACTTTTGGTTTGAAAGCAAAGGCTGGGAAGGATGTGCCTTGATTGAAGGTTCTAAAGAAGCCTATGATAACTCATCAAGTAAGGATGAATGAATCTTATAAATGTATGACTTCAATAGATGACATAAGAGGGTGGGATAGCCCCAGCTACCCAAAAGCAACACATGATATATGAATGTAGAGGCATATTGACCTAGTAAAGTTTTCCCTTGACTATGAAATTTAAGGTTTATGGAGATTTCTTTTGATGTTCAGATATAAAGCGAAATGACTTGCTTTACTAATAGTGGCACCTACAGTAGGCTTTACCGCTATGAGTTCCATGCTATCCGTTTGAGAAGTTGCTTAAACATTTTTTTCAGGAGGCGAATAATGTTATTTGAGTGCCTTGATGACTAAGGTGATTAGTTCCATTAAAGATTAGACGTAGTGACGAGAACAAGACAAATGCCACATTGGTGAGATCGCTAAGTCGAAATGACGACTATAAGCGGTAATGAAGCGATTTTCTAAGTAAGCTCGCTGACTTTTATTTTTGCGATCTTGAGATAACTTCTTTACCCTCCTCCCAATGGGCATAGGAGTTCGTCCATATGAAACTGATAGTATACCACTTCACAGCTTGTCATGCTGCGTCTCTTAGAGACTAAGACCTTTTATCCACGACGTTCTTTGTTGTACCACTGGCACCTCTTTATCTGACCAGCATTTCATTGTGATTTGACGATGCGAGGTGTGTGTCCCCCTCTTCTTTCTTCTCTTTTTCTTTGAACTCTGAGTACCTCAGGACTAAAGCCCAATTAGGTAAAACAAACAGCAGCGGAATAAAAGCCTCACTTTACTCTGGCAAGAGCATTAAGCCGTCGTTTCATTCGTATTGCTAGAAGCGATCACGAAGGTGAGATTGTTTTGGCTTTGACCTTGAAGTTAGAGAGGGCCGATTTAATTGAAGCTTTTGAAGGCCCCTAAATCTTTGGCATTACCAGCTTTCTTATCCAGCAGATTTCCATATATGATTAAGATGGGACTCACATCTCATACCCCTATAATATAATATAATAATGGTAGAGTAAGGGTGAAGGGTACCTTCCATGAATGGGATAAAGGAATCAATCGATACCGCCTTACTTGATAGGTGGCAGCAAGTAAGGTAGCGCAACAATCAGTGTCGATTAATTGGAAAGGACCTAATTGATTAGGATGGAGTTATTTATTACCCGATAAAGTCGGGTTATTCTTGCGATGTTTCCACCAATGAGCCTTGCTTCCCTTCACCTTTGCAACCAAAGACCGCCGCTGCGGTAGACGATGCCTTTGACGGTCGACCTATATGGTTCCACCACGTCAGGTTGGTTAATTCAGTAAATGACTCTGGTGTAAACGTCGACCATGTAGATGACCTTCAAAACGAAGGTCTAAAGACCCTCGACTTTAAAAGCGCGTCTAGGTTGAAGAAGCCTACTTATATAGTACGGGAAGTTTCTCCCGCCGCCAGGTATGGATGTGACCGCGCCCCTGCCCCATTGTAGGCTGGCATCTCGTTGTGTCTTATGGGATTGAGGGACCAAACGGGATAGACCCCCACATCGGGATCGAGGATCGGCTCTGATACCATTAATGCTGACCCGAGTCTTCATGTAGATATTATCGCCCGCGCTAAAAAGGGCCTGGCTTTAAGCGCTGTCACTGGGTGAGGCCTATACATATAGTGCCGGAGGTTTCATATCAGGTCGCTGCGGATGTGTGGAGACGCGCAATGAAATGGTAAAGTTGTCTAGCACTAACTAAAGGATAGCCATGCGTTCTTGAGCCACTAGGAATTGGTTCTACTTGGAAAGGGTCTACCAAAAGTATGTTTTCTTCGACCTTCATTATTATTAGTAGATGGGCGTATCTTAGATGTAAATTATTAGGTTATAAATTTTTTGATTCGGAATACCCTCTGGATGCTGCTTCACAAATCAACATCATCTTAAGTCACGCATACTTGTCCAAAGCTAACACAGTGCATACACACACACCACCAAGTCAAACTATGAGTAAGTAGCGCTCTTATTCACGCCATATAGAAAGGAATCATGCATCTACATATCGATAATTTTATTTTGGTTCTTTGGGTAAAATAAACCCCATCTATAGTTTCATAGAGGTGGTACAATATATATTTATTAAAATTCCAATATCGTGGGTTTTAGACAAAATTGTATCTTATAATAAATGATAGAAAACAATGTGTGTAAGTAAATTACAATTGGCAGATACATAAGTGCACTAATGGTACCAGATATGATGCTTTAGGATTCAATAATTCTTCATATTTCTACAACAGAAGAAATGATCATTTTCATCAAATGATCGGGACAACTGTTGTATGGGCTTGTATATTCATTTCAATTGAGATATATTTGTGTAAAAAGGAAAATATAAAAATTATTTTACAAATTTAATTTAAATTCAAAGTTTCCATCATTATTATTATTATTTGTTTTCTTCATGTAAATTCCAGATGTTTTCATTATACCTATTTTATATTGATATAATTATGTGTTAGATTACAGATTGTCCCTAAATCACCGTCTCTGGTATTGCTCTGATAGATGGCTTCACTTTAGAAGATCAGATTTGATGATATTCATGTGAAGTCCTTGATAAGACGAAAAAGTAGTTCGGGTTGAGGCAATCTTGTGGTGTAAGGACATGCCATACTCGAGGAGTCTAGACTAAGGGTAGAGCTAATGTGGGATGCAAGGCAGTCTGCAAGCTTGGAGGCTAAGATACTTGGGGAGCAAGTAATTAATGGGCTTGAGATGATTTTTGGAAAGTGGATAAATGTCAAATCAAAAAGATCCAGACTTATAAGCTGTCAAACCATAATTAGAAACAAATTAGGATTATATTATGAAGAGGTTACTTGAGCAACAAGTTTCCTTATTCTACTGTAATAGCTTAAAGGCAATTACAAAAAATATAAGGTAGAGTTGGACTCATATTAAGATAATGATCTAACCTTATCTAGACTTTCAAGAGTGAATTACAATGCTATAAATTCAGGGGTTAGGAGATTTAGTAAACCACCAATTTCATGACGGATCTTGAAGAAGAACAGCGAAGTCGGACATCTTTTGAAGGAGTCACGGAGCCTTGAATCCTGATTGAGTTATTGCATGTTAAAAACCTTTCATCTTGTATGAAGATGATGTTCTTTTCTTTCTTCATCTTACTGTGATGTAATGTAGGGTTATAGTGTGTGATGCTGTTGAGGAAATGAATAGAGGTTTGTCGGAATTCTGAGTGATTAGGTTTCGAAGGGTGTCGGTAGAGGAGTCTTGTACGTAAGACTAATTAACAAACCTTGAATTAGTTAGTGGAAATCCCCTAACATCTGGGCCTGTTATAAGGCGTGAGAAAGCGGGTTGTATTTTTAACCAAAAGCGAAGTTCTAAATGTAATCTTGATGGTGTTGATCCATAAGATTTCGTGATCTCCACCTTTGAAAAATGAGGAAGCATAGGACATCCTTTGTCGCCTTCTAAGGCCCGATTTAGTACGTGAATCAATTTGGAACATCTGTAGCTAAAGTTCCCGAACTTGCAATTATTCAGGAGAGACTATAGGCAACCAAGGAAAACCATGTGACATAGCTAATGAGTGTTTGCTCTTGGGAAAGATCTCAAAGAAAGGTTGAGTGAAAAACCATGCAGACCCTAATTTCGTTATAATGACAATGTTAGATTATGTTGTAAAATCTAAAAGTATTTGTGATCCAAGCGAACAGTAATGATAAGGCCTAACAATACGACACTAAATAAGCCGCTTTATCCAAATGATGAAGCATATCAGCAGTCGTCTTGGGTAGAAACATACGACATGGATCGAGGTATTTGGTTAATCATTCGATCCCCGAATCTGAGGGATGAAATAAAAAAAGGTTATAGTTTGAGAAGATAATTCTTTCCTTCTCCCCAAGTGTGTTCACGAACCTTATAAAATTACAAAGGCTCTATTGCCCATACCATATATATATATCTTTATTATATATATATATCTATAATTGGGCTTTGGGCTAGTAAAGTTTGCAAAGCAAGGAAAGATAAAATATTTGATCCATGTTGGGTTAATATTAAATCATCCATAAATGACCCTGGTAACATGCACATTATACAATTAAATTATTAATATGATTGTATGATTATAATTAATAAATTAATCTAACATTCTCCCACTTAGATATTAATGTATTTCAAATCTTTACCATTATATTTACACTTGTTAAAATGATCTTAGTCACCTTTTAGAGGATGCATAAATGCAGTATGCAATAAAGTACTTATCCTAGAAGCATTTCAATGGCAAGATTGTTGATTCAATGAAATAAAAAAACATCATTTTTATGTCATTCATCTGTAAATAACCACAAAATCATAAGATAAATAAACTTAAAATGTACATGCATAATACTTGAAAAAAAAAACATGACTTTCCTTACAAAATACATGAAAGAGGCAAAACTCACTAAAACCAAAGGTCTAGGCTCCCTAACATTCTCATCTGAGGTGTGATGTTCTTAAAACACACAAATGAATGACCTTTTTGTTGGTAGATTACCTTAACCTTACTGGTAGTGACATGTCATAGTTGAAGCAGGACTGCTTTTTCTTTAACGAAATAACCGTCAATATGTTTTGGAACGAAGGTGCTGATGTTCCTAGATAAAATCTGATTCTGAAATTCGATGAAACAATTTCAACAGTGAAGTAGATTGAACCTCCAGGTGCGATGAAGTTGTAACCTTGCATGACAGTGCTTCCGCAACACATACTCGCGCTGCCAAATGGAAGAAGCGTAATTAGCGTCTTGACACTTTCTGAAGCGCTCAGCCGATGTCGGCAAAGATACAACTGAAGTGGGCACATCCTCCATTATCACATA
Source organism: Tetrastigma voinierianum (assembly GCA_016808115.1). Lineage (NCBI taxonomy): Eukaryota > Viridiplantae > Streptophyta > Magnoliopsida > Vitales > Vitaceae > Tetrastigma > Tetrastigma voinierianum. The sequence continues at coordinate 65,004 of JAEQBH010004129.1, read as the reverse complement.
ATCAAGATCGCCAAAACGTTACCTGAAGTGTGAATTCTGCGCCGATATGTGACATAGGATCATGGTACCTAAGTTCATGAAACTTTCTTCTTGGCTTGAATGGCGCGACCGAGATCCTCAAATCTATCTACCATGCGATGTAAAGCAATATCAAGTGTGTATATGACATCCCATGAATTACCTGTTGAAGATAAAGAGGATTGCTTTTCGTCTAATCTCTCTCATTAACATTCTTACGGACATTGGCCTTTGGAAGGTAATCATATACAGTTAATTAATCTTACAGGAAGAACATGATTTGCATATTGAACCTTTCGATAACCAATGTATTCTTACAAGACGATCTCATAGTAATCACTAGGTCTGTCATTGAAGTATTTGGCCTTCCTAGGGACGATGCAAAGTGCTTCATATCAAGATGGCTAAATGATGGCCCAGCACGTCTGAAGCTGATGGATATTATCATTGAGACATGAACAAATATCTGTCAACATATGGCCAAGACTGGTGTGTATATACGATTATTATATATATTAAGAACGATCTCGTGATCTTCATCAGACCATTGTTGTTTGGCATTTATCAACCCAGATTACTTTATAAACATAGGTTTGAACCATAAATGGATTTCTGGAGCTGCTTTAAACTTGAGGACTAACAATGGCTTCTTTGTAGGTAGTCGTCGATACATCAACCCATATTCCTTACTCATGTTAAGTAAGATAAATGTAGATGTACAGATTGTAGATCCTATAGCCTTTGCCACATGACCTTCTCAGAATAATGTGACTCTATGGGACCTGTATTACCATAGAGTCTTGGATCTACATCAGTGGTTCATCATCAGGTGTTAACCACTAGATCAGTTTACAAATAGGGCTGAGATCGAGAGGCGAAGTAGGCACGGGAATAAGAAGCTGGGTGTTTCTTTAAGTACAGTTTCTCTGGCCATAGCATGCCGATTATCATCCTTGTGGTATTTCAGATATAGCTCCAATCCGCTGTTGGTATCAGACGAGATGAGCTAGAACCTCTTATTCCCACACAGCGCCCAACAATTAAGTTTTGCCCAATGATGGTTTAGGTTATGGGTTGTATGTGGTAGCCACTACCTTCTGACTTAACATCAGGTAGCGAAGACTAGGCTATTACATGTTACTATCTCATATGAGTGTAGATGACTACTGGCACATGTGTCAGCGAAATCAGATCAGAAAAGATCTGTCTTATTAATCTCTTTAATTTCTCTGTCATAAATGTATTGACACTTGTGCTAAAGATGAGGCTTTTTCTGTTCAAATCTCAAGCATGTTTTCTACTAGTGACAATAGGAGAAAAGGAGAAGAGCACTATACAGCTACAAATACAGCAAAGATTCCAGTGATCCATTAGATAATAAAGAGTCTTGATATAAATTAGCACCACAGGTTCCAAAGAAAACTATATCCAAGCTTATCCAAAATAGGTAAAGATATTAAATTTCTCCTAATAAAGGATATGAATGCCACATTTTGCAATTCAAAAAAAAAAAAAATCATCTCCTAAGATGCAGTCATGACTCAAAAAAAAGGCAACTTGAACTCTTGTATAGTCTCCCATGAATACATCACATCTGTATAGTTGGACTCGGCTTTTGTTTATCATCACCTGCTGCCTAAACGACATGACTTCACTTGATCGTCTTCTTACTTTGAACTTGTGACAATAGTTGCATTTTCCCTTGAAGCCGTCATTCTTGGGGGCATTGGAAGTGGAAGACACATTCTTGCCATTACCACCCCTTTTAGTATCTATTCTTAACATCTTCTCAACGGAACATATTATTAAGATATTTCTCTTTGCGACTGGCTTGCCTTTGGTGAGTCACCATAGAAAATACTCTAGATCATCCCACTGCTATCTCCTCCTCCTCCTTAGCAGGATTACAGTTGCAACACCTGTTTTCACAGTCGACCAGAGTGGTGGTCAGAATCGGATCAGATCTCGATGCAACCTTAGCACCCCACGCCTTTGCCTTAGTGGACGGAGGCGCAAATCGGCCAGGACTCTTTACTGCATTTTCATATTGATGTTCCCCGAGTCTTGACTGAATCAAAGATATCGCCCTCTGAGATACAAAATAAAACCACCATAGTAATTATTTTACAATCAATACATGGATTCACAGGTCCATTTACATATACATATACAAAGCTTTTCCATTTACATTTACCATAATCGGGCTGTTTTCTAGTATGGACCCTATGAAGTGTCTTGTGAAGCGGGTATCACGGGAAGTTGCGAGCGTCCTCCTCACATTTTTACGGATAGAAACGTGCTGGCTTTCTTAATTTGACATATGACTTATCGTATACGTATGCATTTCATTTACAATGAGCGCATAACGTTAACCGAATATACAATGGCGGATATTAGAGATTTTCATGATTCGCATAACAATCTTATACACGCACCGGTTGTATTCTTATTTAGATCTATTAAAGTTACAGGGCTTATCTTATGCGTGCGTAGTTTCATATCTTATACTTATGGGGTACCATGGAGATTTTATTAGATGAACAATGCACATTCTTTATTCTTATTCATTATTAGAACCTTATCTTATTGTTTTGACTATGAATGAGGAATAATAAATGGTAGTACGAGCCTGATAATTTTGATTATATCGATCTTGAGGTGTGACGCCTGGCGGAGTTCGAGCAACAATGGGAGGCGTGCACGCCGCGGCTGCGAGTGTCGTGGCACTGGCGGGAGTCTTTGAAGCGCTAATCGGCGATGCGCCGCGTAAAAGTCGTATGTTAACTGGGAGTGTCGAAGCGATCGAGGGCGTGTCGCCCATGTAGCGAGTGTAGCCGTATGCCAGCGGTGCGAAGCAACGATGAAATGCAAAGTTTTCTGTCGTTGGCGCCTGTATAACGAAGTGTCGTGGCACTGTTGAAGTGAAACGTTGAGGCGTGTCTGCACGTGCGAGTGTCATGTCATTCAATCTTTGGTCTTAGGTAGTCTTATAACTATATGTGTTGAGACTTACTTTTATCCTCGAATGGACATTCAGGTTACATTGGACTAGTAGTGAGGCTGGAAGCTTAGTGCAGGCGAGTCTGGGTATAATTTTTCCTTTAACTTCTAAACATGAATGGACCCTTTCATATGCTCATAGGATGCTCATTAGTCCAATAGGCAAGTCCTCGGAATAACGAAAAAACAAAACATAAAAATTTATGCGCCATGAACAATAGCTACAGTGGCGTGGCAACACTCTGCATTGCCGGCTAAGCCCTTAGCTAGCAGGCAGGAAGCTTGCTGCAGCCCCATTCTGACCACGCGCGTAGGGGTCTTCGTAGCCCCTACGTTGGTCTATCTTGCTCTTTGTGGGAACACCTGCGCCTTTGTTTAGAGCCACCCTACGCCGCTGCGTAAGACCTTGAACTTGCCCAGATTTTTGATGATTTTTGTCCCTTCTTCATAAATCCAACTAAAATTAAAAAATAATCCAAAAACATCACCAAAACAACTCTGTGAATGAGTTTATAATGACAAAAACCAAACATAGAGATTAATTCGGGTTTTTCCAAACCTAAACTCAAATACTTGTAAGTTAGGCTAACTTCCTAACACCCAAATAGGTATCCATACCCAAAGGGAAGGATTTCTTACTTATCTTGCACCTACTAGGGTTTTACCTACCCATCTTTCAAGAAACCTAGGGTTAGGATAAATTCTTAACTAAACCCTAGAAATGGAAACTATAGAAATCCCTACCAAAGTCCAAAATACACATGATTCCATACAAAACCAAAGTTCCATAGAGTTCCATACAAAAATCCAAAGATCCTGACCAAAACCATAGAAATCCATACCTTTTTGCTCTTCTTCTTCTCCTTCTTCCTCTTCTTCTTCTCTTATCTTCTTCTTCTCCCTCTCTCTACGTTTTTGCTTTCCCCCAAAATGAGAGACCAAGTTGGTCTTATCCCACTTTGGTTTAATTTCATTTGTTGCACTTTTTAGATGTCTCGATTCTTTTCTATTCTCAATTTAACTTATTCATGTTCCCACTTCGCCTTCATATTTATCACATGACCTTTATGTCCTTTTTGACAATTACAAATTTACCCTTGTATCTTGTACAAATTTCCGAGTTTTTGAATTTCCATGTTTTGCATTTAAATTACGAAAAATTTCAATTATACCTACAAAATACCCTAAACATGCTAAAAATAACTAGGGTATATTTCGGGGTGTTACAACAGTCATCTCTTCAATGGTTTATTGCTCCTTCTTAGCATTATAACTAGATCTAATATTGTCAAACTACAAAGGCAAAGTCCCCATGATCAACCAAACAACATAATCTAAGTCAAACTCCATACCGATGGTCTTAAATCTACCTTATAGCAAGCTAATATTTTATCGATGTGTCCTCGTACCCCACTTGTCCCATCATAGAAAGTGGAGTGAAGAGTATTCAGAAGCTCATTCTTCTCATTCTTAGAGAACTTTGTGTATTTCTTACCAACGACATCTAAGAACTCCTTTGCATTCTTAGTCTTGTGATTGCTTTCATAAATAGAGTCCTCCATATGATTCTCCATGATCATTAAACAACAACTATTAGAATACTTTCAGTCCTCATAGGACTTCTTCTCCTTTGTAGAACTCTCAATAGTGGGTTTTGGACGAACTTCAACTTTCAAGGTCATGTTCAGTTTCATAATTGTCAAATTCAACATGAGAGATTTAACCCATTGCTTTTAATTAGTCCCATTAAGTTTTGTGATGACAGAGGAGGAAAGCTCAAAACTGAAAAATAAACAAGAGAGCAATGTCAAAAATACAAGTAAAACAAAGACATGCAAATTAATCCATTCTTTGACTTACCAAATGACCCATAAAATTGGTTACCAAATTTTAGAGTCTATAAAATGCGAAAAGACTCATACACAAGTAAGAGCAATTCACTAGTAAATGCGACCAAATCATCATTTCTATCGATAAGATAAACTAAAATTATCGGTTATGAAACTTAGTGAAATCTCTTCACCAAACTAAGCATCCTACCAAATAATCAAGTCATCGATAGCACAACTTCACTATTTGTATGGATCTTAGAAAAATTGATGCAAAAAACGGGAGAAATTACGGTTACAGCTTGTCGATTCAAAAAAAAAAATATCGACATGCTTTCCGGACTCACGAGGGAAGTAAGTTCGCCAGCATTCAATATTTCTCAATTTTACCCAATATGAAAAGTAATTTTATTCACAACATGATGCTATAAATAATCCCGAATAGCATAAACATAAATTCTGAAAGCAATATGCGAAAAAAATTCCTAAATTACTTTGGGATGATGGATTCCCGGCAAGAAAAGCTGTAGACTTGCACATTAGTTAATGGGGAAAAAAAAGGCTTCCAACTCCAATTTAATGACAATCAATATAGAACATGCTCTTATTGAAAAATGGGCTTTTGAAAAAAACGTGAAAACCTATTCCCAAAGACCTTCATATCCCATTGTCGTTCATAGCTATGATGAGTATAAGATTATTTTATAATTTCTTTTACTCTCTATTTCTTTAGCATCATTGCCTTTGAAATCAGTTGCAATTGTGTGAATACAAAATTATATGGGTAATTCCATGAATGAGTTTGTGTGAAACCTAGGTTTGACTACAAGGGCACATCATGTTTTCTAACATCATCTACCAAAAACAAAGCCTTCTTCAACATGATATTAATAATAGTCAACAATCTTAGTGCATCAACGTTCGTTTTGTTATCCTAGTTCAAATCGGTCCAAGCAAACTTGGAATGATGCCCACATTCGATCAAAATCAGAATCAGTTCTGAAATAATCTTTTTGAAAGTTCCCTATAACAAACATTTAATTTGAAGTGTTTGAATATCTGTCTAATGATCTGACGACAACTACATTTCGTGTGACTAGCATGATTAGTACTCAACCACTCTACGTATTGCTATGGCACTTTCGTGTTTTGTGTTGCAAGCAAATACATTCCAATCTTAAACATACATTTACATGTCCCTTACCCATACCTTCAAGTACCTGTTATTATTTGCGTCCCTCTCATTCATTATTCACCGGTTATGGAGGCAAACATTTATATAGTAAGTATCTAAACAAAAACATAAGAAAATCGATGTCGACTCGTGCTAAAGGCATAGATACATTATGTTACATGAGTGTGCCTACGGGTGCCTTGACCCAGAGATTTATGGTATGTACTCCTACGGGAGATATAGATACTCGATATGTGAATTATATTAAATGTATACATGGTGAGGCCACTACAAGAGTGGTCATATATGTCATCTATTTTCCCGCTAAGCTACCTAAACATACCCGGTGTTTCATATGTGTGGAAGTCTTTTTGAAGAGGTCGTTAAGACATCGCGTGCTTCGAGAACGAAGCCTGGCATTAGGAGTCCACCTTATATAGGTTTTGATTTTGTTTTTTGAAATAAATGCAATATTTGTAATAGTGGAACTTGTATAAGCCCTGATAGTTGGACTCGAACATATGTTAAGGACAATTTAAACCGCTCTGATTGGTAGTTTCTGAGAGTTTTATGTCATTATGAATTTATGATTAAAATGGACCCACTAATGTCGGAAAATCGGTTAAAGAAATCCATGTCACATGTAAATCCCTCATATGTGATTAAGGAAGGGTGTTACAAAGTCTTCACCTTTATGACAGTACACTTCCAAGAGAACAATTGTTCCTATCAAACCTCTTAAGGATAATATAAATATAGGCTCAACTACAGCATGATTAGTCTATCTCGAACAATCTTGATGCCCCCAAAACAAAGAAGCCCCCTCACAAGATCTTTCATGTCAAAATGGTTTACCTGACATCTTGCTTTATATCGACCCGACAAGTCGAGTGTCATTAGTAGCCAAGAGTATGTCATCAACATACAACACCAGAAATATAAAATTGCTCTCACTGACCTTCATATATATGCACCTATCAACAACATCCTCTTTAAAACCATTAGTAATGATAACCTCATCAAACTTTATATATCATTTACTTTCCAGAAGCTTTACTTAAGATATATTGACTTCTTAACTTCTAAAACCAAATTACCTACCATTCACATTATTTGAGATCATTCGGTTGAACCATATACACATCCTTAAACAAATCACCATTCATAAAAGCAGTTTTAACATCTATTTGTGCAACTCCATGTCATAATGCACCACAATCGCCATAATAATTCTAAAGGAATCCTTTGTGGATAGGGGAGAGAATGTCCTTGTGTAATCAATTCCTTCTTTTTGGCTAAACCCTTTAGCAAAAAGTCTAGCCTTATACCTCTCCACTTGATCATTGGAGTCTCTTTTAGTCATAAAGACCCACTTGCACCTAATAGGCTTGCTACCATCTGGTCACAAACACCCTTTGATGTCATGGATTTCATTTCATCTTCTATTGCATCTAACCAAAAATTTGAGTGCAAACTGCTTATGGCCTTCTCATAAGTGACCGGATCTAAATCATCACTTATGTCAAAATCATGCTCTGATCAGCCTCGTCATCTGAATAGCTGATCTCTTGGTCCTTTATGACCTTCGAAGTCATAGACATATCACGATAGCATGAATATCGACCATCAGCAAAGGGATCATTGCAAGCAACTACATCGGTTCTCCGACTCTTTGCGTCAAAAACACTTGTCTCCATGAGACAGGAACAACGGGGAATGAATGCACTTTCTTCTCTAAATTGAGCTTTCATGACATTATTGTCGTAGTCAAAATCATCTTCAAAATAAACAATTACAGTGACTCCATAATTGTGGTAGTATGAATGGACAAGAATCTTGAACCTAGATCTATACATTAGTTGACAAAATAACCACTGATGGTTTTAGGATCCAACTTCTTAATTTGGGGGATTATAAACTCGCATGACACACGCAGCCCCATTCAAAATGGTACCATTGGCTTTCTTCCTGACCACAATTCAAAAGGAGTCTCAAGAACAAATTTACTCGGAACTTGATTCAAAATATAAGTCACCATCCTCAAAGCCTCCCTCATAAGTAATTTCACAAGCTAGAGTTTGCCAACATAGAACGCACTGTATCCAACAAAGTGTGATTTCTCTTGTCACCTATGCCATTTTGTTGAGAAGTACAGGCGCTATCATCTTTGCGCATAAATACTGCCTTCAGTAAATAAATTGCAAATGGCCCCGGGTTCCATCTAGTCTCATCATATTTACCATAAAACTCACCACCTATGTCAGACCTTACAGATTTTAGCTTCTTATTCTTTTGAAACTTCATTTTTATCTTAAACTCCTTAAAGGCAACCAAAGAATATGACTTATCCCGGATAAGCTCAACATGTCCATAATAAGAGAAATCATCTGTGAAGGTAATAAAATACCTATAACCACCCAAAGCAGTCAGTGTGAAAGGTCCACATATATTAGTGTGGATTAGCTCCAAAACATCTCCACACCTTGCTATTTTATCTTTTCGTACTTTAGAAGTTAGTTTCCCTTTCACACATTTCTACAAAGTTGACCGATGAAGAAGTCAAGTTATGATATTTCCAATCCTTCACTAACCTTTCAAATTATGTTCTTGAGGAAATATGCTCCCAAGTAAGCATGTCTTAACATTTATTGGAATTATCATTAGCTCTTGAGTTTAGGAAATATGATAAAGCAACAACATAATTTATAGAATAATTAAGACCATTATTAAATAAGTCTATATAAATTTCCACATAAAGCTCCAAAACCAGCAACTTTACCATCCTTATACATTTCAACTCTGTTATTTTCAAACAAAAAACTATAGCCTTAACTACCGAAAAGTGAAATAGATAACAAGTTTCTTCTTATTTGTAGGTACATGGAAACTCTTATAACTCTAAAACCCTATCCGGTGTAGCTTCTAACCAGTTATTCCCATGTATTAATATTTGTAACGCCCATCCCATAGCGTAGGAGGTGAGGGCGCCACACGGGGCGGAGACATTTAACACGATTTTCGACATTAGTGGGCTCATTTCAAGCGCAGATTCATGAATGACATTAACTCATTTCAAAAGCGGAATTATGAAAATTCTGACCATATATCTAACCTTAAAACAGTTTAACCACTATAAATTTACATCCATTAAAAATCTCTTGTACATAATAGCTGATCCATAACTACTTGTATTTATACAAGTTCCTTTATACAAAATATTATTTACATTTCATTTCAAAAACAAAATCAGGACTCTAAAAAGATGGAATCTTTGTGTTATTTTTTGTGAATGTAAGATGTCTTTGTGACTCTTGATACCTACACGGATGAAACACCCTCCTTCACTAAGCTTATAGCTTGAGTTGGAATGGATCAACAAATATGATACTTCTAGTGGTGCATTAATTACAGTATACATTTGATAATTCATATCAGTATTTTATATCTCAGGTAGTAGTCGTAACATAAATATCTTAACGAAGGTACTTTGAAATTTTGCACAAAATAGAAGCGAATTATGCCTTTAATATGAGTTGATTCACATTGTTTTCTTATGTTTCATTCTTGGATCTTATCATACCGTGTTTGCTGCATGGGCGGTAACAATGAATGAGAGAAATGGCAGCGACCACGATAGAGTGCAGAAGGTACGGTACAATCTTGACGAAGTGCAGAGCACTAAGCGGACATGCACGCAGCACAAAGCCAGGTGTAACAATGCGGGAGTGCCATAGCACTAATCAGTTATTAGCATTACCTGAAATAAAGTGTCCTTCGAACTAGACGAGGAGTGAAACGCTGCCAGGCGTGTCCTATTCATTTACTATCTGGTCTTAAGCAAGCCTACAATTATATGTGTTTTATAGCTTTTTATACTAGTGTTTATAACATTCGTTTAGGCTTTATAAAAATAGAAAGTAAAGCAGAGGCTGGGAAGGCATAGGCAAGCCTACGAGGAAGACGGGTTTCGAGTGAGTCGTTCCTTAGAATTAATTAAGGTAGATCTCGGGTTCGCCCTGGGCCAGAATGCCACTAGTGGCCTCCTCGCTCGTGAAGGGCGTGGGTTCGAGACCAGCCCGACGCACCCTGTTTTACAGACCCTTAAAATTAATAATAATTTCTGACTAATCCCCAAGTAAGCCTCCATTATTCATGCACGAATCGTTCGGGTTTCCCTCATACTTAAATCAAGGAGTTCTGATGGTTTCTTACCAGTTTCTGTTTTCCTCATGCCCAACCACCTTTCACCGCCTTGCCACATAGACCAGTGGCTCAGTGAAAGCCATGTCGGCACCTCTGTTGCCACAAGGCTCCCAAATCCGTGATTACTCGTTTCGGATAGTTACAACCTAAAGGGAATTTGGCACGGGTTCCTCTTTCACAGGTCTTACCGACCGTTTAGTCAGCTTGCTAATCTTCTACCAAGGTCTCGTACACCTCATATGTACCAGGTTCATAGGTGTTTCATTCTTGGTTACCATTTTACCATGGCCTTGTTTAAGAAAAATACAGTTTGTTTTCTGCCTCGTAACTTTGTGTGGCCGGATCTGGTGAGTTCTTTCCCAGTTAACTGCAACCCTCCCAGGCTCTCCAGCTTCCTCCCAGCATCAGGTTTGGTTCATTTGCCCGAGCTATCTTTTATATAAGTAGTTAAATGCACGTTTCTTTGCCAGTATACTTTAAATTAACTGCACATTTATCTCATCATGCTGGTCTAAGTGCCGTCTTTGGCTGCCGTGCTCATTTCGTTCCTCTTTCGTCGAATTCAGATTGAGCTCCCAACACGGAAGCCGGTTTCGAGATTCCCTCATTTTATTGGGTACATGCCTGCTAGCCGGGAGTAGCCTGCGTTCGCCCTCCAGCTCGCTCCATATGCCGTGCTAACAAAGGTTAATAGTCTTTTCCATTTCGGCAGGTAACACCCCTCTCTCCCATAGGGGTCCACCACAATTATCGGCCTGGGGTCTCGCGGGTCTAACACCCTGCCGCCGGTGAGGGGTGCGTAAAGTGGACTCATACACACAGCTGCCTCGGTCGTTTGTTCTTCCAACCAGCCAGTCACCTCTGCTATCTAAGCATAGCTACCATGTGATGTTTTTTCAGCTATCTGTACACTTTCTGGTCTCTTTGTTTGTCATTTCCTTTCTTCGGCTGTGGCTTTGTCTAATAAGGTCAAAGGTATTCCCCTGTGTTTGTTCCCCTGTTTCTTGTGGCCTGGCCGAATCAGGATCTGGATCTGCTCCCTCCGTTACCTCTAGGATGCGGCATTTCAGCTTGCAAGCCGTACCGAGGAAACGGAATCGCCTCTCTGGCCCATGATGTTGTCTCGGTCCTTACTTGAGTATACCACGAGTCTCTGAAATTCTACTCCCAGGTTTCTCTCGCCTGCCATTCCCCCTCTTTGTGGTTCTCTCCGAGTTTCCAGAGCCAGAGATCCTCCAGAGAAAATTTTGTGAATTTATAAAGCTAAACTTTTTTAGCTTTCTTCTTGTTCATTATTCGATTCTTATCATATAAATGTTTTGTATAGACCGATAACAATGAATGAGGAATGTAACATAATGGGTGCGAAGGTGCGATGCGATCTTGAATGAGCGTGCCTACTGCACGTAATAGAGGTGTCGTAACACAATGCAGGAGTGTCATCGCACTGAATAGAGACGTGCTTGCCCACGTAATAGAAGTGTCATAGCACTAGTGGGAGTGTCGTCACATTGAACAGAGACGTGCTTGCCCACATAACAGAGGTGTCATAACACAATGCAGGAGTGTCGTCGCACTGAACAAACATGCCTATTCATTCACTATCCGGTTTCTGACAGGCATACAATTGTATCTATTATTGAGCTTGTTATATTCTTCTTAAGACATTAATATTCATATAACTATTATTCTTGTACTAACCCTTTCATTCACTTATTAGGATCCTCATTAATCCAATGAATGATTGTTAGAATTATGAAAGAGAGACTGAACCATTGACTTGGTATGCTGGCCGAAGCAATGCTATACTGGCGAGAAAGTCTAATTCTAGCACCAGTTCGCCTAGGCATAGGGACCTCCACAGGCGGAGCTCCTTAACTAGGCGTGCCTTATCTTGGCGTAAGAGGTGTAAAGCTGGAAGACTTGAAATGCGATTCAGTTTGTATTTACAGGAAATCTTTTAGCAAATCAAACCATTTCAAAACCTTTACAATAACCAACTGACTAATACATATCTTCTTGAAGGTTAGGGTTTCTAAATGACTTAAGACTAGTATTTTTCAAATAATTTCAACATTCTACCAAAGTTTCTAAACCAAAGTTGGCACTTGGTTGCCTGCCTTCTTTTCCTTCCTTGTAAACAATTGCATGAGCGAAAAATGACCCTCCTTCTCATGTGAACATAGCCAAAATGAGAACAATCTCTCTTGCTTCTTTCTACAAGATATGTTGGTGCCTCAAATTGAGTCAAATGTCCATTTTTCTCATATTCTACCTTCATTTTCATTTATTTGCAAATCAACTTATTCAATTTCTAACTTAGCATATGTCTTCTTGTGTTTATGACTTTGATTTCATAAGCATTAATTACAATTTACCCTTAGTACTCAAATTTCCCAAATACAATTTTCTTGCCTTATACCACAAACATGTAATAGCTTCCCAGGTACTAATTTAGAATTAACTATAACAAATCAGTATAATTCTCCATCATCATCATACAACACTTGTTAGAGTGCTTCTAATCCTTGTAAAGTTTCTTAATAGCCATTCTTATTTATCAGTATAGTTTCTACGATGATTCTCTCTAAAGCCAAATCAATTTCATAAATATTTAGATTCATAACTAAGTCTTCTTCCGCCGATAATTTGTTCCATCTAATTTCATCAAATAATCATTGTGAGAAAATTAAAGGTGCTACTAATTTGTGAAAATATAAACACAACAAAGATTCAAAGTGCTGAAACAATAACTAAACACCAACTTCAAAGCACAAGGCATATTAAAATCAATATATTGAGTCTTTTGCATATAAGAATGCACCCTTTGATCAGACGAGGGTGAGTCATCCAAATAACCACGATCAAATGCGTTAAACTAAATTCTGACCAGAAGATAACTTGGAATTTAAATTCATTTTGCATTAGTCAGCTTCTTTCCATTCTGACATCATACAAAATATACAAAACTTCTCGTGAAATTTAGCCTAATTATCCATAGACTGGATTGTAAGTGGGAGGAACGATAATATATTGACAATTTCATAAAATGGTAAAAATATCCACTATCCACACACATTACATTGTTTTCATAACCACGACAAAAAATAGAGTCCTCCCACTTAAACGGTGCGGTACCTCGTCTCAACTACTATACCAACTAGGCACAAAGAGCCTCTTTATGGAAAGCTCCAACAATTCAATTCCGAATGTAAATATTTAATTTAATTCAAGAAATTTGAAATTGAATAATAAAGAAACAAATAAATAAAAAATGAGATTAGGAATTTATTTATTTATAATAAATAATAGTGAAATTTTATTTATTTATTTTATAATGATTTACCAAGTTTGTGTGTTTCATATTAATATCAGGACTCTTTTAAATATTCATTTCATACTGAGAACACAATCATGCAATATCTGATTATGAATTTATCAAGTCTTAATGTATAGAAATGTAATGAGAAAGAAAAGAAAATTGAGGGTATATATATATATATTGAGGATAAATCATTATTACAAAGAAGATACATTACCCATCTAGTTTTAAATTAGTTACGCCCTCAAAACTCTAGATGTATTGGAATTCAAGCTAACCAATGATGTATAAGTCTGAATGATCGGATCTATGCTTAAGAAAAAGGTAATTCAACTTATAAGCCGATCACACTTTTGATAGTAAGCTAGTAATATGTTTTACACTAATTTGATAGCAATTTGACAAGTACGTTCTTTGAGAGTATCGTTTATTAGGATTTTAATCGGGTTATACTCTAGGAAACGGTCTTATATGGTTGTTAGACCATTGAAGACTCATTATGAATGATAAAAATTTGATTTGATGTGGTAACTACTATTATAATAAGTATGATGGAGTTAAAGCACGTTTGTAGTCAATCCATTATATACTATATATATATATATATATATATAACTGAATTTCAACATTTTCCCATAGGGTATTCACAAATTATAAAAAATGAGATAAAATCAAATAAAAAAATTGCAAAAACTAACCCTTAGTAGTCTCCACATTGCATGGAGATTAGGGTTTAGGGTTTCTGAATCCCAATAATGATATTATGATGATGTGTATTTAAATGCAAAAAATTTGGTGCACTTTTTCGGAGATTGGGAGTTGTCTATCAGTCATTTCTCAAATCCTTTATAAAATGTTAGTGTAGCTTTGGAGATGAAGGAAGGTAAGGGGAAAACTTTGAACATTTATTCTCAAAAAAAAAAAAAAAAAGGAATTTATCTTTGAAACTATTTCATCTTTTCGAATCAAAATTGAAAGAAAATAATAACAACAATCGGGTCACATATATATATTTCACAAAACTCCTTATTCAACATAACAACATAACTTACAAAAGAATTTATATGCATATTAACACTCTGATACCAATTGATAGAAATATATTTATAGATCAAAATATATAACCCTTTAAAGCATAAAATATACTAACTGCGCGCAACCATTGATAAATTCAGATTTGAAATTCAGGATAGAAAAACCTTTGCAAGTAATGCCTATGGATACACTACTTTCAAACCACTCTCCACTGCTTTTTGGTATATCCACAAAGATACTACTTCTCTTGTTTACTTACTCTAAGCCTTTTATAGTTTGTGTAAGTCATAATGGACTTTTAAAATAGTTGGTCCTTAGGTCAAATTTGGCCCTTCAGAGTCTTATAGAGGAGTGTGTAACCAAGGCTAATACAAAATAGTAAACAAGACATTCTCTAATGGCATAATAAAATTGGTCATGTAGAGTGAGTAACTATGTAACACCCCAAATTATGTCACAGTAGTTTTATAACAGTTTAGGGTATAATATAAGTTAAATTTGTATTTTTTGAAAATTTAAGTGTTAAATGTGAAAAATGACCTAACCGGGATTTTTAAAGAAATTTAAAGGATAATTGGTAAAATGTCAAATTGAGGACTCAAAGGACATTATATTTGAAAGATTATATATTAAAGTAGAAATATTGATAAGTTGTTTACAAATTGAATGATATGTGAGGACTAAATATAAGGAAATGAAAGTAGGCCAAAAATGGGATAAAACGAACATGGCATTATAGAAGAAGCATTTCCCATATTTTGGCTTGGAGAGAAACTAGGGCTACGGTTCTTGAGAGAGAAGAACTCATTTGGTTTCCTTCCTCTCTGTGGTTTAACTCTCGTTGCTCAAGGGAATGGAGAGAAGGAAGGTAAAGAAAAGCTTGGGTTTGAAGTTCACAGAGAAGATTAAGTATGAACTCCCATTTGTTAGTTGAAACTACGCTAATTTCTCACTCTTTGTTGGTTTTGTTGGTTTTTAAGTTGGTTTTGATTGTTCTTTGGTTTATGGTCCTCAAATGAGAAGATTATGTATAAAGTATTGAGGTTTTTAGGGGAGATGTCAAATTTTTCCAAAACTCATGTTTTTGTTTTGGCCATCACTCATCCAAATTGAGTTATTCCAAGTTAGGAAAGAACCTAAGAGTAAAACCTACAAAAGTACAAGGTACCAAGAAACAAACCTAACCCTAAAGGCTGTTTTTTATCTTGAGTGAAAATAAAGTGAAATATGGGTTATCATCTATTTTGGTATAGTTTTGAATTGTTTAGGTCATAAGTTGAGTTTCGCTCATCCAAATTGGTGATTCAATCTGAATAAGTCGACACCAGAACTGCTGCTTCATGAAGGAATTATAGCCAAATTTAGTCCCCATTGTTCCCACAAATTCGTCAAAGTAAGAGAACGATTAAGCCCATGAAACACGTCTCGAAGCATTTGAAGCTAGAGTAATTCGCATTGTTTTACGTCTGCCCAGTTATATTGATGAAGATAGAGGTGATTCAAATTTTATCTGAACTAGGCAATCGAAATATGTTAAATGAAGAAAGTATGGTCAAATTATATCTATAGTTCCACTAAAATTACTCAAATATGGACAATTCAGATTACATTTCTATAGACATCCGGAGCTTGATTTGGAAGAATTTGTTCATATCTCCCAAATTAAAAGTCAAGCGACATGATTTTTAATAAGCGAGAGACATGGTAGCATATTGAGTTAGAAGATCACACTTTCTCTAACAATCCACGTTCTAGGAGATTAATTGTGATTAAAAATGGACTTGGGACACCTTTCGAACTATTAAGAACAATTGGTTATAAACTAAAATTGTATAAAGGCTATATAAATTTATTTATTATATGAATTAATATCACATCATAGTAAGATGATCATGATAACATATGTGGCTAAAGAAAGAATACATTATATAAAGTAGTTATATACAAGAAAAGTGCAAGAAATCATAGTTAAATGTTTATAAAGATTAATTGATAATGAATATTATACTGATATCGCAGCTATTCACGATATGGATATCTTTTTCCTCGACACCGAAAGATTGTTAAAACATAATAAAACTGATTTGGTCTCACAAGTGATCAGTAGCTAAATATATTAGCTCACTTACTGATAATAACGTCAGTAAAGATATACACATTGTAGTTGACTCTGCTTGAAGTCGATGACACGGATCCCGTTTTATCATTACAATACTGCTTCTGGGGGTCATACGACAAGATATTTTATAGATCACTATCTCGTGATAAATGATAAGAGATTTTCTAATACATACAAAGCTTTGTTCCCCATATCCACTTTGACACACATTTACATGTTATTTGTATATTTAAATTTTTAATGTTTATAAAAGGCGTGAAACATGAAAACAGATATGAAATGCAATATGTAATTTAATTATAATGATATGGAGAAGTAACATGTATTATGAATAAAATGTTACTAAGATATTAGTGAATGATCGCTATAGAGATCGCTCATATTTATGGATTCTCACTCGTTATAAAGTTTAGTATGGTGTTTATCCGTGGTACCGGCAGATGACGCCCTGATATTCGTATACAAATAAGACCAACACAATCATCAGAAGAGTCCACCACATGTAGGTTTGACTCGATTTTGTAAATGTAAATGTAAGATTTTAAAGATGCAGTAAATGTGCACACAAGTAAATGGGACTCGTAATATATGTACAGATTATCAGAATACCACTACGATGGATGTATATGAAATTTTTTTGTAAGTTTATATTTTCAAGATAATTGTTTAGAATTATATAAGTTAACATATTTATAGTTCTCAGATTTGTGACATCCTTTCCTGACACAGGGTGCTGGGTTGGGGCGTCACAAACTGATTATGCTAAGTCCACAAATATTTATTTATCTAACATGTTTCACATGATGGTTTGTTGGTTGCACTGGAAATTCTACTATTGCATTTAATTGAATCCCTTTATGATGTGTAAGTCTATTTGAAGCTTTGTTAGGCAATATTTATGGTTCGATAATGTAGTTAAGATATGAATATGTATTTTACACATACTCGATATTAGCGTCTTAATTAGTTTTTTTTTTTTTTTCCTTTTACAGTTATAATGTAGTAAATGTTTCCCACTATGCATTGGTAATATAATTGTATTAAACATGTAAGAGTTGCCTTAACCATTTTGGTATCATTTTGATATGTAAACTATGGGCTTGAAAGCAAAGCATTCATTTCTATTTTCTACTTTTAAAAACAAAAACAAAAAAATAGTATTAATTTCCATATAAATATATCAATTCTTCTAACAAAAATGAGTTTATTTTGTCCTTAAAATATAACTTTTAAAATTTTAAATTTTCAGTTAATAACAAAAACCTATAAAACATCAATTTTAAGAAATAAGCAATGCTCTTTAATAAGTAAAGGAGTGCCCTAATAACCAAAAAATCGAACTTGTCACATTAAGAAATGTATGATACGTTCCCTTAAGGCCTGTAAAAAGGATGCAAGCCCTAAGATATGTGAACATTCATGATCATAGGGTGAGATGAGAAGGATGGCTTTTTTAATGCTTATATCCAAATTTCATAATGAGCGACATAAGTATTAGAGAGGGTGCTTGTTTTTTTAGCTTTTAATAGAAAGCAATTTGTTTTTACAAATTTGTTTGTTTGTTTTTCTACCTTTTCATAATTTATTATAATTTTTTGCTGAGAAGCAAAAACTTAAAATATTTGTTTTTTTAATAGAAATAGTAAGATATTGATTTTCATTTTTCTTTACTTTTTAACACCTAATAGAATCAAATATTACCAAAACAAATTATCCAACACTTAACACAATCTAAGTCAATGGTGGGAGTTGGAATGCTTCCGAGAAATGATCAGGGTGAGCTGATTTCCTGTTGTACCAAAGCTCTACGAGACCCCAATAATTCTAAGAAGGCGGAAGCCATAGCTACAAGGGAGGCACTTAGTTGGTTACTGTAGCAACATCTCTCTCACGTGATGATCGAAACAGATAGCTTGCAATGCCATCCTCGCCTATTCAAATGCTAACTTTAGGAGGGGAATTTTACCATTTCTCACGTAAGAAGAAAGGTGAACAAAGCTGCTGATGTTTTGGCAAAGAGAGCCTTAATGCATGAAATATCAGTTTGGCAGCAAACGGTCCCATCATTTTTGGTGGACACCCTTGCTGCTGATGTATAAGACTTCTGGCAATAAAATGAGGTTTATTTAAAAAAAAAAGTTCTATTTATTTAAAATTAAGGAAAACGACAAACACCATCAGAATATCCTTTTTGACTACCAAATGAGGTGCATGCAAATTGACCACACACCTATGGTTATTATAGGGATAAGTTATAGAAATACTATGATGTAGGCCATATGTCCAACTTGGACCTTAAACTTTTTTTTATCCAATGTTGTCCATAACATTTGTTCTGTAACTCAAATACGCTCCTATCATCAACGTAGTGAATTGATGGGCAAACGAGCGTCTAACGTCGTTAATGTGTCACCCACACAGAGTGAACAGATGCCACGGATGGGTGACACGTCATCAACGTTAAATGTTCAATTGCTTGTCTGTTCGCCTATCCGGCTAATGGCTGAGTCATACGGTTTCAATTTTAACAAACGCATGAAAAGAATATCGACGCAAGTTTTTGTGCCGCAAAGTTTAAACATATGATCAAACATTAAAAACATTTGTGTACTTTATCCTAGGTTTATATATATATATATATATATATATATGTGTGTGTGTATGTGTGTTCACAAATTGGCTGCCACTACATACCTTAATACCAACTTTTGTCTCCGTCCAATTCTTTGATCGTAGTAGAATTTCGGGTGCAACATCAACAATTTGGGTCGGACTGCCATAGTAACATCCCAAAGTCAATCGGTGAATACCTGACATTTCTTACAAGAGTTAATAAACTAAAATAATGGCAACTAGTCTCCCTACACAAACTAAAATCTATTTTGATCTTTTATACATACAAAACAATATTTTAATCCCTATATACATATATATACTTTAAATATTTTAATTCTATGACAAGTCATCCAATTTTTCTAATATAGTTTTTCAAGTCCCTGATGTATTGTTTATGTGTTTTCAACTCTGTCGCTCTAGTATAATATATCTATTAAAAATAAACTTTGGTCAATCTTTAAATAATTCTTCATTTTTTTTTTCATTTTTTTATTCAGTTATGACGAAAAGGTCTTAACTCTTACGACAAATAATTAGGAATATATTCGTCTGCTGCAACGATCAGCAATACTTATTATTTACCAAAGAATATACAAATAAACTAGAACGGAACCAATTAAATTTTTGATTTTAAAAAGAAAATTAAAATTCAATTTATCGGATATTATGATTGTCTAGACTGATCCTGATTCGCCACCCAAGAAGTACTAAAAATACCTAAAAACATATTAAAATGAAGTGATTACCTATTATCTCCTGTATAATTCATGCTACAGCAGAGCCATCTTTTGTCTCCATTAGATCCAATCTCCTGGAGAAATGAAAGTGTTTTTCGATATATTGAATGAAATGATGGAACTTAAATGAATATCTTTACACTCACCAAACACTTTCGGTTGATTCTTTACTGAAGCGAACTATATATATATATACATATATATATATTCTAGAAAGAAAGAACTAAGGATAATGAAAATTGAAGCAGCACAAGTTACATGAGGTAAACAAACAAATAAATATTCTTTTAAGCCATAGCTAATTATTAGCAAGGGACAACTCGCTTTAAATTTTCTCACCAGACTCCATGAGATGGTATCAAGTGAATCCATGTCATCAGTCCTTATTATAGTTTGTGATATTTAAGATTAAAACATAACATCTAAAAGTAGTTCTTAAACAAAATTTTATTCCTAAGACTATGTTTGGTTCCCATAAAATTTAACAGAAACTACAAGAGAAAGAAAGTGTAGAGCAATAGTAGGAGGAAAGAAAATTGACCAAAATAAAAATAGAGTTAGATAGAACATCATTTCTATTCACTAATTCTAACTTATCAATAATATAATGATTGTAATAATTTGAAAATGAAAGAAAATTACTTTTTCCTTCATGTTTGATTTCACTGTTTGAAAATATAAAAAAATAATAAAATATAATCAAAATTCTTCAAAATTTTATATATGTTTAAATTTGTTAATCGTTATGTAATAGAGAAACAAATAGAATGAACTTGAATAAACATATAGTATTCATTTATTAAATTTAAAACCTATTTTTATTTTTCTTTAAAATTTATTCTATTTTTTCTCTTCTATTTTCTTCTTAGTATTTTCCGAGTTCCGTACTGCTTCAAAGAGCAATTTGATTCCTATTTATTCATCATGAAAATATAAAAAAATAGATATAATTAAAACTTCTCAAGATTTCACATATTTTTAAATTTCTTAACTTATGTCATAAAAAGAAATAAATATGAGTAAACAAATATAATTAATTTAATAAATTTAAACCTATTTTTTATTTTTTCTCCAAATTTTCTTTCTTTTTATTTTTCCTTTATATTTTATTCGCCTAGTATTACTGAGCATTAGAATACATTAATTTTGAGAATATACGTTAGTTATCTTTTTGTATCTATATATATATTTTTTGGAGAAAAAGGAATGGGAAAAATCAAGACCAGATTTCCCGAAGCTTACATGGAGATAACAGAACGAGTGGAACGGCCTCCGAATTTGATTGTTCTCCTTCATTTGGCCACATGGAGCAGAAAGGAAAGATGCGTTCTCCATCACATCATCCTCATATATTAGTCGAAGCCCACACTCTTTCACCTCTTCCCCAAATATAAACTCTATGTGATCGGCGGTCCGGACAAAATCATATTCTTTAAAGGCTAAATACCCAAACCAGATGCGGTCATTTTTGAAAATGTGCAGATTCTGTCAGAGAGGATAATAGATTCATTCTTTCTTAAAGCAGCACAAGCAGCAAATCCCTTCACCATTCTATACCAATCTGGAGGCAGCTCTACAGTTATTGAACACCCAGCGCTGTGATGGATGAACCACTCTGGAATGCTACTCCCGGGAACAATAATTTGGTTTAAACTGGAACCCTGAATCATGAAAAAGTTGAACAATGCACGTAGATAAATAATATTCTAGGATTAATTTTTTGTGGGATTGTGTCAATTATTAAAAATACCATATTTAATTATTAAACTATGCTTTTAAGAACACTTGTAAGCAAACAAAAATAACATACCTGGAAAAAACGTTCTCCTTTTGAAACTACAAGCCATAAAATCTGTAGCAAAGACTCCACAGAGTCACTCTGTTTATTCTCCACTAGTCGGAAGCAATTAGAAAATCGGAAATCCACATAAAAGTGCTTCAACAGTGGATATGGACTTGAGGGACATGTAAAGGTTTCCAGGGATGTGCAGCCATCGGCCCATAAAGATCCAAATCTAGGTGAAATAATCTCTTGCAATGATTGAAGACTCCTTGCAGTACTTAGCATGAGCTGGAGTCTTAGAAGCCCACAGAGGCTACCAGGCAAGGTAATGAAACCGTTTTTGCTCAGATCTAAACGCTCCAATCAAGATAGGAACCAAGATCACTAAGTACTGCCTCCTTCCACTAGGTTACAGTCACTTAAATTCAACTCTTTCAAGAAGCATAGACTGGACAAAGAAGGCAGACGCAATCCTTCTCTTGGTGATGATGAGCGCAAACATAAAGCCAGAGTCCTTGACTTAGATTCCCCTCCCTTACATCCTGCTAATGATAATTCTTCAGGCTTTGACAAACGAGTAATAGAGGTGGGTACCTCTTGTATACCACTTTCATTTGTTTCGACCTTAAATGAACAACCAGAGAGAGTAAGAGTCTGAAGAGATGTCAGCTTACTAATGCTTCCCGGAAGACTTGCAAGTTCTTTACAATTTTTCAGGTTCAACAAAACAAGCCCATTTAGATGCTCAATTGATGAAGGTAGCTCTCTTAGACCACTCTCATCTAGCAAAAGCTCTTTCAAACTATCCATAATTTCCCATATCTCTGGAAGCTTCTTCAATCTTAAGCACTTTGAAAGAATAAGAGTTCTCAGGGACTTCAACTTGAAAATGCAGCTCGGCAATGACTCAAGGCTAATGCACTCACCCAGATTCAACAAAACAAGCCCATTTAGATGCTCAATTGATGAAGGTAGCTCTCTTAGACCACTCTCATCTAGCAAAACCTCTTTCAAATTATCCATAATTTCCCGTATCTCTGGAAGCTTCTCCAATCTTACACTTCTGAAAGAATAACAAGAGTTCCTCAGGACTCAACTTGAAAATGCAGTCAGCAATGACTCAAGGCTAATGCACTCACCCAGATTCAACAAAACAAGCCCATTTAGATGCTCAATTGATGAAGGTAGCTCTCTTAGACCACTCTCATCTAGCAAAAGCTCTTTCAAATTATCCATAATTTCCCTGTGACTTGAAGCTTCTTCTAACTTAAGCACCTTGAAAGAATAAGAGTTCTCGTGGGACTCAACTCTGAAAATGCAGCTCGGCAATGACTCAAGGCTAGTGAACTCACCCAGATTCAACAAAACAAGCCCATTTAGATGCTCAATTGATGAAGGTAGCTCTCTTAGACCACTCTCATCTAGCAAAAGCTCTTTCAAACTATCCATATTTTCCTGTATCTCTGGAAGCTTCTTCCAGTCTTAAGCACTTGAAAGAATAAGAGTTCTCAAGAGACTTCCAACTTGAAAACGTAGCTCGTAATGACTCATGGCTTGTGCACTTACTCCAGATTCAATAAAGTTAGTCCATGAAGATATTCAATGGATGAAGGCAACTGCCTTCTTTATGGCAGTCCCTTTTAAATAAAAGTTTGATAAATTATCCATGTTTCCTTGGACTCCTGCAATTTTGAAATTTGAGCACAGAGAAATTCAAGAATTTGAAGAGACTCCATATGATGCTGCTCAAGAAACTCCTGAAGTTCTGCAGCCTCTTTAAATTAAGGATGGTAAGATTCTTGAGAGCCACAATGTGACGATGAACCTTGACCAAACTAGTACAATATTCATGAATTATCTTGTTGAGCTTTGAGCTCCAGAGGAAGTCAGTTTTAATTGTGATGAGATTGGCAGATTTTAATGAACTCTTAAATTGGAATGACTGTAAAAGAAAAGAGAGAAAAATGAATCAAATAAAGGCTGAACAAATCCACTTGAGGAATTTTATAATCCATTCAAAGAAACAACAACATAAAGTGACAAATTCTTCCTTCCCACGCACAGTTTGTTCGGCCAACTAAAGCTCATGTCTAGCTCAACAAGTTTCCTGCAGATGAAAATTTGATGGAAGGTGGATTCTCAAAGGTATCCATGCCAGCAAAGATAATTGTTGTTGATAGAAATTTAAAATCCCCAGATAGATGCAATTTACATTCAGCATCCAGCTCTCTGTTCCAATAATTGTGATCTACATCTGTGAGTCCAGATTGTAATTAATCATTGCATACCCAGTTGTGCTTCTCATGATCCCCAAAACAGATTCTGAGTACTCTTAATTTGTTCATCTTTTTAAAGACATTGACACTGAAGTGCAGCTCTTTTAAAGTGATGTTATGACCATGCCTTCAACTGCTTCAGTCCCCTAACAATGAAACCAACAGAGAGTAAGGGAGTCAGCTGTTGATTTAAAATTGAATAAGACTTAAGGAAAACAGGGTAATTTGCATTTAGGTTCCTACTGCATTTGTTGTTAATACACTCCAATGATATCCTCATTAACGAACAACCCACTGCTTGCCAGGGTCTTTAATAGATTCTTAAGCCACCCTCCCATCCCATTTCTTGTATCAAATCATGCATATACAACTTATTATTTGAAATGGCTATGAGAGATTTTTCTGTAAGAATACTTATTTCAATTTCTGGAGAGAAATCACAACTTTTTAGTATTTTTGTGACGTAATCTTTGTCTTGCCCTTTATAGAAGCATGCAATATCAAGAAATATATCCTTTTGATCATCATCTAATGCATCAAAACTTGTTCTCAGCACATCTTGAATCTTTTTATTTGGAATTCTTTTTAGTTTTCCCAATTCACTATCCCATTCCTTTTGGTCTCTTTTGTATAGAAAAGAACCCAAGACTTTCAAGGCTAAGGGAATTCCCTTAGTGTAATTTAAGGCATGGTTACATAGCTGAGCGAAATCTTTGGTAGGATGCGCTTGTCTAAAGGCATGTTGGCAAAAGAGGACAAGACTTTGATCTCCTTTTAATTCCCCAACTTCATATATTGCATCCACGTCTTTCGCAATCAACAAGCGTTTTTCTCTGGTAGTTATAATAATACGACTACCAGGACCAAACCACTCACGATTTCCTGCCAAAGCTTCTAATTGTCGCTCGTGATTAACATCATCAAGAACGATAAGGACTTGCTTGGAGCGGAGTGCTTTTTCTATAAAATTGTTTCCTCTATGGAAATTTCTTGTATTGTGATTTGCTTCCCCAAATATTTGAAATGAGTTCCCTTTTTAAATCAATTAGATCACTTTTTTGTGAGAATTCTCTGACATTTGAAAGAAAGCAGCAGCCTTCAAACTCAATGCAAAATCTCTGATAAACCACCTCAGCAATGGTAGTCTTACCTATGCCAGGCATGCCCCAAACTCCTATTATCCGAACATCATCCGACTCAAGATGTAATAATGAAACCATGTCCTGTAAACAAGAATCTATTCCAACTAGACCCTCCATATAACTTGAGGATACATCAACCAATTCGCTCCGGATCTTGGAAACAATTTCATTAATAACCTCAGATTCATGTCTGCGAAATTCAAATTGAGAATATTAATCATATGGTCATCTTTCTTGAAGTCACAAAGGGACAAAGTAAAACATAAATATAGAAATGCTCAGATTTGTTCTTTGTTGCAACTAGAAAAAGAACAAAAAAACGAAGGCAGAGAAAATATAACACTATAAGATGAAGGGTAAAATCAATCAAACTCTTGTATAATTCCATTATCATGTTGTTATGATGGGAACACATTATATTCAGCAAAAAACAGAACATCAAGCTAGGAATAATGTATTGAGAAATTATATAATCCAAGATACTATTCAAGCCTTGTTATATATTTTCATATTGTTGGTTAAAAATAAGTATAAAAAGAATTATACTTTTATGATAATTTAATTGTAAAAAGAGTTACATATGTGATGATATTTTGAGTGTAAGGAAGAGTTGCATTTTTAAGCGTCTAATGTGTAAAACGAGTTACACATTCAATGGTGAATTAAGATTGTAACATTTTAGAATAAATCACATTTAAAGGGTGTATTAAACCTATGAAATGTTACAAAACTTATAGGTTGAGAAAGACCATGAGTTTGTAACATTGAGAGTAAATCATGTTTAATGTGAGCATTAAACAAATGAATAAAGTATTGGATTGTTACAAAACTAATGAGGTTGATGAAGTTCATAAGTTTGTAACATTTAAGCTTAAATATATGTTTAATGTGTGAATTAAACATATATTTATGTTTTAGAATGTTACAATCTCAAAATGTTAAGACAAGAAGTCTTTTTCTCTTTGTAATCACATTTTCAACCCTTCTTCTTTTGAAATCTTATGCAGAAAAGTAAAAGACTTGATCAATCTCAAGGCTATTTCCATCTTACTTCCCCAAAGATTTCTTGAGAGAGTAAGGAAATAAAGTCTTTGGACAAAGTTCAAAGAACTTGTTTGAGCTTTCTTCTTGTATTCTTCTTCTTCTTACTTCTTTTTCAAGATTTTTTGAGTGCTTTTGTAATTTCAAGAGTTCATTATATAAAGTGTTATTAGTGTGTTTCTCTTCTCAATTGCATCAATTTTTCTATCAATCAAAGACTTTAATTTCAATGGAATGAGAGACTATCAAGATCATGAACCAAGACCTTGTGAGGGTGGATCGCTTTGATGGTTACAACTTCACTATGTGGCAAGAGAAGGTGAGATTCCTTCTCACGGCACTCAAGATCTGCTACATCCTTGATCCTGCCTTGGCACCATTTAATAAATACGTAACCAAAGGAAGATGACACAAATCAAGTAGTGGGCTAAAAGGAAGGTATGGGAGGTGAGGACGAAGCTCATATGTAGGCCAGCATTCGAACGCCTTATCCGATAGGCTATATGACCTTTACACTAACACTCATTCCGCAATGGAGATTTGAGAGGTTCTTGAAAACAAATACAAAGCTGAGGAAGAAGGTACCAACAAGTTCCTTATTTCTCAATACATTGATTTCAAAGTTTTTGATGAAAAGCCTTTCTTACCACAAATTCATGATTTACAAGTGATTGTGAATAAGTTGAAAGTTCTCAAAATTGAACTTCCGAAGGCCTTCCAAGTTGGTACTATTGTGGCTAAATTACCACCAAGTTTGAAAGGTTATCGGAAGAGGATTCTCCACAAAAGCGAAGATTACTCCTTGGAGGAGATTCAAAAACATTTTCAAATAGAGGAAGAATCGAGATCAAAAGACAAAGTGGTGGAAGAGTCGTCGATGATCAACAAAGCAAATATCGTTTCAAAGCCTAATCATTTTAAAGGTAAAAATAACAACAAATATTTTTTCGGGAATTTTATGGGCCCCATCAAAAATCAAAAGCAATGCAAGGGCAAGAAAGGTCCATGTTTTGTCTGTGGGAAACTTCAGGCATTATGTTAGGGAGTGTAGGTACCGAAAGGACCAAAAAAGGGCTATAAGTAAATGCAATTGATGACGAGATCATTGCAACCTTAAGCGATGTTTGTGTTGTCTAAGGAAAGGTACAAGGATGGTGGTATGATACTTGTACCACTATTCATGTCACCTATGAAAAATCTCTTTTCAAGACCTTTGAAGATGCAAAGGGTGATTTAGAGTTTCAAATGGGCAATGAAGGGAGATCCAAGGTGCTAGGCAAGGGCACTATTGAAATTATTTTTACTTCTGGAAAAAATATTACCCTTGTAAATGTGTTATATGTTTCCGATATAAATAGAAATCTTATTAGTGGGGATTTGCTTAACAAACCGAGTATCAAAGTGGTGTTTGAATCCAGTAAGCTAATCTTCTCCAAATCCGGGAACTTTGTGGGAAAGGGTTATTCTTGTGATGGGATGATAAAGCTTTGTACCAATGACAATTTCAATAAAGTGGCTTCTAATTCTGCTTATATGTGTGACTCAAATTCCTTATCTCTGTGGCATAATAAGCTTAGACATGTTGGTTTAAGTACTATTAAAATGATTGTGAAATGTGGTATGATTGCTTGTGATGGCAAGGAATTTGAAAAATGTGATATGTGTTAAATCAAAGATGATTAAAAAGCCTTTCTATAGTGTTGAGAGATCATCTAATTTGCTTGATTTAATACATAGTGATCTTTGTGAACTAAATGGCATGTTAACAAGAGATGGCAATAGGTATTTTCTTACATTCATAGATGATTGTTCTAGATTTACCTGTGTTCTTGTTGAAAAATAAAAGTGAAACTTTCAATGCCTTTAAAGTTTACAAAGTTGGAGTTGAAAATCAACTAAGCAAAAAGATTAAGGTGCTTAGAAGCAATAGAGGTGGTGAATATTTCTCTAGTAAATTCAATTCATTTTGTGAAGAATATGGCGTAATACATGAGTACACAGCACCCTATACACCACAACACAATGACATAGCGGAGAGAAAGAATAGAACATTCTTAGAAATGGTGAATGATATGTTATTGCATGCTAAATTAAAATTTAATTTGTGGGGTGAAGCTTTGTTGACTGTTTGTCATATTTTTAATAGAATTCCTATGAAGAAAAATGAGATGTCTCCATAGGAGTCATGGAAAGGAAGGAAGCCTAATATAGACTACTTCAAAGTATGGGGGTGTCTTGCTTATTGCAAGAAAACATATCCAAATAAAACAAAATTGGGTCTAAGGGCCACTAAGTGTGCATTTGTATGCTATGCCTCAAATAACAAAGCATATAGACTATTAGACTTTGAGTCTAATGTGATAATTGAATCAAGAGATATAGACTTCTATGAGAATTTGTTGAGTGATAGCAATTCTCAAGTACCTACTAGTGTTGTAGAGTCCCAAGAGGAGACACCTCCAAAGGTCGTTGAGCAACCCCATTGTGCCTCGAAAAAGTCAAAGAGTTAGAAAAGAAAAAGTGTTGGGTATCGGATGAGATTGATTCTCAAATAATTTCCTTTTACTTAGTAGAAGGAGGTAGAGAATATATTATAAAGAAAATTCCTAGGGTACTTCAAATAGAGGAGGATCCCAAAACATACAAAGAAGCTATGACTTCTAGAGATGCTAGTTTTTGGAAAGAGGCTATCAATTATGAAATGGATTCAATTATGTCCAACCAAACATGGGAATTGGTAAACCTTCCGCCGAGGTCTAAACCAATTGGGTGCAAGTGGGTATTTCGAAGGAAATATCACACTAATGGCATGATTCAAACCTTTAAAGCTAGATTAGTAGCTAAAGGGTAACAAGCTCGTGGAAAATTTGATCATGCTATTCTTTCAAATGGATTTAGACACAACAATGCAAACAAAGCTATGATCTTACCAGCCTTGTGGAGACTATTTGGTTATAGTGTGTTTATACGTGGATGACGTGTTAATCTTAAGTGATGACATGAAAGGAATAATGAAACAAAGAAGTTTCTATCCTCAACTTTGAAGATGAAAGATCTAAGAGAAGTTGATACTATCTTAGGCATAAAAATAAAAATAAAAAAAGAGAATTAGCGGTGGTTGTTGAGTTGTAAATAGAATAGAATAATTATTTCAAAATCCCTAAAATTGAGGGATTCAATTAGTTTCCTTTTTATGTCTCTTGTTTCCTTTTTCCCTCTCTATAATCCCCTATATAAACGGGGTGTATAGTTAATCTAAAATACTAAAAATTATCACTTTTCATTACATATTTCTCGTGGGTCATGATATCGCAGTCGTAGGTTTCCTTGAAACCCGCATCATTCCTCGCCCTCATTACCATTTTTTCTTGCTCTCATAGCCAGATTTTGGTTTTCACGCTTTTTCTTTCACTACAGTTTTGCCTCGATCAACGCAAAACGCAGTGATTTCACATCAGGTTTTTTTCGCCGTGAAAGATGCCTGAGGTCATAGAGACGATTACTACGCACAACACAACCTGAGGGAGATTGTTCGACCTCAAGAACCTGGGAATCGCAAATATCCAGGTTGCATATAGGCTAGATGGAAAATATTACCTTAAATGGTCTCAACTTGTTCGCACTGTGCTTTGAAGTATGGGATGATGAAGATTCTATGATTATGGCGTGACTATGGAATTCTATGACTCCTGAGATTAGCGATACATGTATGTTCTTGGCTACGACTAAGGATATTTGGGACGTAATCCAACAAACGTATTCAAAAGCGAGATGCGCCAAGTATATGAGGTCAAGGTGTGAAGACGACGCGAAACAGAAAGTAAAACGCTTACGAATATGCCAATCAATTGAAAACGCCAGGGCTAGAACTTGATCATTATAGGTGATAAAAACCAAATGTACGTAGGATGCCTGCTCTAAAGGATTTCATTGAGCAAGATAGAGTCTATGATTTTCTTGCTGGGCTTAACCTGCACTTGATCAAGTACAAATCTGTATTCTCGCAAGTAGCGTGCTCAGGCTCTAATGAGGTGGTGGCACTGATTCGAGGAGAGGAAAGCCGAATGAGTGTTATGCTTGAACCACAAACTTTGGATGAATCAACCCTAGTAGCAAAAACAAAATATCCAAAGAAAGGAAAAAATGATTTGCCTAAACACTTAGGTAGAGACAATCAGTGGAAGAAGAACAAGGACAATCTTTGGTACACCTATTGCAAGAAACCAAGGCACACAAAAGAGAAGTGTTGGAAGCTGAATGGTAAGCTACCAAGTCGAGAATGGGAAACCATGGAAGGTAGCAAAGGCCTCAAGCACACATGGCAGAGCAGCCTAAAACTAAGGAAAATTCAGCAATAGGTGGGTTCAATAATGAAGAAATGGAGAAGCTGAGAAGCTTGTAGGGATCCCTTGACAAACCTAAGGAGCTTGTTCTTTGCCTCTTTCAAGTACACCTTCATTCTCTTTTTGCATAAATGTCTCAAACAAGGTTTATGATGACTCGGTACAGACTCGTGCCACGACCATATGACACCCAAATCTCAACTTTTTCATAATGATATTCCAAGCCTAAGTAGCAAGAAAATTGCAAAGTGGGCCAATGGCTCTTTAGCTAATGGGTTGTAGGGTTTCTGAGATATATATATCACACTCAATTCTTATTCTTAAAATGTCCCCTATGTACTCAAAATTGCTCTGGCCACTTTGTTTCCATCCAAAAGCTTACCTATGATCTTGAATGCTATACTATTTTCTTCCCTTCTTATTGTGTTGAATCAGACTTGGAGGAGGATCGACTCATAAGGAAAGGTCTGCTTTATCACCTCATCATCTTAGAAAACTAGTACACTGGTCTTTGTCTCTTCACTCTCCTCAAATAAGATACTATTTGGTTGTATCACCTACATCTATGTTATCCATCTTTGGTGGTTTTAAAGGTCATGTTTCCTAATTTGTTCCAAGGATCAGATATTTCTGAGTTTCATTGTGAAACCTGAAAATTAGCAAAACATACTCGTTTATCTTTTCCTATTAGCAATAAAATAAGTTCTCATCCTTTTCATTTAATTCATAGTGACATATGGGGTCCTTCAACTATATCTAATGTTTCTGAGGCTTGTTGGTTTGTATCCTTAATTGATGACTGCACTCGGGTTACATGGATCTTTCTTCTTAAACAAAAATCTGATGTTAGTATTGTTATACCTAATTTCCACTCAATGGTTCAAAACCAATTTAAGGTTCAAACAAAAAGCTTTCAGACAAATAATGTTAGAGATTACTTCAACCAGATTTTGTCACCCTATTTTCAATCACAGGGCATTCTCCATGACTCATCATCTGTTAACACACCCTAACAAAATGGGGTAGACGAGAGGAAAAATGGGCATTTACTTAACACAACCCTAGCCTTACTCTTTCGAGGGAATGCTCCTAAGTCCTATTAGGGGGAAGCTATTCTTACTGCCACATACCTGATAAATAGAATTCCCTCAAGAGTGTTAGACAACAAAAGTCCCGTAGAAGTACTTAAGAGTTTCTATTCACACTTCAGAACCTCAAACAGGCTCACTCCTAGGGTATTTGGGTGCACTCGTGATCTGGCTCATGTCCACGGCCAAGATAGACAAGCTAGACCCTGAGCCATAAAATGTGTGTTCCTTTGTTACTTAAGTACTCATCCACTCAAAAGGTTACAAATGTTAGCAAATCCCCTCAACTAAAATTTTACATCTGCATGTCACCTCTCACCAAAACAACATTTTTTTTCCCAAGTCCCTCTGCTTAGGGGGAGATTTCAATGATGGAAGATAATCCTTATGAGTCCTTTGAACCTCTTGACCTTCCTCATGTCTCAACCCATGGTGATGAAGAACCTGAGTCACCCAATTCTACCATTGAACCCTTGTTATCCCCTGTTCTAGCTAGTGTCACCCACAATTTTCCACAGTTTCCTAAGGTGTACTTAAAGGAAAAGGCCATTCGAGCCAGCGGGTCAATCAGGCATACCACAGGATAAATCACGGTAGATCAAACCCACCTTTACATACACACACAACCTAGTGAAACTTAGGTGACTCGACAGATGACCTAGACCTAGACCTTCTCATTCTTGGATTATAAAAGGCACCAAAGAATGCACTAGCAGACCACTTTATCCACTATCACCTTTGTGTCTCTTAAGCATCTATCCCACGGAGTCCACAAGAATTCCATTGTTAGTCTAAACACCACTATCATCCTAACCTTTTATACGAGGCATTGATAAAGAGAGGGAATGGAAGGATGCTATATGAGAGAAGAGATGAATGCATTAGAAAAGAATAAAACATGGAGATCGTTAAAGGCCAGAGAGGGAAAAACATAGTTGATTGCAAGTGGATTTTCACCTTGTGCTTGAAATATAAAGGGTGGTGGATGCTCTTGAGAGACATAAAGCAAGATTAGTGGCCGAAAGATGCGCTCGAACTTATAGAGTTGATTATCGAGGAAACAACAAGTTGAAAAATAAATACTATAAGAATCCTGTTGTCATTGGTTGCCCACTACAATTGGCAACTCCTATAGTATGATGTTAAGAATGCATTTCTTCATGGTGATTTAGATGAAAAGATTTACATGAACATCCCATCAGGATTTAAAGGAAACACAGGTAACAAGGTGTGAAAGCTAAAAAAGACCCTTTATGGGCTAAACCAATCTCCTAGGGCTTGGTTCGAGAGATTTTCAAAAGTTATGAAAGAGTTTGGGTACAAACAAAGCCAAGGTAACCACACTATCTTTCATTCGACACTCTCTTTGCGAGGGAGTAGCGCTTTCTAGTCTATGTTAGTGAAATCACTGTAGTATTTGGAAATGATGAGAGAAGAAGCATGAAATTAGAGCGAGATAATGTAAAATAATGAGATAAAGGAATTAGGGAAACTGAAGTACTTCCTCGACATTGAGATGGCATATCTACAAAAGGGAAGCAGGGAAGATTGGGTGTAAACCAGTCTCTACCCCAATGGATCAAAACCACAAGTTGGGAGAGGCTAAAGAAAAACCAATGGTGGATAAAAGAATGTACCAGAGGTTGGTTGGTAAGCTCATATACCTTGCTCACACTCGACCAGACATCGCCTACTCGGTGAGCGTGATCAGTCAATTCATGCATGATCCAAGGGCCATTGCTCAAGAAGAATGATACTCTTGCTCTAGAAGCATACACCGACGCTAACTATGCAAGTTCCGTAGTGCATCGAAGATCAACTACAAGGTATTGTACTTTTCTTAGAGGTAATCTGGTAAATGGAGATGTAAAAAGCATAATGTGGTAGCAAGGTCATCTACAGAATTAGAGTTTAGGGTCATTGCTCAAGGGTTGTGTGAACTACTTTGGTTGAAGATTATTCTAGATGATTTTAGAATCAAGTGGGATTACCCTATGAAGCTCTATTGTGACAACAAGTCGACCATCAATATTGCTCATAACCCTATACAACACGATAGAACAAAACATATTGAGGTTGAAAGACATTTCATCAAAGAAAAATTGGAGGAGGTAATGTGCATGTCACATGTTCCATCATAACATCAATTAGTTGATATTCTAACAAAAAGGGTTGAAACGATTCAATATTTCACGATCTTGTATTCAAGATGGGAATATAAGATATCTATTCCTAAGCTTGAGGGGGAGTGTTAAGCTATAAATAGAATGTTGAGTTGTAAATAGAATAAAGAAATTATTTCAAATCCCTTAAATTGGGGGTTGATTAAGTTTCATTTTTTGGTTTTAGAATAAGTTAGTTTCTATTTTATGTGCTTTTGTTTCCTTTCCTTCTCTTGTAATCCCACTATATAAGCAGGGTGTATAGTCAGCAAAATCACCGGCCAAGAGTGCTCACTTTGCATTTCATATTTACGTTATCCAGGGGTTGTACTTTGAACCAAACTGCTATATTGAAAAAGTAGTTAGTAAATTTAGTCATCTCAAGATTAAAGATGTTACTCTTCATTTGATTCAAGTGTAAAAAGCTTCAAAGAATGATGGCGGAAGCGATGGCTCAACGAGTATTCAGGCAAAGTCACCGATTGGAAGTCTTATGTATCTTTGTGATATCCTTCAAGGGGGCTGAGATTTCAGAATTTCCGCAAAAGTTAAGTAAAGCTAAAGTAGTTTTACCGCAACCCAAGTGTAGAACACTACAAAGTAATTGTTAGAGTTCTTGGTTATCCTAAAAAATACTAAAGAACATACTTTCGAATACTCAAAGTTTCAGCTCTGTTGGGGTATTGATCTGTTTGGATATCAAGTGTGGAGATAATTTACATCTCTGAGTTGAATGTTACACTTGAAGAATTGAATGAGAACATCTCTTGGGGATCCAAGAAACAAACTTGTATACCACACTCAACCATGGAGGCAGAGTTTATAGCCTTAGCAGCAATAAGAAAATAAGCTAAGTGGCTTAGGGATCTCATGATGGACATCCCTTTTACTGCAAATCGTATGTCAACAGTATTGTTACATTGTGATAGTCAAGCCACTCTAGCTCGTGAGTACAATGGAGTGTACAATGGGAAGTCTAAACACATAAGTGTGTCAAGCGATTGATTCGATTATGGAATCTGTTTCAGTCTCATTGTGAGATCAGACAGGAAATGACTTGGTGGATTCTTTTACTAAACCTCTTACAAGAGATTTAGTAAGGACAACAACTAGAGGGATGGGACTCAAAATTCTTAAATAAAATTCACCAATGATAGTAACTCATCTTAATACTAAGAAATGACTACTCTTAAGTTCAATGGGTAAAAACAAGTCATTGATCGTGGTGTGAAAACATTAAATTTTAAGTTCCATCATGATGAATAATGTTGGTTATTCTTGTTAGAGGGTTAAACATAAAGTTTTTAATGAAATTCAGTCTATGTGTGACAAGCATCTTAAAGGTAACAAGAATGCTGGAAGAATTTCACCTATATGAACTTAGAGGTGGTGTTGTCTCTCATGAGAGTTGGAGTTTCTCTCAAGAAAGTTCATGGATGGATTGAGCACATGGCCATCAAAGTCTTTATGAAAATTTGGACACTCGTGTGGATTTAGTGGAAGTGTGTGTGTTATTCTGGTTTTTCGTTACAAGAATAACCGGTTCAATGCTACAAGCAACCTAGGATTTCAACGGAGCTTTGTGACAATTACACTAAGGTAAAATTCAAATCGAAAGATATTTTATTTTATGCATTTTCACTATTGTGGTTACAAAGGTTGTTTTTATTTTTAACCAGTGAGTTATTTAATGATATTTTCCTTATGTTGGTTAAAATAAGTATAAAAGAATTATACTTTTTATGATATTTTAAGTATAAAAAGAGTTACACTTATGATGATATTTTAAGTGTAAAAAGAGTTACATTTTTAAGCATCTAATGTCTAAAAAGAGTTACACATTCAATGGCGAATTAAGATTGTAACATTTTAGAATAAATTATGTTTAATGGATGGATTAAACCTATGAAATGTTACAAAACTTATAGGTTGAGGAACACCATGAGTTTGTAACATTTGAGAGTAAATCATATTTAATGTGAGTATTAAACCTTAGGAATAAAGTATTTGATTGTTACAAAACTTATGAGGTTGATGAAGATCATGAGTTTGTAACATTTGAGCTTAAATATGTTTTAATGTGTGAATTAAACATATATTTATGTTTTAGAATGTTCCCGATCTCAAAAGGTTAAGAAGGCAGTCTTCTCTTTAGAATCACATTTTCAACCACGAGAGTGTTCTATATAAGAGTAACTTTTCTTACAATTTGAAATCTTATGCGAAAAGTAAAACGATCAATCCCAAGGCTATTTCCATCTTACTTTCTAAAGATTTCTTGAGAGAGGGAGGAAATAAAATCTTTGGACAAAGTTTCAAGAACTTGTTTGAGTCTTCTTCTTGCATTCTTCTTCTTCTTCTTACTTCTTTCCAAAGAGTTTGTAGAGTCTTTTGTAATTTCGAGAGTTCGGTATATAAAGTATTAGTGTGTTTCTCTTACTCTGTGCATCAATTTTCTATCAAGTCTAACACTCTCCCGATTGAAGCGATGCATAAAGAACATCTTAGAGCATCTCAAGTAGCCGTCTTCCATTTCCCACTCCAAATTGGCCTCTTCTTCATATTTGGAGATGATGGAGCCCACTTTTAGGGTTCGACTCCAATCATGATTTACATTTTTAACTAAAATCAGTATTCGATTCTTCAAATCTTTATTTTATCAAATTAGAATATTTTTAGGAATATGATGATATATGAAATATTTTTATTTTTTATTTAGCGTAAATATGAAATTATTAAATAAATAAAATTCTAATAAATAAAAATATAACAAAAACACGAAAGGCATTTAAACTAATAAATATTATATTATAGTTAAATCATATTTCATTAAAAAATAAAACAACATTAATAAAATTTCGCCGTAAATTACATTAGCCAGATAGTAAAATAAAATATAAAAAACTTATATGGTGGTATATCACCTCCATAATTTCAACCATCATATTTATTAAAATTACCATCATTATGACACTTTGATCCACTTGTTTGGGATCTACGATTCATTTTTTCAATAATCTTCATTTTTTTCACATTAAAATTCTCAAGCTTGAATGGATCAGAAATGGAATCAAGATTTTTTTTTTTCCATAATTTTTTTTCTTGTCTTTCACATTCCAACTCATATTTGTTGTGTTCATTTTCAGTTTATAGCATCATTAATTGGTAATGTTTCTCTGACTCTTTGGCATTTTAGTAAACTGTTCATCTCTTTTCTCTTATTTTGTAAACTAATAAATAATAAAAATAAATATATATCTTAAAAAATAAAATATGTTATAAAAATATTATTAAAATAATTATTTTATTATTATAGAAATAAAATAATAAGAAAATAGTAATATAATTTTAAAATAATAGAGGAATTTCCATCTTCAATTGAGGATGGTCAGGATGCATTTTTTTGGGTCCAAGATGGAGTAAAAAATAGAGAATGATCGGAGAGGCTCTTAGAAGCATCAAACCTGCTTGGTAGGATGTAATCTCAACACCAATTGATCAGATTATTAAAATGAAATTTTACAAAACCTTATCATTTTTCCCTTTGATAACCCAATACACACTTCAATTCCTAGAAAGAAATTTAAGCAGATCGAGCTTAAAGAAGAGAAAGAAAAAACCCTAACGGAAAGCAAAAGAAATCAGTTAGAAGATTTGCACTCCCTCATTAGATCCATCCAGAAAATCGGATGCCACAGTTAGAGCCGTTTCCACCTGAGCACTTTCTCCAGCTTGTCCTTGTAAACTTCTTGTTCATGCTTTGCAAATGCTTCTCCATAACTCCCTCTCTGATTTCTTACATCAGAGGGATCCACGTTATAGAAAACCGGCAAAGCTTTATGTCCCCGCAATTCGACACACTCCAGAATCTTCGTAAGTTCCCCCAGACACCAACTTGAAGAAGCGTAGTGTTGGGAGAAAATGACGATGGAAAATCTTGATTCTTCAATCGCTTGTAGGAGTTCAGATCTATATTTCGCCTCTCTGGTCGGTCATCTATGAAAATGTTGATTCCCGTACCGACATAGCGCCTTGTGAAGATGATCGGTGAAGCTTCTGCGGGTATCTTCACCTCTGAAACTAAGGAAGACATCATACTTCCAGGGATGGGCGGAAGAGGAAGAAGCCATTGAAATTTTGGACGAAGAAGAGTTGGGAAGACTGAAAGCTTGAATGATAGATCTACGGAACTGTAACTTCAAATGTGGGTGTGGCTGAAGACCAAACCAAAGACAGACATTTATGGCGAGTTTTGAACGGGAATGGTGCATTTAGAAAAAAATCAAAATATAATACGGTTTTGAAAAATATCTGTTAGTGCGTTTGAAATTTTAAGCGTTTTTAAAAGTAGGCGTTATGTATGCAGTGTGGCTCTAAAAATTTTCAAAGCCGGCGTTGAGAGCAGCGGTATGTAGATGAAGCGCTTATTTTTCGCTGCGTTTTTGAGCATCTCATTTTCGATAAGCGAGGTCGTTGACTGCTTAGGCGCTGAAAATTTTAAAAAATTCAAATGGCAGACGTTGTGAGCAGCGGCGCTAGGAAATGTAAGGTCTCAAACGCGCTAGTTTAGGCATATTTTTAAAACCAGTATTATATTTTAGATTTTTTTTTCTAAATGCACCGTTCCCGTTCAAAACTCTGAAGCCATAATGGCTTCATATGAAAAGGGAAAACTATCCTAAAATAAAAATAAAAGTCATAAATCCAAGTCAAAAAGTCAAAAAGCAGGAAATTACGGAGACAGTAGTTGAAGAGACGCAGAAATAGCAACCTTGCACTGGGCTTTTGAAAAAAAAAGTATCATGTTCGACAAAAGTGGAAAATGAAATAAGTGTT
The DNA here is from genome assembly GCA_016808115.1 of Tetrastigma voinierianum. Lineage (NCBI taxonomy): Eukaryota > Viridiplantae > Streptophyta > Magnoliopsida > Vitales > Vitaceae > Tetrastigma > Tetrastigma voinierianum. The sequence continues at coordinate 26,280 of JAEQBH010004129.1, read as the reverse complement.
CTAATCCATGTTCTAAAAAAAAAAAGTTACCTTTTATTTGAATACTATCATAAATATATTATAGACACCTTAATATAACAAGCTCATAACATTCGTTAAGTCGTTAACACATTTTTTTTTGTTAATGTCATTTTATTTTCAAGATTTAATTAAATATAAAATAATCATGAAAGTTTTTCATTCTCTGTTACATAAAACATTTTCTTTGATATTTACGTTAAGTATTTTACCTTTAAAATAATTTATTAACCAACATAATTAATCATTTTAAAATAAACCCTTTCATTCATTCTCCTCACACATAAGACACCTTAGGGTTTTGGATTTAAGGATGGAAATATTTTAGGATTTTTATGATTTGACAAGTTTTTTTTCCTCTTTAAATGAAAATGATGTGTTATTTGTTAAGATATAAGAGAAAGTATAGTTTTTTTTTTTTAGTTTTGTATGGAAATGGTTTGTTTGAGAAAAAAAAGATAAATTAGTTTGGGCTAAAATTGATACGCAAAATCAGCAACTCGGATGACGGGGATTTCATTTGCCGTCGATGGCAATTACGGCATTTGAATTAATGGATTTCAAATGTCGTCGTTGTCAACTGCGGCATTTGAATTAAGTTTCATTAGATGCTTACTTAACCTTGATTAGAGCTGTCCTTAACCTTGATCTTGTGCTTCTTGGGTTGTGGCCTTCATCGAGTACAAGAATTCCTGGGCTTTGCCGAAGAACTTCACCCATGTATCTCCTATGGATGAACTTTGAATCTTCTCGCATCAATGACAGAAAAGATGTATAACCCATAAGAAGAATGCTTGGATGTGCATGCCACTTTTGTATTTTCTCTAGGCAATCAATAACATGCATAACATCTTGGCTTGGTTTTGGGATCCCAGGAGAAGTTTCCATTTTGTGTTTGTAGATTTCATATCTGTAAGTTTTACAACCATGGATTTGATAAACTGGAACAGGAACCTTCCATAAATTTCTTTGTACTAGGTATAGAGTGTTGTCTTCGGAGCAAGGACCAAAGGCCTTTTTCCCGAAAATAGCTTCAAGTAGCTCACCAGGAACGAGGTTACAAGAAAAGTTTTTCCAGCTCCAGGAGAATGAGAAATAACACAACCACCTCTTTTCTTGCTTTCTTGTTCCATTAAAGATGGTACCATAGAGCCAGCAATATTTTTCCATAGAAACCAGGTTTGCCAATTTATGCCAGTTGACGTGGGCCGGCCAAAATGAAATCCTTTAAGCCGTCGTTCGATTTAGGTTTTGCGCAAATAAATTAGTCGTTTGAGTTGTCGTCGCGTATCGGTTTAATTCGATAGTTCTTCTAGAATTAATTTTTTTTTCTCAAACAAACCATTTCCATACAAAACTCTTTTTTTTTCTCTCCCCCATGGCTTAAGATAGAAGAAGAAATGAGGGACATTTGTGTCTCATAAAAAAGTTTTTATTATTTTGTTGTACATCTCACATATTTTAATGGTTAGGGGATCTTTGCTTACCCAATATGATTTAAAAAATAAACTAGAAATAGGAAAGAAAGTGAATAGAAGATTCATAGCAAGTACTTATGTTTGATCAACTTTTCACTAAATGCTTATGTTTGACCGACTTTTCGCTGGGATGTTTCTCTCTACTTTCAATTGTGACTTGCCACCCAAGTTTCATAATGTTAAAAGAAGGAAAAGAGAAGATGGCTCATTGTCTCAATAAATGGATGTATTTCTTACGAAAAATGACCTCTTTTAATTTGGAAACTAGTGTTAGATTTTTCACATGATTTTTGTTACTGAATTTAAAGCAATTTTCAAATTATGATAAGTCTCAATCAGAGTTTTGATAAGCAACACAGAAAAAATAAATAAAGAAAGAAAATCCTCTTAGTGTGAAAATCAAACCACAGATTTGATGCAAAAAAATTTATACATTTCCTGCTTTCTTCCTGTTTTTTATACACCTAAGGAAACCACAATAATTAAATACAAGGCATTGAATCCTTAGGAAATCATGTCTCTCATTAAGGCCAATTAACTAACCCATAGTAGTTGTCTTGGTCATTCTTCATGTGAAAAGAAACTGCAAAACAAAAAAGAAATACTATTCTAGATATTTGGTATTGGACTTGGAGGGTCAATATGATATTTTAGGTCTATAATAAAATTATCAAAAATATGATTTTTCTAATGTCAAGTTTATATATAATTCATCGAATAAAGTTATGATACAAAATTAAAATCCAAAATAGAAAGGTGAAGAACAACATTATGATCCACTGTTGACTCTCCCAAACCAGTCCCTCTACCATTAAATTCTAAATTGACTAACAAATGTGAATCCGAATAATAGAAGATAATCATGACTCTACCTAGGCTATTTTTTTATAGGGACATTTGTGCTTAAATGCATTAATACAACGTCTTTAAAGTACTAATGTAACATTTGTACAGGCATAACACCACGAAAGTACTAATATAATCGTATACTTAATGTAACACGCATTGTACTAATGTAACTTTAAAATTATGTATGCAATAAAATACCAAAATATTAAAATTTAATTTAAATATTATGTATAATTAATATACATAACAATTTTTTTATAATATTTTTTTACAGAATTTATTTATAATAGTTAATAACCTAATAACATAAATTAAAAAAAAACATTATTCACACTTATTTTTATACATAAAATTAAAATTAAATTTTAAGGAGAAAGGAGAAAAGTGATCAAAGAGAAAATAAATATTTAATAATGTTACATTATTATTTTAAGGGTTTTACATTAATAGTCTAAGAGTATTACATTAGTGTTATAACTCTAATTAAAGATTTTAGGGGTGTGATAGGGAAGGAGATAGGAGATAAAAGATAAAAGAGAAGATAAGAGAGATGAGAGAAAAGGTGCCGGAGATAACAGAGGAGACATGTGTATTTATTTTCTATCACATACGTGACATTAGATGGACCCACACGAAGGTGTCAATGAGTTGTTTGTCTTATTTTTGTGGCTTTGTTTGACTTATATGAGGAACCAAATTTATATTTTCTTTATTATAATCCCTTATTGCATTTAAACATAATTCCCCTATTTTATAAGTCATGTCCTCCCCAATTTCCATGAAGCTTTCTAGAAATTTCAAGCTTCCAATGACACCTTTTACATGTGAATGGTTTCAAGGGTATTAATTTTGTTTTTTAAAAAGAAAAAAGAATGGGAAAGAAGCTTGGATGGATTAATCTAATAGTGCCATTAAAAATAAATTAACCATCGATTTTCGGTTTATTATTTATATAAATAAAAAACATAATCATCAACATAGTTAACCAAATCTTTAATTAACTATATATCGGTTTTTGGTTAACCATAATAAAAAAAATTTGTAATTTGATAATTATATATTAAAGTTCATATTACATTAATTACTATAAATAAAATAAAAAGATGAAAGAAAAGATTAATAAATTGTAATCAATTTACTTTGCAGTGTATTGCTGGTGCATCTATATATAAATTTATTTTCATAATAAAATTGTATAAAAAAAAAACTAAATACGAAATGATCAGTTTGGTTAACCTATATTTCAGTTCAGTTTTAATTTGATTTTTTGAATGATTCGATTTCTTCGGTTTTTTTGCTCACCCTATCTAAGACCTATAAAAATAAAATTTCATTAAGAATTTTAATAACATAGAGACCTTTAGTTAAGGGTGTAAACACAAAAAATAAACAATCGGGATAGGCAATTGAAAATTTGTGTGTGCACTAATAGTGTCTTGAACCATTCGAATAAACAATTAGAATGTAATTTTAGTATGCCTTAAATATGTTTGTGTTGATTTTGTGACCTGAATTTGGTTTTTGAGGCATGTCGGAGCTAGGAGCGCGTCTATGGTGTGAGCTTTTGTGAAAGAAAAATTGAGAAAAATATTTATAGTGAGAACTTACCATACCGTGATTTTTTTTTTTTTTTTTATGAGGGTTTTGCATGGAAACAAGTCTTTTCTTTATGTCGTATTTCATTATTGTGCCATTGATCATAACAGTTTGGAAAACTTGTAATTTGAAAATATAATTTTAGTGCATTTTACTAAAATTGTGCTTCAAAAATACACAATTTCAATGTAAAATATTAAAATTTCCATTAAAATACATTAAAATTTAAAATAATAATACATAATTTTAAAAATGTACAAAAACAACAAAATAATAAAAACAGGAAAAAGAAATAAATCTATATAAATCAACTTACATATAAAAATAAAATAAGGAAAAAAGGTAGATAAAAGTAGTTGTGGGATGGGCATAATTTAGTAGTATAAAAATATAAAATGTTACTACAAATTTAAAAACATATTCAATATATTCCATTAATCATAATATTTATCATAACATATTTAAAAATATTATATTAACTAAGAATATAATGTTAATACCAAGCTTTAACAACAAATTTTGTTCTTCAATAAGAAAGATAAATTTAAATATGAACAATTGTATGATAATAAATTTTAAAAATTGAATAAAATATAGATTATCATTTATTCGCTATAACATTTTAATAATATTTAAATAGATAAATTCAAATGTCGGTTAAGTATTTCTTTTAATTGAGTTTCTCAGCCTTTTAAGCAAGTTTTATTACCCTTAGGTTACCAAAATATTTTAGAAGATATGAAAAATAATTGGTGGGTGATAAATGACAAATATATATATAGAGAGAGAGAGAGAAAGTGAGAGAGGTTTTTTATTAGATTAACGTGATATGATGATAACTTAGTGTTTAGAGTTTTTAGTATAATAATTTATACCTTGACTTGAATCTCTCAATTATAGAAATGAGATTTTTTTTTTGAGAAAAGTTTTAGTGGACCATTAGCCTAGGTTTGTAACCCGAAAAGTACTAAGAAAAAAAAAGGTTTAAACTTCATTTCTTTTTTTTCTAGGAGGAATCTTGATTATATTTGTTGATTGTAAAATATCAAGAATACTTACTCGTTGTTCCTGATCGGTACAAAAAAAATTTGACAGAATCGATGTATGTCTTCAATGCTTTAATGTGTAACTTCCGATTCTTTGACTAGAATATCTTCCGCAGTCAGACACCACTTTTTCTTTTACGTACCAAGAAAAATCGATATTTCTTGTTTTTCCAAAACATCTGTTTGATCGTCTCATGTCCATCTCTCATATCAGTTTAACGTCACGTGAAGCGGTCAGACGGTTGTGCAGAGACAAGCTGCTTATCGATCCTTAGGTATATGAAATTTGAGTTGAGTCCTAGCCCCAGCGTGGCGACCAGCCAAGTCAACATCTCAGCTCGCCCGTAATGGGATTTGGTTCATGTCGATGATGTGATAAATTTTATGCTTGCACTAGAAATCATTCCCTCTGAGTGAAAAGATTTGTGTGACTGAAGCACCTGGAGTGATGGAGCTCGATATAGAAACCTCATACATGTACCATATTGGAGACATCAACCTCGAAAATATAATTAATCCCAGAAAGTGTACTTATATACCCCAAACATTTTTGAATTACACATAATTGAGTATTCGATCCCTCGAGGAATTCTATACTCAATTCATCACAACGATGCGGGTGGCCTAAATCATATCAAACTCCTTGAGTGAGATGATTAGGTCGAGTGAATACAAGCAAAAAATGTAAAACCAAATGTTCTTTCTTTCGCCCTCATATCAATTAGATCTGAATTAACTCGCTTTCCTAGGAATGCACTTGCATATGAATCATTCCGACCATAGGATACACCCTTAAGGTAGCAAACATTAATACATCACATCATGATATAGTCGAGTTGCGAAGGGGTAAAGTGTTGAGATCTATAATAAGATCTCTGGGACTCACCTTGAGCGACGGGGATCCATTCTTCGACTTCACGATAGGTCGGCTAGCACATGCGGGTATGAAATGCATGCTATAGCGAGTTTTTCTTTCTTATCCTAAGATAAAGAATGTATCTTGCTCTCCCTCGTTAAGTAATATACCATCTGAGTCTTAGCCTTGTCCTGCCAAATCACGAGGCGCAGACACGAAATTCTCATCTTCTCACTGCTAATAGTGCTAGATGACTAATTTCACACTCGGCTTTTATCATATAGACACATGAATGGTGGGGATACATTCATGTCGGCTCTTCTATTTAAGAACCTCATCTTGGTTCTAACCAAGGCGACTTCAAATTAATGTCTTTGAATTAAATTCGCTCCCACTGCGCTCAAATCGCTAATCAAGCGCTATAATTCAAATAGTCTCATCTCTACTCTTCTATTTAGGCGATTGCTCGTGTGGGATGAGGCCAATCTTAGTCTATCGACATACTTTATTGGATTGTACAACTCTACTCTTACGATTATCACCCATAAAATAAACGTTGAATAATATGAAAACATTTAAAATTATTCAACCAAGCTGTAAGCATCCTAATCGCGATTACGTGGCATGGCCCGAGTTTAACGTATGCAAGCCAGATACGTCCCACTGGCTATTGGCAGTGAGTGGGTCAGCCACCATATTGTTTGTAGAAATGTATTTTAGGACCCGTCCTTGTCGATAATTGCATCTCTAATATAGTGATATCGCTTTCTTGATATGTTTGGTCTTTCCATGATATTTAGGATCCTTGGCGGCGGCCAATCGGCCCGATGTTAATCTGAAAAATTATCCACGGGCTCTAATCATAGTTGTGATTCTAAATCACTGCGAAACTCCTTAACCAAAGCGCATCTTGAGTTCTTTAACGGAACAAGCTCACGTGTCGACCTCCACAAGTGGACATTAGGCTGAGTTGCTTTTTCTACTCCATAGTATAGCCATCATTTATGCCTTTAATTATACCACTAACGGTTTTATAACATGTTTTGGGTATAATAAGCCAAACAAAGTATATTTATTCGAATAAAATAAAGATAAAAACAAAAATAGGAATATGCATAAGTTAAATTACAAATAATAAAGAAGATTTGAGGCTATTGTAAAAATATTATAAATTGATTTGCAAATATTATAAGAAGTTGGAGGACAAAGTAAAATAAAGGGAATAAGATGAAATAAGGATAAGGCCAAGAAAAGAAATATCTTTATTTTGAGTGCTTGGAAAAGAAGCAATCTGAAGAAAAAGAAGAAGAAGAAGAAGAAGAAGATTACAGGTATGGAATTTGAGTATGAGTACGGATACATGTCTTGAGTTGTATGGAATTTGAGTATGGGTACGGATACATGTCTTGAGTTGTATGGAATTTGAGTATGGGTACGGATACATGTCTTGAGTTGTATGGAATTTGAGTATGGGTACGGATACATGTCTTGAGTTGTAGCTATTGAATTTATGATTTTGTATCGCAAAAATATGGAAATATGGGTATTGAGTATGGAATTATGATTTGGTATAGAAAAGTATGGAACCATGAATAAGTGTATGTAAACTATGGGAGTATGGAAGTCTAGTTTTGGACTATAAAGTTTAGATACATGGTTAAGAACCCTCTATCTTGTGTATGGTTGGGTTTAGGAACTCCTAAACTCCTTTCTTGTAGGGGGAGTTAAGAAGAGCTTTATGTTCCTAAATATGGGTGTGAGAAGGGTCTAGCTGTTGAACCCGTAAAATTTCTATTGTCGATCATACGCAAGATTGATCTTAATCCATTGTTGGGTCAGAAATACAAGGAATTCCGAAGTGAGTCCTTCTAGTAATTGTAGCCACATCAATGAACTTGATGTTAGGCTTTTGAATTACCTGATTTGGACCTCTCAGAGACCAAGTTATAGTCCTTTTCTCGGGGTCAGCCCAGCTAAATCTGGTAGGGCCGCTTCGCCACCGGTCAACTAGCCGGACCTTAGAACGAGTTTTTGAACCAGAAATAAAGAGAATTTGGCAGTAAGTCCTTCTGTGAAATTGTAGCCACATCAATGAACTTGATGTTAGGCTTTTGAATTTCTTAATTCGGACTCCTGTAGACCAAGTTATGGTCTTTTTACTCCGAATACTCAAATGGGTGAGGGGTCACAAACGCGGGTCGTCATGAATGCGGGACAAGGGGTCAGCCCAATAGGGCTAGTCGCCGCGAAATGCGAATGGCCAACGCGGGACGAGGGTCGCCAAACAAGGGTCGCAATGAACGTTGGTCGCCCAACAAAGGGACGAGGGGTCGCCAAACAAGGGGTCGCTGAACAAGAGAATGGCTAACAATGACGAGGGTCGCCAAACAAGGGGTCGCTGAATGGGCGTTGGTCGCCCAACAAAGGGACTCCAGGGGCCGCCAAACAAGGGTCGCTGCTGAACAAGGGACAAGGGGTCGTCCAATAGGGGTCGCCAAGAACAAAGGATCGCCCAATAGCGCCAGCTCGCCAAGACGATCGCGCATGACCTCCAACTTCTAAGGTCATATTCCTTCGCCCGAACTCCGATTCGGGGTGTTCTTCGACTTCTATGGAAAGCCCATTGCTCAAGTTAATCCATCCATATGCCCGAGGAGATTATTAGATGTCAGACCGAGGTGTTAAAACCGAGCTCTCATCACTTCAGTAGCTCGTCATTCCAGGTCAGCTCGTCAAGACCGACCGCGCATGACCTCCAACTGGGGCGTCATATCTCCTTCATTTGAACTCCGATGGTGTTCTGACCTCTATGGAAAGCCCATTGAGTCAAGAATCCATCCATATGCCTGAGGGAGATATTAGCTGTCAGACCAAGGCGTCAAACCGAGCTCGTCACTTCAGTGTAGCTCGTCATTCCAGGTCAGCTCGTCAAGACTGACTGCGCATGACCTCCAACTTCGGAAGGTCATACTCCTTCGTTTGAACTCCGATTTGGGTGTTCTTGACTTCCATGGAAAGCCCATTGAGTCAAGAATTCATCAATAGACAGTTTGATAATATTGAACTCATATTAGTTCCAGAAAACATGGAAAACAGTGGTAGGCAGTACAGTAACCATAGTTATTTGTATTATGAACGCCTATTATGAATTCATAAATAGCTCATAAATATACAGTGTAAGCATAGTTATTTATGCATATAATGAAGTATGAAAAATGTAAAGATATGAATAACTGATTGTATATATATATCTCATATGATTACCGAATGACAATAATTATTCGGGAATATGAGATATATACTGAACATAAAATACACATTGATTGTCTGCTTAGAACCTAGCAGGGATACGGGCATGCCTATTAGGAAAAATAAGTCTGCAAAGATACAAGTTCGATATTCAAATTCGCTTGGGTTGGGATGAGATAGATCCCGTTTGGATCACAAAGGGTCCTCAAAGGGTCACCATAGCCCCGGCCCTTCATGGATAGTCACCGCTCTAACAAAGGATGATACCTTCGGTATATTATATTACAGCGCCCGGTTCCTCATGACCACTCGTTTACTACTGTTGAATATAGCGCCTTCAGCCCTCATGGATTATAGTTTCCGCATTCACTTCTAAGGTTTATGCATACGAAACATGTTAAATGACATATACGTGAAAGAACGAAGAGAATATAAGCATAAAGACTGAAGAAGCGATGATAAGATACAACATAAGAACAAGAAGTAAAAGTAAGATTACATGAAAAGTATCCGAAGATGATAAAATGAAACTGGTTATGATAAGTATATATATGAGAAATGACAAGAATCAGACCGCTATATGTGTTATATGACCAGATAAAAGTGTGGTGACTCTAATAGAAGTCATATTCCCAATTAAGCTGCAAAGCTTAGCACTGTGTTCAACCGTGTAGGTACGTAAGAGGAAAACAGAGGACAGACAATCCACATCACAAATAAAGGCCAATAAAGAATAGCCCACCTAAGACCTTGTGTCTATTTTGTATATGAAATTTTGTAAACCAATGTAAATATCAGAAATGTTGAACATTTCCATATTTGGAGTCAGATATTTTGTAATCCGCTACTACGAATGTAATACAAGTTAATTGTTTAACATTATATGATTATGCAAGTGTAAAGGTTATAAGTATGATAAAGAGGACTCACTGACATCCTACGCCGAACGAGGCGTCACAAATATGGTATCGATATCCCTGACGGTTCACCCGCCCAACCGCCTGGACGGAGAAAGGGTGTCACAATTTAGTGGTATCGAGCTCTGTGTTTAGGCGCTTTCGAAAAGCCTAGGCTTAAGCGCCTCATCGTAGCATACATGATAGAAAAGCCCATGTTTAGCAATGTACCGGGAGTGGACGCCCTTGTGTTTTATAGATGGATCGCTCAAGAAGCCGCCGAGAGTGTCAACCCAATGGAACAAGGGTTATCGCCTCGAGCCTTCGTAAAGTAATGTACCTAATGAACCCAATTAAGCCTCACGAGAACATCGCAAGACACGGGCTCGGGTTTTTGATAGATCGAATTTCCTAAAGCCCCCAATAGACAATGCGAAGAAGACATGGAGCGCAGGGCCTCCATGGGTCGAGCATGGAAGAGTCGAGAAAGCCGAATTCCGTTAGAAAAGCTAGATAGAGTATTAGAAGAGGCTAGATGTCCTCCCGATCGAAAGATCACGCGCAAATTCTCACTATCATAGGCGAGGCATATGATCGTGGAAACTAGTACCAAAAGTCCAAGGATTCCAAATCCCATGACTGGGAGTTCTTGTCCAAGAGTTCGTGACAAGTATGTTATCGAGATGTATAGGATCTCCAAGTGGAAATGTAGCCTTAAATTTGAAGCAAAGGAGCTTATCTGGTCGAATATGAAAGAATTTAGCCATCTTAGTAAATATGCACCGCATCTGTCTCTCACAGAGGCATTTTGTGGTGGCAATTGAGGATGGATTGCATGATTCCATCAAAGATATTTGGCACCTATGACTCTCTCCAAACAGTGGATTTTTATCAGTTGGTCCAAGCTGCAATGAAAGTAGAGAGACTAGAAACGAGCAACAAAGAAAGGTTTCAAAAGAAGAAGTTTTCTAGAGGAGCTTCGTCCTCCTCGGGAAAAAGAGCTAGAGAATCTCCAGCTCAATCAGAATATAGTTCCGCTTCGAGGGGTAGAAGGCAAAGGTCCAATGTAACAAGTAGTACGTGCAGGTGCTTCATTGATTGTGGAGAAATTCTTTAATGCCCTCATTGCCATAAAAGCATTCCTGGGGAGTTTGCGTGATATCGACAGGAGGGTGTTTTCGATGTGGAAGCCTTGAGCATTTGAAAGCACAGTGGTCCTCGAGAGTCGGGATACTGAAGCCAACAAAGGAAGTGGCAGAGGAAGATCCGCGGCACCACTTCCGACTCGTGACCGCAGGGCCTCGTGAGCGCCCATCTCGCCAGAGGACGAGGAGGCATAGTATCGAAATGAGGATCGCCCTATGCCTACGCAAAGATTCAGCACGAGCATATGCTATGAAGGCTCGTGGAGGATCACGCTCCCGGGTTATAGCGAAAGTATATTTTCTATATGATATAGAGATGCATTTATTGATCGATCCCGAATCTACTCATTCATATGTACGGAGCATGTATTTGACAAAGTACCAGCAAAGGGAGAAATTAGCATATGACATGCATGTAACTAGTCCGCTGGGGCACAACGTTAGTGTGAATATATTATACAGAATTGCCCCATTGTCATACAAAACCGTAGAGTTTCTCGATTTGATAACCCATCATTCCGAGAGTTCGACTATGATTCTAGGAATGGATCGGGTTGTCTAAGCACCGAGCTATCGTGGATTGTGGACAAAGACTGGTGAGTGTTGAAAATGCTCAATTCAAACCGAGGTAATAGTACAAGGCATTGATCAAGTGTAATGTCTAATGTCATCTCCACTATGCAAGCTTAGAGAATTATGGAGGAAGGATGTGAGATATTCTCGTTTTAATACTGACTCCAAGAGAGGTCAAGTTACGAGAAAGATCCCGTGAGTAAGGGAATTTCCGTGATGTATTCTCGAAGAGTTACCGCTGTGCATTCCACATGAGAGAGAGGTGGACTTAGCCATAGAAATTGTACCAGGAACAGTCCCTATGTCAAGTAATCAGATGTGATGGCTCCAATCTGAGTCGAAAGAGTTAAAGAGTCACTGCAAGAACTTTTAGATAAAGGATTTATCCGACCCAAAGGTGTCCCCTGGGGTGCACCTCGCTTTTATTTGTGAAAAAGAAAGATGGCACTCCACGGATGCATCGATTCATCGGCAGACACAAGGTGACAAAGTGAAAACAAGTACCCATCGCCGAGAATTGAAGATCTTTTGATCGCCTGAAAGGAGCGTGTCTTTCAAGATAGACTCCGCGATCGCAGGTATTATCGCTTGAGGGTAAGGAAGGAGATAGTCAAGACTGCATTTAGAACCCGATATGGCCATTATGAGTTTTTGGTCATGCCATTTGGATTGACTAATGCACCGAAATTCATGGATTTGATTAATAGGGTTTTCCGACCCTATGTGGATCAATTTGTTGTGGTTTTTATTGATGACATCCTGGTGTATTCTAAGGATGCACAGGAACATGAACAACACCTGAGAATAGTCTTAGAGACGTTAAGAGAAAAGAATGCTGCTCAAGAAATGTGATTTTCGCTAAAGGAGTTCCATTCCTAGCCATATCATGGTCTCAAGTAAGGGTATGTGCTGGATCCTACTAAGATCGGGGTTACAGATTGGAAATCACCTCAAAATGTAACCGAGGTGAGAAGTTTCTGGGCTTAGCCCAAGTTATTATGTAAGATTTGTGAGAGGCTTTCTACTATAGTCCGTCACCAAGTTACTCAGGAAAGGAATAAAGTTTGAGGGACGTATTAAATGTCGAATAGTTTCAACAATGAGTGGATGTCATACTCCGCACGACAATGAAATTTACCCTCGAAAAGAGTATACCTTGTATAGTGATGCTTCATGCATTTGCTTTGGGGATGCGTGTTAACGCAAGATAAAGTAGTGGCGAAAGGCCCGTACGCTTGAAGCCACATGAACAAAATTATCCCACTCATGACCTAGAGTTAGCTGCGGTAGTGTTTGCTTTAAAAATATGGCGACACTACTTATATGGGGAAAAGTGTAGAATTTACACCGATCATAAGAGTCTCAAGTACTTGCTAATGCAGAAAAGAGTTAAATCTGGCATGCCGGAGGTGGTTAGAGCTATTAAATGATTATGACTGCATCATGCATTAACATCCCTGAAGGCTAATATAATAGCCGATGCTTTGCCGAAAGACAAGGCAGTAGTACTGCCACCACAAAGATGCTGATTGAGATTAGGTGGATGATGGAGCGCCGCTATGTTACCAATTAGAAGCGCAAACCCGCTTTAAAGAAAATGATTATAGATGCAGAAAAATGATGAAGAGTTACGTAGTAAATTTGGCGATGGTTAGAGATGGTGACAAGACCGAGCTTTGGGGAGAAAGAAGCCGAAGTTTGTATCGTAATAGATTATGTGTAGCGATGATAAAGAGCTAAAGAAAAGTTAAGTATTCGAGGTCTATAATACCTAAGATTTTACCTCATGCATCCCGGAGGGAATAAGATGTACCAGACTGTTCAGCTTTTATTGGTGGAAAGGAATGAAAAGAGATGTGACCGAATATGTGTCTATGCTCGACGGTCGCTAAGTCAAAGCTTCGAACACCAAGTGCCAATGTGTTTGTTAAACTCTTCCAATTCCTCAATGGAAGTGGGATAACATTACCATGGATTTGTGGCTCAAGTTTTCCTCACACAAAACATGACCTGCTTGGGTGATTGTAGATAGTTCACAAAGCTCCGCCCATTTTATACCGCCAGATTGACTATTCTATGGATCGACTAGCTGAGTTATATGTAGATGAGATTGCGCGACAGATGGTGTGTGCCGCTGGTTTCACAGTCGGATAGAGATCCGAGATTTACGCCAAGGTTCGAAGGAATTACGCGCCTTTAGGCACTAAGCTGAATTTTAGTAGACAAGATTCCATCCGCAAACGTATGGACAAATGTGAGAGATTGATTCCCGTGTGCTCAAGATATGCTTCGAGGTCAGGTCATGGAATTTTTTGTGAAGTCGATAGGTATATTCCATGATGGAATTTGCCTATAACAATAGTTTTCAATACATTGGTATGGCACCATATGTAGCTTTGTATGGTCGAAATGAACTCCCGTGTGTCGATGTAATTGAACGAGCAGAACCGAGCAGGGTCCGCATGCAAAGACATGGTAAGAGAAAGTACAAGTTATTCTAAGAGAGGTTAAAGGCTGGCCAGATAGGATAAAAATCAGATGCCAACCTAAAGAGGAGAGATATTGAATATAAAGTGGGAGACAAGGTCTTTAAAGGTATCACCATGGAGGAAAATTCTTAGGTTTACGAAAGGCAAGCCGAGTCCAAGGTTCATAGGCCATATGAGATTTTGGAACGGTCGTCTCTGTGGCTGATCGAACTGGGCACTCCCGTAGTCGCCAAATTACACGATGTGTTTCATGTGCCGATGCTTCTGAGATACCGTCGATGAGTCGCACATACTACTGCAAGAAATACAAAGTACAAGAAGATTTGTCATACGATGAGTGAGCCAGGCACCATTCTAGCTCGAGAGGTGAAACAGCTGCGAAACAAACAAGTACCATTAGTGAAAGTTCTCTGGCAACACCATGGTAGGGAAGAAGCTACTTGGGAGCCGTATAAATCATGAGAGTACGTATCTCGCAACTTTTCGATCGTATGAATTTCGAGATCTAAATTCTTTTGGGCGGGGGAGAGTTGTACTGACTTCAAATTATACCCTAACAGTTTTATGAACATGTTTTAGTATAATAAACGTAAAAGATATTTATTCGGAATAAAAATAAAGATAAAAACAAAAATAGGAATATGCATAAGCAATTGCCAAATAATAAAGAAGATTTGGAGGCCTATTGTAAAATATTATAAATTGATTTGCAAATATTATAAGAGTTTGCGACCAAAGAAAATGTTTTTTATAGATCAAGCCAAGGATAAGACCAAAAGAAATATCTTATTTGGTCTTGGAGAAAAGAGAAGAAATACGAAGAAAAAAGTTAAGCAAGCAAGAAGATTACGTGGCACCTGAAAATGGGTACCTGATACATGTCTGAGTTGTATGGAATTTGAGTAAGGGTAATGGATACATGTCTCTGAGTTGTATGAACCATGATTTGTATCGCAAAGTATGGAAATATGGGTATTGGTAAGGAATTATGATTTGGTATAGAAAGTATGGAACCATGAATAAGTGTATGTAAACTATGTATATGGGAAGTCTAGTTTGACTATAAAGTTGGATATATGTTTAAGAACCCTTATCTTGTGTATGGTTTGGGGTTTGCGTGGAACCCTAAACCCTTTCTTCTCTTGTAGGTTGAGTTAAGAAGAGCTTTAAGGCTCCTAAATATGGGTGTGAGAAGGGTCTAGTTGCAAGTCAACCCGCAAAATTCGTCGATCATATGCAGTATCCGATCTTAGAACGGATTGTTGGGTCAGAAATACAAGGAATTCCGAAGTGAGTCCTTCTAGTAAATTGTAGCCACATCAATGAACTTGATGTTAGGCTTTTGAATTACCTGATTTGGACCTCTCAGAGACCAAGTTATAGTCCTTTTCCTGTGGTCACCCTTGCGAAATCCGGTAGGGCCAGTTCTGCCACCCGGGTCAACTAGCCGGACCTTAGAACGAGTTTCTTTGAACCAGAAATAAAGAGAATTTGCAGTAAGTCCTTCTAGAAGAGCCATCAATGAACTTGATGTTAGGCTTGAATTTCTTAATTGACCCTGTGTACTGCTATGGTCTTTTTTTAATTTGAACAGTCAAATGGGTGAGGGTCACAAACAAAAGTGGCGTCAGCCAACGCGGACAAGGGTCAGTCCAACAAATCGCCGCAATAGTAGCTCGCCAACAAAGTGGACGAGGGTCGCCAAACAAGGGGTCATTAATGTCGTTGGTCGCTCAACGGACGAGGGTCGCCAAACAAGGGTCACAAGGAATGCAGTCGGCCAACAAAGGGACGAGGGTCACTAAACAAGGGGTCGCTGAATGTTTCGGCCGTCTAACAAGGACGAGGGGTCGCCAAACAAGGGGTCGCTGAAGGAATGCGGACAAGGGGTCAGCCCAATAGGGGTCGCCAGTGAACAATGACGTCAATAAAGGCTGCTCGTCAAGATCGACCGCGCATGACCTCCAACTTCTGGTAAGGTCATATCTCCTTCGTTCGAACTCCGATTCGGTGTTCTCGACTCTATGGAAAGCCCATTGAGTCAAGAATCCATCCATATGCCTGAGGAGATTATTAGATGTCAGACTGAGGTGTTAAACCGAGCTCATCATCTTCAGTGTAGCTCGCCATTCCAGGTCACTGTCAAGATCGACCGCGCATGACCTCCAACTTCGGAAGGTCATATCTCCTTCATTTGAACTCCGATTTGGGTGTTCTTGGACTCTATGGAAAGCCCATTGAGTCAAGAATCCATCCATATGCCTGAGGGAGATATTAGCTGTCAGACCAAGGCGTCAAACCGAGCTCGTCACTTCAGTGTAGCTCGTCATTCCAGGTCAGCCTGCCAAGACCGATCACAAGATGACCTCCAACTTCTAAGTGTCATATCTCCTTCGTTTGAACTCGATTCGCGTTTTCGACTCTATGGAAAGCCCATTGAGTCAAGAATTCATCACAGAGAAGATAATATTGGAACTCATATTAGTTCCAGAAAACATGGAAAACAGTAGGCAGTACAGGTAACCATGCTTATTTGTATTATGAACGCTTATTATGAATTCATAAATAGCTCATAAGTATACAAAGGTAAGCATAGTTATTTATGCATATAATGAAGTATGAAAATGTAAAGATATGAATAACTGATTGTATATATATATCTCATATGATTGTCGAATGACAATAATTATTCTGAATATGAGATATATAATCGAACATAAAATACATATTGATTGTCTCGCTTAGAACCTAGTAGAGGGACAGATGGCGTCTAAGGCTAGGGAAAAATAAGTCTGCAAAGATGGCCAGTTCTGATATTCCAGCCTCAAGCCGGGTTGATGAGATAGATCCCGTTTGATCACACCAAAGGGTCACCACGGGCCGGCCCTCATGGATAGTCACCGTCTCGAACGCTGATGATACCTTCTGCATATTATATTACAAATAGCCTCCCAAGCCCTCATGGACCACTGCTTGTTACAAGAATATAGCGCCTCTGTGCCCTGCGGATTATAGCTTCGGCATCCACTTCAGCGCTATACACAAAACATAAAAGAAACGGCGTATATATGCAAAGTGAAATGAAGAGAATATGGGAAGATAGCACCGCTATGGATGATATACATAGAACAAGGCAAAAGCACAAGATTGGTACAGCAAGTATCTGAAGATATATAAATGTAAACTGTGTTATGATAAGTATATATATAAGAAATGACAAGAATCAGATCATATATGTTATGCATTTGTATAAAAGTGGTGACTCTTAATAGAAGTCATATTCCCACTAAGCGTAAAGCTTAGTTAATTCGTGTTCAATCCGTGTAAAAATAAGAGGAAAACAGAGACGTGATAACTCACATCAGCAATAGCACACAAAGAACAAAGGTGCTCACCCGGAAGACCTTCCTTTAGGCCTTATTTCAGATATGAAATTTCAGAACCAATAAATACAGGAATGTTGAACATTTACATTTGGAGCTTGTATATATATTTTGTAATCCGTTACTACAGAATATAATACAAGTTAATCGGTTAACATTATATGATTATGCAAGTGTAAAGGCTTATAAGTATGATAAAAAGAGACCTCACTGACATCCTGCGCCGAGTTGAGGCGTCGCTTTATGGCATCGAGCATCCCGGGATTTGGTTCCCACCCGCCAACCGGCCAGACGGAAGAAATACAATCATTTAGCAAGAAAGCATATCCCGAAGTCGATTTGCATTGATCAATATCACCTCCCCAGTCAGCATCAGAGTAACCAATCAGACGTAAATCCTTCTTCCCTCGATAACACAAAGATGTAGTCTAAAAGTTCTTTTCTTCAGATACGCAAAAAATTCTCGATCGCCATCCAGCGTTTTTTGACCGTGGTTTGATTGAAACCGCCTAATAATCAAACTAACAAAGATAACATATGTCGACAGCACATCATTGCATACATCAGACTACCGACAACACTGGCATAAGGTACTCTGGACATTTTCTCTTTCTCTTCTGGAGTCTTAGGACACATATCAAGACTTAGGCTCAAACTTTTTTCAACAGGGGTATCCATCGGCTTGCTATCTTGCATGTGATAGCGCTCTAACATCTTTTTGATGTAAGTCTCTTGAGATAAACCCAAAAGCCTTTTAGCGCACCCTATGATCTTCACACCAAGCACGTAGCTAGCTTCACTCCATATCTTTCATTTCAAAGTTTGATGATAACCACTTAGTAGTGTCAATCATCATCTCTTTTCACATTTCCAGCCATTAAAATGTCATCGACATACAAAGACAAAATTACAAAACCATCACTCGAACGTTTTAAATACACGCAATGGTCTTCTTCCATCATCGTAAAGTCATCCCTTTGGATTACTTGATGAAACTTGATGTTCCATTGCCTAGATGCTTGCTTGAGACCATATATGATCTTTTTTGGAAGCCAGAAATCAGACTCTCAGTTCTTAGGATTCAAAACCTAAAGGTTGATCCATATAGATTTCTTCATCTAGTTCTCCATTGAGAAATGCGCTTTTACAGCCCATTTGTATAATTCTAAGTCCATATGTGCTACTATAGCTAGAATGAGGCGAACTGAAGTACTCACAACAGTGAAAATGTCTCTTCATACCAATTCTTCGTGTGTAGTCTTTGCTACCAAATGAGTCTTATATCTTTCTATGGATCCATCCGCCTTCCGTTTAATTTTTTGAGAATCCATTTATTTCCACGGGCTGGCTCCCGCGTGATCAACCAAATCCTGCATTTGATTAGTTCTCATTGACTCCATTTCTTCTCTTCCATAGCTTTACTCCATTCCTTAGCTTTAGACCGAGCAGCCTTGTAATTGTTTTCGCTCTTCACATCCCGTGGAGCAATCATGAATGCTTCCCTCAATCTCAAATCGACGACTAGGAATACGCTCACTGATGCTTCTCGACGAGGTTGAGATTGCTCATGATCTTGCTCCATAGGAGTCTGATCGTGTGCATTATGTCATTCTAATTTCAGGAGGATTAAGAGGTCCTCTAATCCATCTAATGTGGTAGGTCGCCATTTTCTAGATTTTCATAAATTGAAAATCTTTATTAACCTACTTCACAGAAAGTCCTCTTCTAAGAAATTATATCACGGACTCTAGCTCAGTCACGCTCCCATCAGCTTTTTCACCAATGAAAACAAATCCTTCTTTCGAGGCTCGTAGCATCTAATGAAAATACACTTCTTCCCAGACCAAAGTTTCCCATATTGATGAGTATTATCATGAATGTCAGACACCCCCAAGGATGCAAATTTCCTAAGTCGCTTATTGCCATTCCATAATTCATAATGGGTGGAGGGACAGATTAGAGGGTACACGATTAAGTATGTAGCAGCAAGCACAACGATCTCCCGTGTATGAGATAGTTAAATTAGCTTCGCGCCATCATCGACCTAACCATGTCTAAGAGGTTCTATTCTCCTTTCTACAACTCCATTTTCGCGGAGTAAGGAATAGCACTGTCGAGCCATACCCTTTTCATCACAAAACTTTGAATTGGCTCTGATAGATATTCACGACCTCGCACCCTAGTGCTTGATCTTCACGCTTAATTCGATTCTCTACCAAATCGGGTATATAGCTTCGCACCCAATGCGCGACTTGTGAGAAATCAAATAAAACATGACCAAACGTGTGAAATCATCTATAAAAGTGATGAAGTAGCTCAAGACCATGCCTAGCCCTCACATTCGCGGGTCCACGATGTCTGAATTCAATAAGCCGTAATGGACTAATGGCTCTCGCTTTGTCAAATGGTAATTCCATTGTTTTTCCAACTAGCAATGCTCACACGTAGGTAATTTTACTCGCGAGTGATCCCAAGAGACCTACTCGAGCCAATCTATTTAATCGGTCTTGCCCAATGTGCCCTAATCTAGCATGCCATAAAATACTCTCAGTATTAGAAACAGAACTGGAATTACCAACAACATAGATAGACGAAGTGTCATTCAATACAATATTAGTGGTGTCCAACACCATAAATCCATCTAACACATAGCCAGAACCATAATAAACGTTGTCTAGAAATACTTTTACACAACCCTTATTAAATATAAGTTGGAAACCTAGTTCTAGTAGAACAAGAATAGAAAAAAGATTTCGTCGAACTTCAGGAGCATATAGCACATCATGAAGATAAGCTACATGCACTCACCCCGTTAGCTTGGGCCATAGGCATCGATCCCTAGTACGCCGCTGGAAGCATTATTCCCATGATATACTTCTATCGCTCTTGCACCCGACTTAAATTCCACATAAGTTGTTCTGGCTCTCTTGTTACGTGAGTCGGTTGTCGCCGAGTCTACAACCAAAAGGAATGTACTCAAAGAAGCATTAAGAGACTACTAACATATAAGTTGGGAGGGATCTATTTTCAGGCAAATCAATACCTTTGGCTCAATAGAACCACGAAAGCAAGTGACCGGTGTTTGCCACGCTAAAATGGGGCTCTTTGCCGCATGCCGCTATCGCTTCCACGCCGCGCTTTTGTCCACTAGAACTTCGTTTCATTTCCCTTTGCTCTTTAAACCTCTATCCTTTCCAATTTTTATGCTCTGAGCCTTTGCCCGCGATTCGGGACCGCCATGAAAGCCTTCATTAGCAAGCTTCTCGCAGAGAAGACGATCTTCCTCAAGTCAACATGACGGAAAGCAAACATCAAAAGTTTTGATGTTCTCATTATGGGTAAGGTTAACACGCATGTTCCCAATTGCTCTCAAGAAAGAGCGAATAACCGACCGGACTTGCCGCTCATCGCCATGTCATGCCCTCGCGCCTCAATTCACCGATCATGCTGGGGATGATGATCGTAGCACGCCGGCTCACTAGCAAGGCCATTTCTCCCGCACTTCTTATAACCATCAAACTCGAGGGTTGACCGGACGGTCTCGTTGTCGAGGTTCCACCATATTGAACCTAACAAGATCCCAACCGGCTGAAATGAATCCGCCTCTCAAATCTCAAAGATCAAATCATTTTTCATGCCACTCAAGATCAACATGCGAGCAACACGACCTTTGCGCCAGAGGCTTGATAAAGCCCCAAGTC
This sequence comes from Tetrastigma voinierianum, assembly GCA_016808115.1. NCBI lineage: Eukaryota > Viridiplantae > Streptophyta > Magnoliopsida > Vitales > Vitaceae > Tetrastigma > Tetrastigma voinierianum. The sequence continues at coordinate 5,001 of JAEQBH010004129.1, read as the reverse complement.
TCGCCTATGTCGGTAAAGAGTGCCTCGTTTCAAAGTTCACCATTGGTTGTGTAATGGTTTCCAAAGATGTCTTGCTCCTCCGTAGATATCGAATCTTACGATGCCAAACATCGTGAATTTTTTCATTCACTGTTTCCATGGTTCAAGTCACGACAATGCTCTTCGCTAAAACATTTCAACTATATAGAGACAATTACTTAAATTAGGATCTTCAGATAATTCAATTAACAAAAATGTGCTTATTACAATGTATTCAATTAATTAATAATAATTTAACACATGCAACAACAACGAAAGTAATGTTACATTCAATCAATTTCTGTCAAAGATAGTCCAATTATTATTATTTAATTTAAACATGCGAAACATTTTGGTTATTAGGTGAGATATATATTGCATAAATCTACCAACCTAAAAACCTCCCATTTTCAGAATATTTCCATTCATGCTCATCCAATGTAATTAAATTAAAAAATACACAATAAACATGTCTTTAATGAAAAACATTCAATATGTACATCATTAGGAAATGTATTGGAAATATAGATCACATGTCAGGTACATAATCAAGATCATCAACAATGTCATCTAAGTTATCATCATTTTGTCCACCCACCAGACTTCATACCACCTTAACGAATCTAACAAACACAGTTCCAAACATTCCCGCGCTTCGCCCGGGTCCGACGAATACCCATAGCCTTTGGGGCCGACTCCTTCCTCCTCAAGCGCATATCCTCCGCGAGAGCCATAAAGCTCCAAAGAGCTCAACCTTTGTTTCGCTTGACAAACCGACTTCCATTCGTCCCGGGTAGAGCATCACACAACTGGATTTGTCGTCGATGAAGAACTCATGAACATCACGATGCCACAGATTTGCAATCCAATGATACATATAATCTATATGTTCGCAACCGCATAAAATGCACTCTTCTTATACGCCAATAAACGAATTATTTCCGCGCTTCCAGGCCCATTGTTCCTTATCTAAGATAAAAAATTTGACATAATCGATGTATGTCTTTCAATGCTTCAACACGCGTAACTCCACTACTGGGACCGAATATCTTTCCATGCCAAAATCGAACACTTTTTTCTTTTTTCTCGTGCAAGTTAAAATCTAATATTTTTCTTTGCTTCCAAAAACATCCGCTTCGATCCTCTCATGTTCATCTCTCTCAAGTACGTGACGCTTAACGTACACGAAGAACAGAATAAATGTTTCCAAAGACAATCATTTTAACTTTTTGCAGATATGTAATGGCCAGCTTACCATTACGCGACTCACCAAGTTCAACAATATTTGATTCTTTTATACTTTTCCTTTACGAAATCAAATATGCTAGTAACCATTTTTTCATAATATATTTTGTCTTTCCTGTTATTTTTCAGCCAAAACGGAAAGATGTCAGAAGTATCATAAAAATAATTTGCATGCTTGGATAATTTCAATGACATAAAAAAAAAAATTAATTCAATGGCACACCATAAATTTGGGGAGGGGGGCGGCCAGACTATAAATAAAAAATTTAGGGAGACATATTTAGCCCTATGGTGGCTCCGCCACCGGATAAAAGTGAAAAATATGAACTAAAGTTGATATTTTGAACTCACAATTTTATGATAATATTTCTAAAATTATATGTTCAAAACACAACTTCAGACTAATATGATCGTGTTTTAAAAATACATAAATTTTCGAGTGTTATAATTTTGTTAATAGTTTTATAACTATCTCTACTTATAAATATATAAATATATAATAAATTTGTCAAAAATCTTTGATTTCCATAGTAAGGACCAAAACCCTTTGTCATAGATTGAAAATTGAATTGAAGGGCCACAAATTAAGTTGTTCCTTTGGGTACACCCCATACGCCCATCTTCACGCCCGGTCTACCCATCCATCACCACCTCAATCCTCATCTACCCACCACTACCTCTTCCTCACGGCGGCAAAGGTGTGATCCCACGCGATGGACAGCTCGCTGCCATCTCGTTGGCCACCCAACAGTGGCGAACTTCGGAGTGGAAGCAAGGCCACACTTGGGGCGCCTCCGCCCACCTCCTCCTGATCCTCGCCATCTTCTCTGCCATCTCACCCTCACTTTCCTCCTCTCCCGCTCCCGCTCCCAAATCCCCACTCTCAACCCCGTCCTCCTCCGCTCCATCTCCGCCGCCCACAACCTTCTTCTCCTCCTCCTCTCCCTCGCTATGGCCGTCGGATGCTCCCTCTCCGCCGCCTCCCAAGCCCCCGATAGCCGTTGGATCTTCTGCTTCCCGCCCAACACCCCTCCCTCCGGGCCCACCTTTTTCTGGGCCTACGTCTTCTACCTCTCGAAGATAATTGAATTCATAGACACTTTCCTGATCATACTGAGTGGGAGCATCAAACGGTTCTCCTTCCTCCACGTGTACCACCACTCCGTCGTCCTCATCATGTGCTACATATGGCTCCGGACTTCCCAGTCTCTGATGCCGGTGGCGTCGTTACAATGCGGAGCGTGCACGTGCTAATGTACGCCTACTACTTATCCTGCACACTGGGGTGGCGTCCACGGTGGAAGCGCTTGGTGACGGACGTTCAGATTGTGCAGTTCGTGTTCAGTTTTGGTGTTTCGGGTTTGATGCTGTACTACCATTTCACCGGAATAGGGTGCTCCGATCTGGGTTGGTGCTTTAATGCCGTTTTCAACGCTTCTCTTTTGGGTCTGTTTCTTGACTTTCATTTCAGGAGCTATGCCCATGCCCGGCGGAGGAAGGAGGAGAAGGATAAACGGTCTTGATTTTGTTTGTTTTTGTTTTTTGTCTGAGTATCAGACGGTAGTGATTCGTCTCCTCAGGAGACGATCAATCAAAGTGTAATTCATCTGTAACCTCTTTGCAAGTAAATTACAACAAGCTGTTTTTATTCATTTTAATTTACAACAAGTAAAGTAATCAAAATTCCTTCAAAACAAAAAGAAAAAAATCAGATTTAGTTGAAAAAAATTACCTTGAGGGATAGTTGAATTGATTTAAGGTCTTCGGTTTACCCCTGCCCTGGCCCAGACAATAGACATCTATAATTATCTAAAAATAAAAATTATAAATGCAATTTTTTTGAATTTAATTTAATTTGTTTTGTTAGGTAGGTAGGTAAATATGGACGAATCCATAAACAATCTCAACATACTTTCTAATTCTTAAGATACATATAACATATCCATGAGCGTAGAAGGTATGAGTACCTATTTATATTGTCAATTTCATAATAAATAAATAAAAAAATATAATTTCTCGGGAAGGAAAAGTTAAAATCATACAAATATGTTTAAGATACTTATCGAAAAGATATCGAAATTCATTTTTTAAATGTCTATTAAAAAGATATCATTAATCACATTATATCACGTGTATAACTAAATTTAATTTATTTGGACCACATATGAAATTATATTATTTTGTATCTCAGTTTTGTTTTGCGAATGGGATTCTCAGGTTGATAGATAAATCTTAATGTAACTATACATAATACAATTCATAAATATTGAAAATTGATAAGCTATAGATATTCATAAAAAATTAAAAATTGATAAACTTTGGACTAAATTGAAAAAGACTACCTATTTACCAAGTAGGTAATTCTACATATCAAGATCAGATCTTTGACTTTCATTAGGAGAAAAGAATTCCAAAAATATGACACCTATAATTTTGAACAAAAAATAAAAACCAAATGGTTATGGTTACCATAATAGCCACATTTGGGAGCAAGTGAAACAACTTAGCTCTTAGAGGTTACTTTTTTTAATTTTTTTATTTTTTATTTAATAATCCTATGACTTTGTTTGAAACCCGAAAAGAAAATAAAAAGTGAAATAGAAAAGAAAAAGTGGAAAGAAAAAAAAAGGAAAAAAAAAAATTTAAACTTAATAAATTAATTCTATATGTTTATTCAAACTCATTTTATTTTATTTTTTTCTATCTATTAAATAAGAACTAAAAAAATTTAAAAATATATAAAATTTTGGGGCGAATTTTAATCATATTTGATTTTCTTTTATATTTTTCTTCGTAAAACCAAACATTAGAAAACAAACGTTTTCTCATTATTATTTTTTCTTTCTTTATTTCTTAATACTTTCAGTTCCAAAACGAACCCTAAAAAGACTTGAACTTATGAACCATAAAGAAACAAACCCAAATGCCGGATCAAATCTAGTAATTGATCTAACTTATTTTTTAAAGTAACCAAATTAACTGTCTAGAAAAGCCAGCCTTATCAGGGGCTCCAGGCTTCCCAGCTATGGTAAGCTAAAAAGGCAGAATCAGGGGCAACTGATGTTTATGTTGGTAAATGGTAACAGATGAGGAGGCTAAGGAACTGAAAAGCTCTCTGCTTCTAATAAACTATTAAGGGCCCTCCCTCTCCATGTATGGGAATCATTTGCAAATGCAAGTAAGGAAGCTTAAAAAGCCTTTTGCCAGCACTGCTTCTGGATTCACTCACTCTTACACGTATTCTTCTCTACTCTCCTCATATATATACATATTACACGCACAAAAGGATACTATTCTTCACACTGAGAGATGGCTTATCATTTTGATCTCATCACTCCTCTTTTCCTCATTGTCATTTTCATTTCATTAGGTAATCATTCTCTCTTCCTCTTTAGATGTTCTACTTTTATCTGGTTTCCATGGTTTTCGTTTTCGTTTTGCTAACAGTCACATATCTCATGCTTTGTATGTATAGGAGGAAAATTGGGTGAGAGTGAAACTACCTTCACCATTGTGAATCACTGCAAAGAGACTATATGGCCTGGAATAACATCTGGTCTCAACTTCAGTGGTGGTGGTTTTCTGTTCCTCAACCGGTCAATTGACAATTTTCACCACTGCTGATGTCTGGGTGCCGGATATGGGCCGAACGGGTTGCAGCTTTGGATTATCATCGCCATGGAGAATGTCAGACTGGTGCTTGTACACAGCCCTCAAACTGCACAACCCTGGAAATCC